>CM054135.1:29585138-29587208 GCA_028751875.1 Rapana venosa | reverse complement strand
AAAATCTCTCTCCATCCCTATCTTTTTCCTCCAAATCTGCAGTCAGGGTCCATGTTTCACAGGCATACGAAATAGGGATATGAAGGGAGTGCATTAGTCTGATCTTGGAGATAAGTGAGATATTTGTATCTCTCCAGATGGTGTTTAGTTTGACAGTGCTGTTATTGTCTGTGCAGTCCTGCATACTACTTCTGGCTTGGATCCCTGGTCTGATACAATGGCTCCCAGGTACTTGAAGCTTTGAACTGTTTCCAGCTTCTGGTCATTAACCCTGATATCAGTGCTAATGCCGTTGGTGTTATTAGTCATCAGTTTGGTCTTCTCTGCACTGATTTCCATGCGTATGTTTTGGAGGCCTTATCAAGTGTTCTGTTAGGCTGGCAAGCTCTTTTTCTGATCCTGCTATTCCATCAATGTCATCTGCAAAGCGGAGTTTGTGATCGTTCTGCCACCTATGCTGACTGATCCTTCATGATGTTCCAGTGCATCAGCCATGATTCTTTCAAGGAAGAATATTGAAAAGAGTGGGTGAGAGTAGACAGCCCTGCCTTACTCCAACTGTTGTTCGAAACCATCTCCAATGTTGTTGTTGTAGTACACTGCACTGGTGCCTCGCTGTACAGCTGTTTGATGACTCTGATCATGTTTGCATTGATGCTGTACAAATTCATGGTTGCCCACAAAGCTGCATGCCACACCCTATCAAATGCCTTCTTAAAATCGATAAATACATGATAAAGGTCTTGTTGATGTTGAAGGTACCGCTCACATAGTATTCTGAGTTGAATATCTGTTCTGTTGTGCTGCGCCCTGCTCTGAAACCTGCTTGTTCCTCAGCAACTGATGGTCTCTGCTTGTGGCTTCAGTTTATTCAATATTATCTGCAGCATGACCTTGCTTGGGTGGCATATGAGGATGATTGTGCGGTAATTATGGCATTGTTGTAGATTTCCTTTCTTGGGGAGGGTGATGATGAGTGACTGTGTCCATGGTGTTGGCCATTTTTCTGTCTGCCAGATCTTGTTGCAGATTCTTAGTGGGGCGCTGATCATGGCTTTCCCTCCAGCTTGAACCAACTCAGCTGGAATGTTGTCAGCCCCTGCTGACTTCCCCTTTTTCAGCGATCTGACTGCTGTTTTCACTTCTTTTCGGAGGATAGGGTGACTGTCTGTGTCTTTTCTTGTGGGTACATTAAGGACTTCTGGATCTCCTGCGGTTCTATAGTTATACAGGTCGGAGCAGTATTTTGTCCATCTGTTTAGAATATCCTGGTCGTCAGTGAGACACTTCCCATTTTTGTCTTGGATTGTTAACCCTTTTCCCTGTTTTGTGCTAGTCAGGTCTTTCACCAGCTGATATGCTTTCTTGCTATTGTTTTTCTTGATGTTTTCTTCAATGTCTTAGCACTGTTCACCGATCCACTTCTCTTTTGCCTCCGTCATGGACTTCCTGATTCTTTTGTTGACTGCCCTATATTGTTCTGCTCTTTCTTTTGTTTCATTTTTCTTTTCTTCGACTCTCTAACGTTTGTCGCATAGTTGTAGATGTTAGTGTGTGACCCATGGTTTTTTGACTGGTCGGTGTTTGCCAAGAAACTCGCTTGCTGTTTCAGTCACTGCTGTATTGTAAGTCCTTCGGATGAGACTATAAACCGAGGCCCCGTGTGCGAACGCATGCATAACATCTTGCGCACACGTTAAATCCTGTTCCGCTTTTCGTAAGAGTAGGCCATTGTGTGCCGGTGGGAACAGATGACAAAATTTACAAAACCGCATACACACGTGGACTGGATGTAAAAAAGCACATAAGTGCTTATTCCATTATCCTCGATATAAAATAATAAAATCAAAGAAAAAATCAAATCAAGTCAAACTATTCGTCAGTGTATCTATGTCTGTCTATCACAGTGAGTGCTGCAAACTTTCCACCTATCCTTGCTTGAAAAAATTCTACTACCTCTGGATCCTTCAGCTTCTCGAGGTCAAATGTGATCCTGATGTTGTTCCGCTTGTGGATTTTCTTTAGACGTAGTCGGAAAGTCATCATCACAAGATCATGATCACTCCCTAT
>CM054135.1:29565138-29582638 GCA_028751875.1 Rapana venosa | reverse complement strand
TATCTATCTATCTATCTATCTATCTATCTATCTATCTATCTATCTATCTATCTATCCATCCATCCATCCATTCATCTATCCATCTATCTATCTATCGATCTATCGATCTATCGACCTATCAACCTATCTAACTACCTACTTATCTACCTACCTAGCATCTATCTATCTATCCATATATCCATCTATCCATCCTTCTATCCATCTATCTATGTATCTATCCATCCATCCATTCATCCATCCATCCATCCATCCAAAAACAATAGCAAAAAACAAAAGCAATACAACTCACACTTGGTGAACCTGAGAGTTCTATTCAAGGAACGTAAAATAAAATCATATAAAAAAAACAAAACAAAACTGGGATAAAAAACCTGAGAGAAGTCAGACAGTCTAGGCCCGGAGAATACCTCCGATCCGTAACAGTACCCTGTGTATAAGCTGCCTGCTCATTACAGGTTTTTTTCTTCTGTTCTGAATTCTGTCATGCACCATACGCATTTTTTCAGTTTTCTTTCTGCTGTTTAGATTCTTGCCTAACAGCGTAGACAAGCTTAAGATTAGAAGTGTGTGTTGTTGTTTTTTGTTTAGTGTTGCATCACTGTGAAAAAAATTGATATTTTGTTTTGTTTTGTTTTGCTATAATCTTCACGTCTAGGGTCCTTACTGGAAAGAAGAGTGGTTTTTGTTTATTTTGTGGGTTTTTATTTTGCTTTACTAATGAGACTAGTAAAGAGAGTTAGCAAGTCATGAAGGAAGCTAAGTTTATCTGGATGTGGCCTTTTGTTCTGTGATAGTGTGTGATGGAAAAACAAAGTGCTTTTTTGTTCTTTTCTATATACATGCACAAGTTTAATAGTATGATAATTATGGGATGTTTGTTATTTGCTCATTTCGTCTGTGAGTTTATTGGGGATTAATTGGTGTGTTTTTTTTTTAAAATAAGTCAGGCCCTTTCCCTTTAAAAGTTTCGTTTTTTTTTAGCTTTTGGTCCTACTACGTCACACCACCCCATACAACACCACGCACGCCCCCCCCCCCCCCCACCCAAAACACACACTGTCTCTCTGTCTCCTGTGCCCTCACGCCCTTCTCTTTCTCACTGTCTCACTCTTCCCATCCCTACTTTTTTTTCCTTCTAAAAAATTTTGATGTTTTTTTTCTGAATGCGACATGCTTAAAACAATTATCCCTATATCAACCCTTATGAAAAAAATGTTTAATATATCAACCCCTTTAAAAGCTACTGAGAGAGAAAACACATGCATAATACACAATTGGGTTTTGCTTATTATTTGGTGGGTAGGTGGCCAAGACACAAACCCACCCATTAAAAAAAAAGAATTACGGTTTCCCTTTCCCATTTAAAATCGAATTGCTCCTGGCCCCCTTTATCCCCCCCATCCACTAGATCTTGGAAGAGTTCGTCTTTTTTTGGGTGAAAAGGAAATAAACCAGATCTTTCCCCCCTGTCGGAATGCGCTACCAAGTTGGGGTTTGGCCAAAAAAAAACAAAAAACGGTTGCAAAACGCACATTGCCAAATATTGGAGAACCTAAGAGGCTTTGCCAAGAAAAGCCCCCCCCCCCCCCCCCCCCCCCCCAAACCCAAAGGGATTTGTCCCTTTTCCAGAAATGACTGTGGGTTTTAGTTTCAAATGTTTTTAATGTTATCATTCTATTTGTTGAAAAATAATAAAAAAAATTTCTTTTTTTTCTTTTTTTTTCCCCCCGTTTTAAAGTGATTTTAAAATGGGGCATTAAAAATTAGTAAAAAAGGGGTAGGGGCCCCGTTGAGAAAGAAGAAGGATAGAGAGAGAGAAAGAAGAGAGTAGAGAGAGAGAGAAGGGGAGAGAGAGAGAGAGAGGGGAAGGGGAAAAGAGAGAAGGGGAGAGAGCAAAAGGGCAGACAGGGCAGAAGGGCAAACAAAGGGAGGGAGGCAGGGAGGGAGGCAGGAAAAGGGAGGGAGGGGAGGCGGCAGGCAGGGAGGCAGGGAGGCAGCAGGGGGAGAAAACAAACGGGGTCAAAATTAATAGGGAAAAATAGAGGGAGGGAAAAAGATGAAAATTTAGAGAACTAAAAATTTTTAGAGGGGCGAGGGGGGGCAGGGGAAAGCTTTAATTTTTCAAATGAAAATAGACAAATAGACAGAAAGACAGAGAGAGAGATAGACAGAAAGACGGAAAGACATAGACAGAGAGAGATGAGAGAGAGAGAGAGAGAGAGAGAGAGAGAGAGAGAGAGAGCAAAGACACACAGACAGACAGACAGACACAGAGAGACTGACAGACAGAGGACAGATAGACATAAAGGCAAAAAGACAGAGACAGGCAGACAGGACAGAGAGACAGACAGAAAGACAGAGAGATAGCCAGACAGACAGAGAGATCGAGAGACACAGACAGACATTATGAAGTACAATATATATTTTTTTCCAAAAAACCCCCCAAGAAATACAGATGAATTTCAAACAGCTACCAACGGACCTTTTTCCTTTCAAACGTAGTTTCAAAGAAGAAGAGGAGGCCTAGCTAAGATACATACATACTTCTCCATGCCGGCAACTTCGGATGAGACTTTAAACCGAGCCCCGTGTGCGAACCACGCAGAACATCTTGGCGCACACGTTAAATCCTGTTCCGCTTTTCGAAAGAGTAGGCCACTGTGTGCCCGGTGGAACGGATGACAACATTTACAAAACCGCATACATACGGGGACTGATGTAAAAAAAAAGCACACGGGTGCTTATTCCATTATCCTCGATATACAAAAAAATGAAATGGATAAATAAATAACATTGGCACATCTGATGACGCATGTAGGATTATATACTATGATCCAGATTGAGATGCAGCCACACTCTCCTTAGTTTTAAAGACCCATGCAAAACCAGTGCACTGTAATGAATGGCTGAGAAAATTGGATGAAGCGGACCTGGTATCACATAAATCGTTCTCTCTGTCTCTGATTGTATGTCCCTGTCTCTTTTCCTATCTGTCTGTCTGTCTGTCTCTGTCTGTATATCAGTCTCTCTCTGTCTCTTGTCTGTCTCTGTTCTGTCTCTCTCTGTCTCTCTCTGTCTGTCTCTCTCTCTCTCTGATGATTTCTTCCCCTCTCTCTCCGTCCCTTCCTCCCTCCCCTTCTCTCTCTGTTTCTGTCTGTCTCTTTTCTCTTTCGCTCTCTCTCTCTCTCTCTCTCATCTCTCTCTCTCATCTCTCTCTCTCTCCTCTCCTCTCTCTCTCTGTGTCTCCCCTCTCTCTCTTTCTTTTTTGCCCACATCAGTGCAGTATCCTTATACCTTTGCTTTATGCTTATTTTTTTTAAAGATAGTTTATTTTGTCATTTTTATAAAAACATTTTTACTTTGTTTATGATAATTCACATCCCGTATTGCCGTCGTACTGTTAATGAAAAACGATTGACCGCTTTATATTAGTTGCTTACAATCCTTAACTTGTACAGATAGACTTTATAATTACAAGCTGACCAGCCTAATGACCATTAACAAGCATCTCAGGATGACAAATGTTTAAAGGTAGATTGGGGGAGTTGGCGTCCTGCCCTAGCTTTTAGATCATGTCATCAAGAGTTGGTGTTGATGTTGATGATAATGGTCTTTAAATTTAAGGGCTAGAAATACATGTTGGGAGAGAAGAGAAGAGAAGAGAAGAGAAGAGAGAAGGAGAGAGAGAGAGAGAGAGAGAGAGAGAGGAGAGGAGAGAGAGAGAGAGAGAGGAGAGAGAGAGAGAGAGAGAGGAGAGAGAGGTCAGACATAGACAAACAGACAGACAGACATATACACGCAGACAGACAAACACATGCACATAACAGACAAACAGAGAACACCCACGCAGTCTGATCGCTTAATTAATCAACACTACCCGTGCAGACAAGCAAACACTCACTCACACACACACACACAAACAACACACGCACGCACGCACGCACACCGCACACACACACACACACACACACACACACACACACACACACACACACACACACACACACACCAAACAAACATACCAAAACAAACACAAACTAATTACTCCTCATCTTCTTTTTCTCCGGTCGTTTTGTTGTTGTTGTTGTTTTTGCTTTGCTGTACACTCACAGCCCTCCTCACCCCCACCCCCCACCACCACAACCTCCCTCCCCTCCACTCCCACCGCCACCCCCACCCTCCCCATCGGCCAAGAACTCATGGCTGGTTGCCGACTGATTGAAGTTGAAAATAAAATAAACACCCTATTACTGCCACTTTGTCCGGGCGGGCAGCTTTCAATTGGTGGGGGGTGGGGTGGGGGGTGGGGGGCAATTAACCGTCCTCATCCGGGGTTGAATTGCGGACAATGGGGGGGGGGGGGGTATATGTAACAGAGTCCCTCGTTACCTCCTCCCTCCAGGATTATCCACCCCCCTCCTCCTTCTCCCATCTGTTTCTGTCTCCTCCCGATCCTTGTTCATATCCTTCTCTTCTCTCTCCCTCACTCCCTCCTGTTGATTTGTATTGCTTTTTTTTTTTAAAAATCTCTGTATCTGTCTCTCTCTGTCTGTCTCTGTCTCTCTCTCTGTCTCTGTCTCTCTATCTGTCTCTGTCTGTCTATGTCTGTGTCTGTGTCTGTTTTTGTCTCTCTGTCTGTCTCCTTGTCTATGTCTGTGTCTGTGTCTCTGTCTGTATCTGTCTCCCTCGCTGTCTCTGTCTGTGTCTCTCTGTCTCTGTCTCGCTGTCTCTGTTCTGTGTCTGTGTCTCTGTTTCGTGTCTCTGTGTCTCTGTCTGTCTGTCTGTGTCTGTCTCTCTGTCTTTCTCTGTCTCTCTGCCTCTGTCTCTCTACCTCTGTCTGTCTCTCTGCCTCTGTCTCTATGTCACACTCTGTCTTCCCCCCTCTCTCTTTGTCACTCTCTCTCTCTCTCCCCTCGACTTTGTTTTGTAAGGTAAATGGTTTAACCATTTCGCACAAGTGTATGTGTGTGTGTTGTAGTGGGTGTGTGTGTGTGTGTGTGTGTGTGTGTGTGTGTGTGTGTGTGTGTGTGTGTGTGTGTGGTGTGTGTGTGTGTGTGTGTGTGTGGAGGGGGAGGGTGTCTGTGTTGCATGCAAGGAGTAAGTGTATGGGCGGGTCGGAGTTGTTGTTGTTGTTGCTGGTGGTGGTGGTGGCGGTGGTGATCTTAGTGCTGTGTGCTAAAAAAGAACATCTTTTGAATCTGTTTTTTTCTGCTGAGAAGCCAGAACAAACAAGAGAAGTTTGTTGTCTGTTTGAGAAAATGGTTTAGCAACGTGTGTGTCTGTGTCTGTATGTATTTTTGCAAATGAATGAGCAATTGTTTGTTTTTTTATCAGTGCTCCTGCGAATTATCATTGATTCGGATGTTTATTTTCATAACATGCGCAGGACGCGAATGTTGTTATTGTTTGTGTCATTTGAGCCGTTTAGAATAAAGCGGATTTCTATTTGAACAATCCTTTGAGGTTTAACTTTGTTGGGATTTTCTTTGTGCGTGTGAGGTTACTGTTGTTGTTGTTTTTTATGTGGCTCTGAGTTGTTTCTAAGCAAATCGTTTTGGGGGGAGTTGGTTTTTCTTTTGGTTCATCTTCTGGATTGTTCATCAGCAAATTGTGTTTTCTCTGTTGTGGTGATAAGTGTGAGGACTTGAAAGCACGGTAAGTGTCCGGTTTGGTTTGTTGTTGATTTCTGAAAGACGCTCTATCCAAGGTTTATGGTTCCTGTTACTAGAATGTAAATTTATTCTTACTGTAATACTATAATTTTCTTCTTTTTTTTTTCTTCTTCTTTTTCTTCTTCTTCTTTTGCATTTTTGCATTATTTTTGTTCTCTTCATTCTTCTTCTTCTTCTTCTTCTTCTTCTTCTTTGCTTCTTCTTTCTTCTTCTCTTCTTCTTCTTCTTCTTCTTCTTCTTCTCTTCTTCTTCTTCTTCGCATTCCTCTTCGCAATTCTTCTTCTTTGCAATTCTTTTTCTTTGCAATTCTTCTCTCTCTCTATACTACTCTCCCCTCTCTCCCCCATCTCTCTCTCTCTTTCGTGAAACGTGGTCATGTGTGGTACAATGGTTATGAGCATCTTGCAAGTTGTTACAGCTTCGACAAATCGCTGTTTCATTGAAGTTTTGATTTATACATATGCTTCACTTTCTCAAACTGTATACAGTTGCCAGTCGAAACGAGCACGCTTTGCAGGAAGAAGCAGAGGGAGGAGATTCCAGTCCCTTTACCTCCGCTTTTAAGAACTTAGTGCATACCGATTCTCTATCACATGCTTAATCCAGCTTAAATCATAGGTTGAACTTTTGGTGATGGGGGTGATTTTTATACGTGGGGTGGCGTGGTGGTGGTGGTGGTGGTGGTGGTTAGGGGGGGGGGGGTCTATTGGGAATTTTTTGTTTTCGGTTTGTTTGTTTGGTTTCGTTTGTATTTTTTGGTCTGCTTAATTTGCTGTGTTTTGTTTTCCTTTTGTATTTCCTAATCAGGGCAAGGGCCGGGTAAAAAAAAAAAGTGATTGTTTATCTGTAACCCTTGAAAAAAAATCATTCATTCATACATTCATTCATTCATTTCACCTCCGTTATTACGAACGTTATGCAAACCGATTCTCTATTACCTGCTTAAATCTCGCTTCACTTCAAATCATAGGTTGAACTGTTGTTATTGTTGTTGTTGTTGTTGATGGTGGTGGCGGTGGTTGATTTTTTGTTGGGTGGGGGTGCTATTATTTATTTTTTCAGTTTTTGGTTTGTTTATTTTGTTTGTTATTTTGTTCTGGTTTGATAGTTCCTATCAGGACAAGGGCCGGATAAAAAAAAGTATGTGATTGCTTATCTGTAGCCTTTGAAAAAAAAGCTCATTCATTAATTTATTAATTCATTCATTCATTCAATCAATCAATCAATCATTCCCTTCACCTCCGCTATTAAGAACTTTATGCAAAACCGATCCTCCAGCGCTTGCTTAACTTTCACTCGACCACTCCAGTGCAGTCGAGAACCTATTCTCCATCACAGCTGCTTTAAAAGCTGCCTGCTTTACTGGTCTTATCCAGCGTTCACGGATCATCACTCAGTCCAACCCCCATCCATACTCCCCCCCACATCCATCAACACATAAATAACCATGTGGACGGTCATTACCCCATTCACCCACGCGCACAAGGAAGCAGGATTCTGGTATCACATTCACGCCACATCGCTCACCTGTTAAGCTTTTTATAATAATATGATCAACAGAACAGGTCACAGGAAAAGCTGATGTCCGTGTGTGCACACACATATTCTTCACGATATTTCCACACCAGATGAATAGCTTCTGCATTTTGATGGTTGAGGTTAGCAAAGATTGTGTCAGGGTTTTCTCTCTCAGTACATTAGCACAGAGGAGAAATTGGAAAGTAACGGTCGTTGTAACTGAGTGGTTAAACCCGTTTAATTTTAATCCTGCAGGGTTCATGAGGTTGTAGGTTTGATCGAATCTCGGCAGTTGCTTGTGATGAATTCAGGATAGTGAGTTTTCCTATCTTCTTAGTCTTCTTAAACTGCAGACTTGCCAGCCCACCTTTTTTTCAGATTGTCTATGTGCACATGTTGAAGATTTGAATATCCAAGTTAAAGATCCCGCACGTCATGTCAGCGGCGTGCAGGTTCAGGACACATAAATAAAAGTCCCATACAAAACTGAGCTTCTCTGAAGTTGGGGTGTGTCAGCTGGGGTCATTATGTTAACCTCCTGCAGAGCTACAAGCACAGGAGAGAAGACCAGGCACCACGCATGCTACCTAGTCAGGGAACACGAAAGAAGAAGAAGGAGAAGAAGAAGGAGAAGAAGAAGAAGAAGAAGGGAGAAGAAGAAGAAGAGAAGAAGAAGGAGGAGGAGGAGGAGGAGGAGGAGGAGGAGGAGGAAAAGAAGAAGAACGCAAAGAAGAAGAAGAAGACAACGAAAAGAAGGAGAGGGCGGAGGACAAGAAAACGGAGGAGGAGGAGAAGAAATAGAAGAAGAACAACAAGAAAAAGAACAAAACGAAGAAAAGAAGGAGAAGGAGGAGGAGAGAAGAAGGAGGAGGAGAGAAGGATAGGAGGAAAAGGAGGAGGAGGAGGAGGAGGAGGAGAAGAAGAAGAAGAAGAAGAAGAAGAAGAAGAAGAAGAAGAATGCACAGAATCATCATCATCATCATCATCATCATCATCATCAGACCCGTGACCTTGGCGGTCGTGGGGGAGACACGAAAGACGATGCCGTGGTAAGCCTCCTCATCCATCTCGGTCCTCGGCTCTGCGCAGTAGTGCCGAGTCATTCATCCTGGTCCATTCTCTGATGTTGTCCATCCATGACTTGTTCTGTCTTCCCCTCTTTCTGTCACCTTCGAGTGTTCCCTGCAGTACTGTTTTTGGCAGAGTGTTGTGGCGGGTGACGTGGCCGAACCATGTCAGCTTTTTCTTCTTGACGATGGTGAGAAGGGGTTCCTGTGGACCTGCCAGCCGTGTTATTTGACTCTTGACAAATTCATTGGTCTTTCGTTCCCTCCAGGATATGCCCAGTAGTTTTCTATGGCATTTTGTTTCGAATGACTGGATTCGCTTTGCTGTTTCAGCAGTCAGTCCAGGTTTCACTTCCGTACAGCAGGATCGTCTGAATTAGGGCTTTGTAGAGCTTTAGTTTGATTGGGAAACTGATCTCTTTACTTTTCCATATGGTGGTGAGTTTTGTCATGGAAGATGTTGCCATGGCTATTCTGACTTTGATTTCTGTCGTCGATCGCCCGTCCTTTGTGAGTGTAGCGCCAAGGTATTTAAAAGCGTCTACCTCCTCCAGTTGTTGGCCGTCCATGTAAATATTAGCAGTGGCGTTGCTCGTGCTGTTCACAAGTACTTTACTTTTCTCCGAGCTCACCTCCATCATATATGCTCCAGCTCTGTTCTCAAGTCTGGTCGTAAGATCTTGCAGCTCTGTGTTACTTCGCCCATGAGGTCAATGTCATCGGCAAACCGTAAGTTGTTGAGGGGTCTGCCGCCAATGGAGATGGTAGAGTGGAAGTCATGGAGGGTCTCTCTCATAATGTTTTCCAAGAACAGATTAAACAGGACTGGAGATAACAGGCATCCTTGTCGGACCCCAACTGTGGTTTTGAAGTAGTCTCCGTCCTGATTGTTCAGAAGGACTGCACTGCTTGCGGTGTTGTATAGTGCTTGAAGGGTTTTGCACTAGTCCTTCTTCAATGCCAAACATTCTGAGGACCTGCCACAGGCCTTCGTGCCATACTCTGTCGAAAGCCTTCTTGAAGTCGATGAAGTTGTGGAACAGGTCTCTCTGATGTTGAAGATGTTTTTCCATCAGGATGTTGCAGTTAAAAATCTGTTCGATTGTGCTCCTGCCTGCCCTGAACCCAGCTTGTTCCTCTGCAAGGTGTTCTTCTGCCTCCTTCTTGAGTCGATTCAAAATAACTTTGAGCATGATCTTGCTGGCGTGGCTGATGAGGCTGATTGTTCCATAGTTTTGGCATTGGCGTAAATTCCCCTTCTTGGGTAGGGGTATGATGAGTGATTGTGTCCATTCTGTTGGCCAACGTTTTGTCTCCCAAATCTTCTGACAGATAGCTGTAACATATGTGATGACTGTTTCGCCACCATACTTAAGCAGCTCTGCTGGTATATTGTCTGCTCCTGGGGACTTTCCTACTGGTAAGCTGCGGATGGCTTCTTCCACTTCTTCCCTCAGTATAGGTAATGGCGAGAGTGCTCTTGATGTTGTTGCTTTCTCTTCTATTATGCTCTTGTCAGGTTGTATTGGGTAGTTGTACAGTTCTTGACAATATTCAGACCACCTGTTCAATGCAGCTGAGCTTTCTGTGAGGAGGTTTCCGGAGCTGTCTTCAATGACTGATGACTTGGTTTGAAGTGTTTTGTGAGTTTCTTCAGGGTGTCGTATGCCTTTTTACTGTTGCCCACTTCATGCTTTTTTTCGATCTCATCACATTGATCACTGATCCACTTCTCTCTGGCCTTTAACATTGACTTCTTTACAAGATTGTTGGCCTCCCGGTATTCTTTAGGGTTGGAAGACCTGGTTGGTTTCAGTGCTCTTCTTGTATCGCAGAGGTCCAAGATGTCATTGGTAGTCCATGGCTGGTGTTTATTCCTCTGACGACCGAGTACTCCTCTGCTGTTTCTCGGACTGCCTCATTAAAGTTGTTGGTGAGGTCATTGATGTCATTGTCCAGGATGGTTAATGCCGCAAAACGTCCGCCAAGCTTAGCTTGGAAGATCTCCTCGACATCTGGATCTTTCAGTTTGTCCACGTCAAATTTGATACCTGGGTTTGCAGGCCGTTTGTTTTCTTCAGCTTCATTTTGAATACCAGCAGCACAAGGTCGTGGTCGCTGGGCCTATGTCAGCTCCAGGGTAGGTTCTTGTTCTGGCTCTGTTGATGCTGGATTTGAAGCGCCGTGGTGTTAAGATAAAATCTATTTGGTTATGGATCTGCCGTTTGGCGCATGCCAGGTTGTCCTCCTTGACTGCTTGGGGGGAATAGAGGGTATTGGCAATGGTAAGTCTGTGGGTGCAGGCAAACTCCAGCAGACGTAGTCCCCTGTCGTTGGTCTCCCCAGTTCCAAACTGACCAACTGTTCCGGCCCATTGGTTGTAAGAGTCAGGACCTACTTTGGCGTTAAAATCCCCTTGGATGATGATGATGTCCTTCTTGGGTATTTTCATAATGGTCTCTTCAAGATCTTCATAAAATTCTTCTACTTCTTCATCTGCATGGTCAGATGATGGTGCATAGATTTGTATGATGGTGATGTTCTTGGGCTTGGTCGACACCCGGATGCTGATAATCCTGCTGGAAGCCGGTGTACAGCTGATAATGCACCCCACTACTTCCTTTCTGACAATAAATGCCACTCCATGCTGGTGATGTTTCTCTTGGCCACTGTACCAGATCTTGTTGCCTTCTTCAGTCAATGTCTCACCAAATCCTGTCCATCTCACTTCTCCTAGTCCAATAATGTCCCATTTATAGCGGCTAAGCTCATACTCTAGTTCTTTGATTTTTCCGCACTGGTAGAGTGTACGGACGTTCCATGTACCAATGGTGATTTGTTCTCTAGGGAGCTTAAGTAATGTTTTAGCTCCAGTAGCTGACTTGTCACTTCCTACCCTGGTCTTGATCTATGGAAAGCGCGGTCGTTGGTAACCCGGGCCTCGACCGATCCGGTATCATTTTGGCTTTGCATTTGTCTTTCATGTTTTTTCTGTGGGCTTAGAATATTCCTTGGTGGCGCCAATCTCCTCTCCAAGTCTCCATATGTTTTGTTTTTTTTCTATTGGGGTTTCCTCCCCCACATGCGACAGGTTGTACTGGGTTACATGGATACCAGTAGCAGTAACAGAGAACTTCTCTGACTGACCTGACTGACACAGAATACAAAGATGCAAACAAGAAGAAAAATGCAAAGAAGAATAAGAAGAATGCAAAGAAGAAGAGGAATGCAACGGATAAGAATGCAAAGAAGAAGAAGAAGAAGAAGAAAAAGAAGAAGAAGAAGAAGAAGAAAGAAGAGAAGAAGAAGAAGAAGAAGAAGAAGAGGGGGAGGAGGAGGAGGAGGAGGGAGGAGGAGGAGGAGGAGGAGGAGGAGGAGGAAAAGGAGGAAGAGGAGGAGAGGAGGAGAAATAGGTAAATGATGTTGGAAGCAAATGATACTTGACTGGACCATTTATTATCTTCTTCCTCGCAGGTCAAGTTCTTAAGTGATGTGACAAGTGATATGCAAGTTCCCTTCACATATACACACAAATACATAAACACAAACTCTCACACACGCAAGCACACACAGACTCACAAACTCACACACACAAACTCACATACACACAAACACACCCACACAAACAAATTCGCACACACCCAAGCACACACATGCAACTCACAAACTCCCTCTCTCGCACACGCGCACACACACACACGTTTGTTTCTTTCTTTTTTCTGTTATTTTTTCATTCATTTTTTTTCCAAACTTTCTTTTCTTTCAATCTTTCAGAGAGAAAGAGAGAGAGAGAGAGAGAGAGAGAGAGACAGACAGACAGACAGACAGACAGAAATACAGACAGACAGACAGATAGATACAGATACAGAGAAACAGAGACAGAGAAGCAGAAAGACAGAGATAGACAGGGCCAGTGAGACAGACAGACATAGAAACACAAACAAGACATAGACAGAAGCACAAAGGGAGACAGACAAACACAAACGCATACACACACGCACACACACACAACACACACATACACACACACCACACAACACACACCACACCACACACACACACACCCCACACACACACACCACACACACCGCACACACACACACACTTAGAGCCACAGATACAAGGCCACATACATAGACAAGAAACACATCAATCACACCTCCAGATGCTCGGGTTGTAAAAAGTCCATTAGTTTTGTTTTTTGCAATACTCCTGGGGACGGGTGTTCCCTGGCACTTTTGGGACGAAGGAGGGAGTCGCCTGCCCCGTTTTCCCCCAACATCCATCGTCTTTTGGGGGAGAGAGCTGGGGAAACTACTTGTTCGTGCTGCCTTCTATCTGGGTGCCCGTCTCCAACAGACGACACAATAACACAGGGAACACAGACAGACACAGACAACCAACAGACGAAGACACAACAACCCTAAAGCAAAACCGCCAACACCAGCCAACAAAAAAACAGAACAGAAAAAAACCACTCACAACAGACAAGACATACCAAACAAAACACACACACATACACACACCCAAAAAACACACACACCCAGGAAAAAAATAAGACATGAGGAAAGGGGGGAAGGTGAACCGAAACTACAGAAGACAAGACAGAATAGAAACACATTTTAAAAGCTAATAACTAACTGACTGACTACTAACTAACTAAACTACTAACTAACTAACTGACGCAACAACAAAACTAACTAAATAACAACTAACTAACAACCTATCCTTTAAAAGTTTACGAATCCTTTTACCAAACCTTTTAAAACGTTTTTTGCGTAAAACCCCCACTAGCTTCCCCCTTTTAAAAGACAAATTACACAAAATCATACTACTGATTTTAAAAAAAAAAAGGGAAATCATTCCTATCCTCGATAAAAAAAAAAAATGTGTTCCCAGCAGCAGCATTTTCAAAGTTCAGAAGTCCTTTTTGTTGCGCTAGTTTTGTTTTGTTTGCTTGCTTGGTGAGTTGCTTGTTGCTGTTGTTGATGATGATGTTGCTGTTGTTGTTGATGTTCATAATGCTGGTAGTGATAGTGGTGGTGGGGGTAGGGGTAGGGGGGGGTGTTGGTGATGGTGGTGGTGGGGTGGTGATGATGGTAGTTTATATTTCTTTCTTTTCTGGTTTTTTTTTTTGCGTGGGGCACGTTGTTTCATTTTCTTTTTTGGCTGCTGGATGTTTTGGTTTGTTGTTTGTCTATTACTCGCTTTGTTTGTTTACACCTTTGTCTAATTTGTACAAAGTTGCAAGGACTCTTATAGTTTGTTTACTTTGGGTTTTTGTTTGGGTTTGTTGTTTTATTTGTCTTGATTTTGGTAATTGTTGCTTGTTTATGTTTTTCTAATGTTTCTTTTTAAATTCAACTTTATTTTTGTTGTTGATTGTTTACTGAAGTGCTTTGTTGTCAATATTGTTGTTGTTGTTGCTGTTTTGGGGTTTGTTGTTTGTTGTTGATGTTGTTGTTGTTGTTGTAGGTCTAGAGGCTAAATAGCCGTGTACAAAGCGAGAAGTCTATGGTTCTATTTGTCTGAAGAGTAGTTTTTTATCATCACCGACAAGGTGGTGGTAAGATCTTGTGGTTTTATTTTTATGTTTTTATTTATTCAATTTTTATTTTATTATTTTCTTATTATTCTTTTATCGAGGATAATGAATAGCACTTATTTGCTTTTTACTCCAGTCCGTGTGTATGCGGTTTTGCAAATTTGTCATCCGTTCCCGCCGGACACAGGGCCTATCTTACGAAAAGTGGATCAGGATTTACGTTGTGCGCAAGATATTCTGCGTGCGTTTGCTCACGGGGCCTCGGTTTATAGTCTCATCCGAAGGACTTTGACATTCAGTTCGATGTTTTGGTCAAACTGGGAAGAAAGGGCGAGGCTGGGAATCGAACCCACAGCCTCACGGTGTACTTGTTGGCAGGTGAACATCTTAACCATCCTGCCACCTTCCTTCATTTAAGGTGAATTTAGATAGCTTCATAACATTCGAAATCACATAGTTAATGTAGACGAAACATCCTACGTCAAACACAGACTTATTCCTGACAAAATCTGTTGTAAAATCCACTGTTTTTTCTTCCTTTTTTTTCGTTTCTCGACTAGAGCTCCGAGGTTCACCAATGATGAGACTCCACATAATCGTTCGACCGGTTTTTTTGCCCACCATTGAGGCATTTACCCGTGTGCGTGCGTTGTTCTTTTTCTCTCTAAAATTTGTCATCCATTTCTATTGGCACACAGTTGTTTACTCTCCAGAAAGGTAGAACAGGCTTTAACGTGCGCACAAGATGTTGTGCGAGTGTTCGCACTCGTTGTGCCTCGGTTTACGGTCTCATCTAAAGGACTTTCTGGAGAGTGGAGTCCTCGCCCCTCCCTCGTCCCTTCCCTCCCCCGTCCCTCTTATCTCGTCATAAGCTAACAACTATGAAAAATACTTGCAATACATAATACAGGTAGAACATAAGGTGTCTCCTTATTTATTGTAGTGATGCATGCACCCATGAAAGAAGTGTATGTATTCCACACAGAATACTGTTGCTGCAACAAGAAACGCTACGCTACACAGTGCGGCACAGAACAGTACAGTCCATTACAGTACATTGCAGTAAAATTCAATACAATACCATGTACTGCAATACAATAGAATGCAATACAATAGAATGCTACAGTACTAGCAATGCAGTCAAGTACAATGCGATGTAACACAAATCCATGCACTGCAAATCAATGCAATGTAATAGAATGACACGGTAATAGCATCGCAGTAAATTGCAAGGCAGTGCAAAATCATGCACTGCAATACAATACAATGCCATACAATACAATACTACATCAATAGCATTACATTACAGTGCACTGCAATGCAATACAATGCCACACATTACAATGCTACAGTAATATCATGCAGCACAATGCAATGCAATGCAATACATTGCACTGCAAATTAATGCAATGCAATACAATACAATGCTGAAGTAGCATCATTACAGTGCAGTGCAATGCAATGCAATTCCATGAACTGCAATAAATAAATGCAATACAATACAATACAATACAATACAGCGCAATAGAATGTAGTTACTTGGGAACACAGAGAGACAGACAGAGACAGACAGATAGAGGCAGACAGAGATACAGACAAAGACACAGATAGACAGGGAAACAAAGAGAGACAGAGACAAGAGAGACAGAGACAAAGAGAGAGAGACAGACAGATACACAGACACGCAGACAGGGATAGCCTAGTGGTTAGAGCATTGTGCTCACAATCTGACGATCCGGGTTCGATTCCCGAAAAAAGGGGGATATTTTCCCCTGGAGTTAACATCATTGCAGACTCCACTCTCCCCAAAAGTCCTTCGGATGAGACTATAAACCGAGGCCCCGTGTGCGAACGCGCGCAGAACATCTTGCGCACACGTTAAATCCTGTTCCGCTTTTCGTAAGTATAGGCCATTGTGTGCCGGTGGGAACGGATGGTAGAATTTGCAAAACCGCATACACACGGGGACTGGATGTAAAAAAGCACATAAGTGTCTATTCCATTATCCTCGATATATAAGAATAAAAGAGAAAAAAGACACACTCACGGGTATACACAAAGACACACACACTCACAAACACACACACAAACACACACACACACACACATCCATAGACAAACAGACAGGCAGTCAAACAGACAAACACACAGACTGACGGACTGACTGAAAATCAGACAGACAGACAGACAGATACAGAGAGACAGTGAGAGAGACACAGGCAAACAGAGAGACAGAGAGACAGGGAGAGAGACACAGGCAAACAGAGAGACAGATACAGAAATCCAGAGTCATTTATCAGTTGCTTGTCCCTAGTTTCCCAAGTCTCGGAAAACTATCAGCACCCGCACATTTTTGGCCACAATCTTTCACCAAAATATTTGTGGCAGAAGAAAGCACATATCAGGAGAGAGAGAGAGAGAGAGGAGAGAGAGAGGAGAGAGAGAGGAGAGAGAGAGAGAGAGAGAGAGAGAGAGAGAGTAGAGAGAGAGAGAGAAGAGAGAGAAGATAAGAAAGAGAGGAGAGAGGAGAGAGAGAGAGAGAGAGAGAGAGACAGACAGACAGACAAGACAGACAGAGACAGACAGACAGAGAGACAGAGACAGAGAGACGGATACAGAAAGAGATATTGGAGAGAGAGAGAGTGTGTGTGTGTGGAGAGAGAGAGAGAGGCAGACAGACAGACGGGCAGGGAGACAGAGACAGGAGAAAGAGGAAGACAGACAGAGACATATACATACAGAGAGACTGAGAGGGGGGACATAGAGGCATGATGAGAGAGAGAGAGAGAAAGAGAGAGGAGAGAGAGAGAGAGAGATGAGAGAGAGAGAGGAAGAGGAGAGAGAGAGAGAGAGTGTGTGAAATACAGACGAAGGATGAGAGACATAAAGATAAACAAAATAGAGAGAGACAGAGACTGAGAGACAGAGAAGCAGAGAGACAGACAGAGAGATAAAGAGCAAGACAGAGACATAGAGATAGAGACACATAGAGAGAGGGGAAGGAGGACCAAACAGACAGCCAGCCAGACAGACAGCCAGCCAGACAGCCAGACAGACAGATAGAGAAAATAAATCAGCTAGTCACACTTTCTTTTTTCCCCCTGAAATCGCTTAAAGGCATCATCACTCACAGACTTTCTGCCATAAATCTTTCAGCCAGGTACTTCTTCCTGGTAGTTATCAAGAAAACCGGAATCGGGTAGATTTTGAGGGGGGAAAACCAAAAAAAACCTTAACCGCAAAGTATAGTTTGTCACTCTCTGTATTCCGTTTTTATTTATTGTCTTGATGGTGAGTGTGTTTTTTGTTTTGTTTTTGTTTTTGATATGCATTTTGCTTGGTTGTTTGTTTAGTACATCTATCTGTATGGGGTTATTATTTTTTGCTAACTTTTTTTGTTTCGCTATTTATGGGGTTTTGTGTGTGAGGTCTTTTCCTTTCTTTGTTTCAATGGTGTCGTCTTTGTTGTTGTTGTTTCAATGTTTTGCAATTTTGCTTGGATGTATGTTTAGTGTATCTATTTTCATGGGGTTTTCTGCTCTCTCTTTTTTAAAAAACTATTCATGGTTTTTGTGTGTGGTTTTGTCTTTCTTTGTTTCAATGGTGTTCTTTTTTCGTTTTGATATTTTCGTTCTTTTTTGTTTTTGTTTTATTTCTGTTGCTTATTTTAAATGGATTTCTCGTTTTTCTTTTTACGC
>CM054135.1:29551997-29564638 GCA_028751875.1 Rapana venosa | reverse complement strand
GACTGACAAACAAGAAGTGGTGCTTGCTTATGTCTTAAACAACACACACACACACACACACACACACACACACACACACACACACAACAACAACACACACACACACACATACATACACACACACACTCACAACACACATACAACAACACACACACACACATTCAACATACAACACACACCACACACACACACACACACACAACACACACACACACACACACACACACACACACACACACACACACACAACACACACACACAACACGCGTGTCTTCTGAAGTTTTTGGAAGTCCTTCAGTCGAGGAATCCTTCCTTTCGTTACAAAAAAACTTCTTGAAAGCCGCTTTATGATCGTACAAATGGGAAACTTGTATCACAGAAAAGTATAGCATCTTTAAATCATATTTTAAGACAAAAACATTGTAATCTTCAGTATTCTATGCGAGACGGATCACCACCATTTTTTACAGAATACGACTCAATGCTATCAGAACAAAGTTTTGTAAAAATGTTAAGTGCATGTTTGGAGAACAGTTTTCTCTGGAACAGTGTTTATTGTTTTGTCAGAATTCTTACCCAAAAACTATTGACACAAAAACGCTTCTGAAGAAAATGTAGATGGAATTCCGTTGGATGAAAACATTCTTTTTTGCTATTGTAAAGTCTCTTATACATAGCCCAGTTTTCGTGTTCCTTTAACGTTCTTTGATATTGTTTTCCCTATTTGCATTTTTAGTAGGCGTTACATTGATGTTTGAACACCAATTTGTTACATGACTCTCTTTCCCTTTGTATTCTATTGTTTTTGCTATAGGTCTCCCCCCCCCCTCCCCCGAATAATATCCCTTATAGTAAACAGACGTTAAACACATGAACGAACGAACCCATGCACATAAACGTGCATGAGCACATGAGTGAACACACACACATATATCACACGCGCACGCACACATGCATGCATGTGCGCGCACACACACACACACACACACACGCAAGCACACGCATACACACACGGATACACACATACACACACGCATAGATACATACACACACGCGCACGCTTTTGAAACGCAGTGACATAATCTTTTCGATTGGACGCCATGTATGGCTATATACTAATATAAGCCCAGTCTTTTTTAGATGTATAGTGACCTTTTAATTTGTGTTGCAAATTATAAGTTTCTGATATTGTATAGAGATTGATATCATATTCTTACGTGAACCTAGAAGCAGGCTTGTGTTATGAAATCAGGAAGAGAAGAATATTGACTGTTCACAAAAATCTTCAAAAATTGCTTGCAACCAATAAGAAACCAAAAGAAACCAAAAAGGCAAAAGCAAAAAGAAAGAGACAGAAATATCACAACTCGAAAAGTCTTGAACAAAAAAAAAGCAAATATTCGTATCTAATTCCATTCTGTACTAATTGTGTGTGTACAATTTTTCGATTGAATGTAAAAGAACCAAACACACACACACACACACACACACACACACACACACACACACACACGCACGCATACACACACAACACACACTCACACACACACACACACACAACACATACACACACACACACACACACACACACACACACACACACACACACACACACACACACTCACCCTTCGGATGAGACTATAAACCAAGGCCCCGTGTGCGAACGCATGCAGAACATCTTGCGCACGCGTTAAATCCTGTTCCGCTTTTCGAAAGGGTAGGCCATTGTGTGCCGGTGGGAACAGATGACAGAATTTACAAAACAGCATATACACGGGGACTGGATCTAAAAAAGCACATAAGTGCTTATTCCATTATCCTCGTTATAAAAGAATAAATAAATAATAAATAAATGAACACACACACACACTCTCTCTCTCTCTCCCCCCCCCCCCCCCCCCCCCCTCCTCTCTCTTTCTCTCTCTGAGCATTAAGTAGTCAGTCTAGCCTTTTGTTCATTGGAATAGGATCCTATAGCGTGCTAACATTACCATTTTTGCCTGTAAGCAGTTTTCATTCGCTAGCTCTTTCGGAGGATGTCTGATACTCTTCGTTCAATTTAGCCGTCCCCATAAACAGCTGAATGTTTTCTGTTGGTTTTCATCAGGGGGTTGTTGAGAAAGGAAACCACAAACACTTCTTTTTTGTTTATGTCTCGATTGATTTTGTCTGGGTATTTTGTGGACGGGATAGCTCAGTGGTCGGAGCACTCGCTTTCCCCCCAGCCAAGTTAAGCAGCGTCGAGCGTGGTTACCAGTTGGATGGGTGACCATTTGCCCGCCTTGGCTTCAGTACAGTTCCCCCAGTTCACCCAGCTGTAAATGGATACCTGCCCTCTTTAGGGTCAGGGAAGATAAAGCAGCGAGGGAGAGGAGATGGGCGCCGCCCTCAATATGCTGGCCCGTGGAGAAGTGAGGTCTCTGATGCTTCGCTCTCCTACGACCTTACAGATTATGGGACACCTTTAACTGCTTTTATTTTTTGTGCCCCTCTTTGATTATGCTGCCACCATGAGTATCTACTTACCTGTAATGCGTTTGTCTAAATGTTCATCTGCATATTCTGATTGTTTTGTCTGTAGCTATTGTTGTATTTTTTTAAAAGTAAGTATCTATAACAAATACGATGCAAAAGATGTTTGTTTCATTTGTAAGACGATATATCTGTATAAAGATCGGTGGTCTAGAGGTAACGCGCCTGTCTAGAAAGCGAAAAGTCCGGGTCTGAAGTGTGCGGCGGTTCGTACCCCGTTTGGACCGGAAATTTTTCCCCCATCCATTAGACCATGAGTGGTGGTCTGGGCGCTAGTCTTTCGGATGAGACGATAAACCGAGGTCCCGTGTGTTACACGTAATTATTTAGCGCACGTAAAAAAAACCACGCAACAAGAGAGTTGTCCCTGGCAAAATTCTAGAAAAGCCACTTGATAGGGAAACAAATACAGCTGCAGAAAAAAAAAAAAGGGTTGAAAGGGATGAAAGGTGGCGCACGCTAAGTGGCGACCGTTCTCCGCCTCCCCGGGGAGAGCAGCCCGAATTTACGGAGAGAAATCTGCCATGACTTCAAGTGGTATGAAATAAAATCTGAGCGCTTTGATTTGTTGCTTTACAAGATTCAGCGCTATATAAATTCCATACATTATTATTATTATTATTATTAAAGTGGTATACAGTACAATTCAATTCAATTATGTAATCATATCAACAACAGTGTTGGTCAAGATGTAGGGAAATAATAATAATAATATAATAATAATAATAATAAAGTATGGAATTTATATAGCGCTGAATCTTGTAAAGCAACAAATCAAAGCCCCTTTAGTGCTGATAGTGATTTGAAGAGCTGCGGGCATTTCCTCATATAGTTACCGCCTCCAGTCCGTGAAAGCAAAACTTGATGGACGTCCCTGCTTGTTCCTGGTTTTGCCTTCCACTTTAAGTCAAGGCAGATTTTTCTGCGTGGAATTCGGGCTGCTCTTCCCGGGAAGTGCGTGTCGCCACAAGAGCAGCGCCTCCCATTTTGTTTGTTTTTTCTGTCTGCAACTATAATTGTTTGCCTATCAGAGTGATTTTTTCTGCAGAATTTTGCTAGGGACAACTTTCTTAATACCGTGGGTTTTTTACGTGCGCTAAATAATTATGTGTGACACACGGGACTTCGGTTTATCGTCTCATCCGAAAGGGTAGTACCCAGACCACCACTCATGATCTAATGGATGGTGGAAAAGTTTCGGATCCAAACGGGATTCGAACCACGGCACACTCCGACCCGGACTTTTTGCTTTCTAGGCAGGCACGTTGCCTCTAGACCACCGAACCTCTGGATTCCTCACTCTCCGTGATCCCATTGTAGCACTAGGGCTGGCAGGGGGATTCTAATAACTCCCGAATGTCTGAAATTGTAGCCTCAGTTTGTCCAGTTTTTATCCTGTCTGAAAAAATGGATTTAAAAAACAGGAGTCTGAGAGTAAGTATTGGTAGGAATCTGGGTAAAGAATGATCACGTGCTTTGCAAGAAAATATTCTTTTGTCGTTTATGCATTGGCCGAGCCAAATTACCTTTTGCTTTTTCTTCTTCTAAACTTGACGAATCTGTTTTACCAGAAAAGAAATGACTCAAACTCAGCTGTGTAAAGGGGACGAACTACGAAAAGGATGGTGCCCCTTTTTTCTGGCCGTGGCAGTAATCAGTTTGACTACACTTCCATCGTGCCCCTTGGGTATCGTAAGAAGATAACGGCATTGTCTAATTCGGGAGATAACTGACTGCGTATAATAGTGTTTCAGGCAGCTATGGTATTTTCCACTGTCCTGATGGTTTAGGTATATCGTTAAAAAAAAAAAAACAGTACTAGACAGACGTCTCTGCTCGTTACAAGCTCAGTTGTTCACGCTGCCTATAATCAGATGGTCGTGTTCTGGCTGCCGTAAAGATGTCAGTGGACAGGTTTGTACTCGACGCTTTTTCAGCATCAGCTAGAGCCAAGAGATACAAACGCCTGCAGTGTACATCGAGCAGTTTTAGTAACACTCTTACAATTGCGTTTTTGCGAGGAAAATATTTCATTGTGCCGTCCCAGTCTTCCCACTGAACCCATTGAAAACTCAGTGTTGGTAGGAGCTGTCTGGAGCATAATTATACCAGGCAGAAATTATATCATATACAGACAGAAATCATATCTCTTGTGGGATTTGAACCCACAATCCTCTAGCCAGAAATCCAATCTCCTAACTGCTCTACTACGGAGTCTGGTTGTTTCACTGGCAAACTTGTCCAAGACTTTGTAAAGTAACAGTTTCTGTTGTTTCAATGGATGATATAGTTTTCTTTGCTGATTTTCAGAGTGATCGCTTTTTGCTTTGGTTACCAGCTCTGTCCCTTAGACAATGTAACTCGTTGAAGATAGTGTCAGCTAGAACTGTGAAGAATGACTGGCTGCTATATAATGACCGGAGAGATATGGTATTCTCTCTTTGTCTTGTTTGTCAAAGTTTATCGTTTATGAAAATATCATTTGGCGGACGTATCTCATCGCGGCAATTTCAGTTATCCAAGCTCCCTATCATGGGAGTTTTGTATTCTGGCTGAGTTGGAACGATGACAGTAATGTTCTTAAGTCCTCCCTTGTGCCTTTCTTGTTTGTCTTCTATCCAAAAAAAAGGATGTAAAGTCATAATGCGGCTGTTAGGGTGGGCAGAGCTTGTAGTGGCAAAGAAAGTACCGATCTGGTATTTTACTTGGCAGTCTGTATTTTCTAGTTGTTTAAGCAGTCAGAGTTACTGAGAAACGTTGCCTAGACTTTTTGTTAGTGTTAATAGCTTTGCTTTTAAAAGTGGTGCGGTGTTTTTGCAGACTTTACCAGAGATCGATTTTACTTCAGTGCCTCGTAGAAGTTCCCTTGAGATTTGTAAAATGTTAGCAGTATTAACAAGTACAAGGTGGGGGAAAAGCTGCCTGTCTCGCAAGGGGGTCTCAAGACACTGTGGCATTTTTCCATTGTGCTGGGTGTTTCTTGTTCACGAAGGTACTATTTGGGAAACGTCTCTGCTTGTTTCAAGCTCGGTGTATCAGTGTAGTAATCTCGCTTTACTTACTCCCTTGGCTTTGAATCATCGTTGATCGATGGATAAGTTTAAGGAAAATTAATGTTCGCAAGTATTGTTAAAAGCATTCTGTTTTGAAAAAAAATATTGCTCTGTCCTGAATACATTGACACATTACACATTCACTTTGCTCCATGTTTGCAAGTTCTGTACCATTATCATTTATAACTTTGCAGCATGATTATTACCATAAGATATAAAAATCCTCAATACATGTTTAACCATATGATTGAGATCAGGATTTCAGTGATTTCTCGATGGTTTGAACCAACAGCATTTTTTTTAGTTTATATTTTATTTTTATCCTACAAATGAATTTTTTTTAATGATTGAGGAATCTTCGTCTTCGTTTCCTTTGTCGAACGTTTCAGATGTCAACTATTGTCTGTCGTATGATCGAAAATGTGGTTGTGCTGCTGGTAAGCGCATAGCAAGTCAAGCCCACGCATCAGACTGTGTCCTGGAAAATAATTTTACCTTTTACGTCTTTCTAGCAAAAATAGACAGGAGAGTCGACCAAGAAGGCAGAAAATAGACAAAAAGAAGGTGACAGGAAGAAAAGGAACAAGGCAGAAACAAAGAGAGGGATAGAAAAGAAGGAATTCCCAGCACAGAGTTTCCAGAAGGTGGGGATGCTATTTATACTGAGACACATGCATGTGCGCTCAAGGAAAGACAGAAGCAGAAAGCCAGGGAAAAGGTTAGCTCAACACAACACTCCCTCTCGGAGAGCAAGCAACGCACTCCTGGTTTTCCTCTCTCATCATCAGAGAACAATGTTGTCAGGTCTAGCCCTTCGCCTCCGCTCTGTTTTCCCACCAAACACACAGCTGACAGAAATAGCCAGCCTCGCCCCTCCCCTCCCTCCCCTCTCCCCCCTCCCCTCACCCCAGTAGCAGGCTCCTTCTTCATCATCAGTCATCATCTATTATTTGTATAGGTACAGACACTGGCCTTTCAGCAGATTCAACACGAAATACAAGCACTACGCTCTTCATCCATTCATTCATTCAGGACCTGGTCTATAGCTTTTTAGTCTGTGAAGGCTTCGCTGAAGTACTTCTTGCAAAACACACACACACAAACACAAACATACAAACACATGCTACACCCTCTCACCGCCTCCCCACCTCTCCAGACATGGGCACACACACATACATACACAGAACATCTTACGCACATGTTGAATCTTGTTCGGCTTTTCGTAAGAGCAGGCCATTGTGTGCGGAGGGAACAGATGACAAAATTTACAAAACCACATACACACGGGGACTGGATGTAAAAAAGCACATATGTGCTTATTCCATTATCCTCGATATAAAAGAATAAATAAAACTAATAAAAATAAACATACGCACTCACATGTACGCACACACGCACACACACGCACACACACATACACACACATGCATGCATACACACACACACAACACACACATACACACACGCACACACACACACATACACACACACATATACATACACACCACCCACGAACCCCCTATTTCCATGTGTTCTTCATCCTTGACTGTGTTGTCACCACACTGAACTGGACTAGTTCCAGAGTCAATGCCAGACAGACAGAGATGTATGTATGTATGTACAGCAGACAGTTTCTATCACAGGATGTCTGGGGGCCAGTGATGGAGCGAGATCTTGATGAGCAGACTGTAGCTCGACTATGGTCATTCTTCATCTTCTGTCGCTGGTGTTCTGACCAAGTTGTTGAAAGTGTGTGTTTGTATAAGTGTGTGTTTGTATAAGTGTGTGGGTGTGTGTATGTGTATGTGTGCGTTTGTGTGTGTGTGTGTGTGTGTGTGTGTTCGTGTGTGTGCGTGTGTTTTATTTTATTTTATTTGTTTAATTTTATTCTTTTATATCAAGGATAATGGAATAAGCACTCGTGTGCTTTTTGACATCCAGTCCCCGTGTGTATGCGGTTTTGTAAATTTTGTCATCTGTTCCCACCAGCACACAATGGCCTGCTCTTACAAAAAGCGGAACAGGATTCAACATGTGCGTAAGATGTTCTGTGTATGCATGTGTGCATGTGTGTGTGTGTGTGTGTGTGGGGGGGGGCTTGCTTGTGTGTTCTTGCGTTCGTGTGTGTGTATGTGTGCGTGCGTGTGTGTGTGCGCGCATGTCTGGAAGGGGAAAGGGGCAGTGAGGGGGTGTAAGGTTTGTATGTTTGTGTGTGTGTGTGTGTGTGTGTGTGTGTGTTTTGCAAGAAGAACTTCAGCGAAGCCTTCACAGACTAAAAAGCTATAGACCAGGTCATGAATGAATGAATGAATGAAGAGCGTAGCGCTTGTATTTCGTGTTGAATCTGCTGAAAGACCCGTGTCTGTACCTATACAAATAATAGATGATGACTGATGATGAAGAAGGAGCCTGCTGCTGGGGTGAGGGGAGAGGGGGGAAGTGGGGGGGGGGGGGTGAGGGGCGATTCTGGCTATTTCTGTCAGCTGTGTGTTTGGTGGGAAAACAGAGCGGAGGCGAAGGGCTAGACCTGACAACATTGTTCTCTGATGATGAGAGAGGAAAAACAGGAGTGCCTTGCTTGCTCTCCAAGAGGGAGTGTTGTGTTGAGCTAACCTTTTCCCTGGCTTTCTGCTTCTTTCTTTCCTTGAGCGTACATGCATGCGTACTGTGTGTGTGTGTGTGTGTGTGTAGAGAGAGAGAGAGAGAGAGAGAGAGAGAGAGAGAGAGAGAGAGAGAGAGAGAGAGAGAGAGAGAGAGAGAGAGAGAGAGAAAAGAACGAGAGAGAGAGCAAGAGAGAGAGAGTGAAAGAGAGAGAGTTCCAGCTCCCTTGGTAATAATTCTCCAGTCTAGAAAACAAAATTATTAGAGTATTTACTTTAGTATGTAGCTGTTGTATCTTTTCAAAAGATTCAAACGGTGATACAGGAGTTAAGTGCAGAAATGTTACCATTGTTGGAAGAGAAAGAGAGATACAGAGAGCGAGAGACAGAGAGAGAGTTGGGTTTTTTTTTAATGATACATATCAAGAAGTACACTATTATTTTTTTATCAAAATATCTACTGAAAACCTAGACATAAGATTTAATCAACACAATAATATGCGTAACATGACTCAAACGTTTTGTTATTCCTCTATAAACTACTTTGACAGTTCGAAATCATCCCTCCCACCCCCCAAAAAAAAGACTGCAATATTCTACAGATTGCAGTCTGCATATTGCTCATCAGTAATGCCAAGACTGCCAGCGGCAGAATTGCTGGCCAAATCTCTCGCAGTCCTCCCCTGAAGGTTACATGCCATCTGACTCACACACAGTACAGGCCAGCCCCTCCTGCCTGACCTTGTCGTCTGTTCTTGGACTTTTGTCAGTGTCTGGTGTGACCCTTTGCAAAATGAAGTGTTCCTTTATCTGATGCTTCTCAGAAGGACGAGGGGGGGGGGGGGGGGGGGAAGAATCAAACTTCCCAGACAGTCAGGTCCCAGCTCCAGATTTACTGTTTAGAAAAAAAAAGTTTTCGAAGTTTTTCTGCAGCAAAAGTTCTCTCATTTTTTTCTTTTATCTTGTATTTTTTTTACTTACGGAGGAAAAATTTGCTTGTCATATTCTTTTGAAAATTGCTGAAATAATATAGGTGGGGAAACTGTGTTCCCGTAGTCTGTGCGGTCACTGGGGAGCGAGATGTCAGAGACCTCAGATTCTCCAGGGGCCAGCATATTGATGGCGGCGCCCATCTCTTCTCCCTCGCTGCTTTACCTTCCCTGACCCTAAAGAGGGCAGGTACCCATTTACAGCTGGGTGAACTGGAGGTTTGTACTGAAGCCATGGCGCGCGAACGGTCACCCATTCACTTGGTAACCACGCTCAATGCTGCTTAACCTTAGGTTAAGGAGTGTGAGTGATCTAACCACTGAGCTATCCCGTCCCCATGTTAAAACAAAGCTCTAGCCTAACAGTTGTCTTTACCTGCATCTTTTCTTCTGATTCGTACAGACTTAGAAACACGAGACCAGTTGTTTAACTAAACATAGTCATAGGCTGTTTAAGTTTTGCTTTGCTTGGTTGCAGTATATTTGTTGTTATTGTTGTTGTTTTGTCTTTCGTTTCAACTGCATGAGCCAGCGGTGAAAACATAAGGCCTTTTTGCATTCAAGATTTCTCTCTCTCGGGTCGAGCTCCTAAGTTCAGCTATGTTGAGAATTTTGCAAATTTCGACTGTTTTTTCCCATCATTTAGGTAGCCACATTCCGACTCCGAGATGAAACGTGTGCTTCAAATTGCTCCGCTTTCTAGAATAGAATACTGCCAGTGTACATGCACAGGGAAGCATAGAATGATAGATCCCAGAGGCACCGTAGTTGTTCTATTCACACGGGGCTGGATGTAAAAAAAAAGCACATAAGTTCTTATTATATTATCCTTGATATAAAAGAATAAGTAAATAAATAAATAAATAAATGAATAAAAGATATTCCCCATTGGCCACCGTGCACAACAAAAGCGTGCCTGGTTTCAGCGATTGCCAATGCTCTCATTTCCTTTTGCTTTCATTTGAATGGCAGGCAGATTGTAGATGGACGGAATAGCCTTGCTGGCTACAGCGTTCGAATCCTGTTCAAGGGGATATTTTTCCTAGAGTTAACATCAGTGCCGACTCCACCCCCAGCCCCCCCAAAGTCCTTCGGATGATACTATAAACCGAGGTCCCGAGTGCGAACGCACGCAGCATGTCTATTGCACACTTTAAAAAGTCAATTTGTACTACCTTGACTTTAAGCGGTATGCTATTCTACTATTCTATACTATTACTGTTGTCAGTATGAAAAAAATAGTAGGTGATACCCTGTTTACTTTGGATTTGTCCAGGTATTACCTAGTTCCACTGAGATTACTCAGCGGCAGTGCGGGGTCCAGTTTGGCTGGTAGCCTTACGGTGTGTTAACATTGAAATCGATTTTTTAAATACTAGATTTAACGCCATCATTAAAAAAAATCCTTAAGAATGATACATCAGGGTAAGTGTGGTGCTAACATCACTTCTGGTGCCTTATACGTGAGACAAGAAAGAAGGAAAGAAGAAAAGAAAAAAGAGTAAATAAAAAAACAAATAAATAATGATTATACATTCCTTTTTTGTCTTTCTCCTTCTCAAGGTTTCATCCATCAAAGCTGCTGATGACAAAGGAGGATTTTGAAAGAGCTTTGCCCGCTTTTATTTTTGTTTGGGATTTTTCATACTTTTTTTTCATCGTCTTTAGGTATAGAGATATTCTGTAAGTTTAGGTGTATTTAAGATAATGTTTGTTTGCTAAGCAGTGTAGTACGCACTTAGTTTTAAATACTGATCTTTAGGGAACCTCAACGAAGAAAAACAAGGAGCAGAGGTAGAGAAGAAGAAGAAGAAGAAGAAGAAGAAGAAGAAGAAGAAGAAGAAGAAGAAGAAGAAGAAGAAGAAGAAGAAGAAAGAAGAAAAGAAGAAGAACAACAACAACAACAACAATAATTGCGAAGAAAAATTGCGAAGAAGGAGGAGAAGAATTGCAAAGAAGAAGAAGAACTGCAAAGAAGAAGAATTGCGAAGAAGAATTGCAAAAAAAGATGAAGAATTGTGAAGAAGAAGAATTGCGAAGAAGAATTGCGATGAAGAATTGCGAAGAAGAATTGCGAAGAAGAAGAAGAATTGCAAAGAAGATGAAGAATTGTGAAGAAGACTTGCGAGGAAGAACAAGAATTGCGAAGAAGAAGACGAGAAGAAGAAAAAGAAGAAGAAGAAGAAGAAGAAGAAGAAGAAGAAGAAGAAGAAGAAGAAGAAAAAGAAAAAGAATTGCGACGAAGAAGAAGAAGAATTGCGAAGAAAACGAGGAGGAATTGCGACGAAGAAGAAGAAGAATTGCGGAAAAAAGGAAGAATTGCGAAGAAGAAGAAGAAGAATTGCGAAGAAGAAAAGGAAGAATTCCGAAGAAGAAGAATTGCGAAGAAGAATTGCGAAGAAGAATTGCAAGGAAGAATTGCGAAGAATAAGAATTGCGAAAAGCATTGCGAAGAAGAATTGCGAAGAAGAAGAATTGCAAGAAGAAAAAGAATTGTGAAGAAGAATTGCAAAGAAGAACTGCAAAGAAGAAGACCTACGAAGAAGAAGAATTGCGAAGAAGAATTGCGAAGAAGAAGAAGAATTGCGAAAAAGAAGAATTGCGAAGAAGAAGAACTACGAAGAAGAAGACCTGCGAAGAAGAATTGCGAAAAAGAAGACTTGCGAAGAAGAAGACTTGCGAAAAATTGCGAAGAAGAAGAATTGCGAAGAAGAAGAGGAATTGCGGAGAAGAAGAAGAATTGCGAAGAATTACGAAGAAGACGAATTGCGAAGAAGAATTGCGAAGAAGAAGAATTGCAAAGAACAAGAAGAACAAGAGCAAGAAGAACAAGAAGAAGACCAAGAACAAAGGTGGAAAGAAGAAGAACAGTTGCGGAGAAAAAGTGCGAAGAAGGAGGAGGAGGAGAAGACTAACAAGATCAACAAGGAAGAAAACAAAGAAATATCAAACATCACAATATAAGCGGCTTAAAACCTAAAGTCTTGACTTCAACAAGATTAAACCATTTGGGAGAAATTTAGAAGACGTTGCCTTCTGGCTGCTGATGTCATAGAAGTTTAACCCCTTTCTGTATAGGCGTCAGACATCTAACACGATAGTTTCCAATCGCGCGCACACACACACGCACGCACACACACACGCGTGCGCGCACACACACACACACGCGCGCGCGCAGGCTTGCACATTTGTGCACAGACACACACACACATACACACATGCAGCCAATAGACATATACACACGCAGACTTACACATTCGCGCACAGACACACACACACACACACACACATACAGACACACGCACACACACACAGATACACACACATGCACACACACACACACGAATGCACACACACACATATACACACGTACAGCCAATAGGCACAAACGCAAGCAGAATTACACATTCGCGCACAGACACAGACACACACACATACAGACACACGCACACCAACACACAGATACA
>CM054135.1:29506997-29546997 GCA_028751875.1 Rapana venosa | reverse complement strand
ATAGAATAAGCACTATGTGGGTTTTTATTTACATCTAGTCCCCGTGTGTATGCGGTTTTGTAAATTTTTGTCATCTGTTCCCACCGGCACGCAATAGCCTTCTCTTACGAAAAGCGGAACTGGATTTAACGTGTGCGCAAGATGTTGTTTCTGCGTGCCGTTCGCACACGGGGCCTCGGTTTATAGTCTCAACCGAAGGAGATGTGTCTGCTGCGCTACGTGTGTCTACGGACCACGCTGCACCGATGCCACGTTAGCTAGCTTTCCTGGGCCGAGAAGCCATATTTGTACAGTGAGAGATTGCTTCCCGACGACACACCTACCTCACAGCTCCTTCCAGTCTTTTCACGAGACTTTTCTCCGTCTACAATACAGAGAAGTGGGTCATGGAGTGTTGGGTCAGATGAAGGTTTGGGGGGGGGGGGGGGGAGTGGATACAATGTTACTGTGATTGCTTCATTTGAAGCATGTTTGATTACCACGCCACAGACAAATCACTGCGTTGGCATGAGACTGCGGTGTACAGATGTTTGTTTAAATGACTGCTTGCGAGAGAATAAGTCCTTGTTAGAAGACTGATGGATGTCTAATGGAACTAAGGGGGTGGGGGTGGGGGTGAGTTTAATTGCTAAATTCAATGCTGCAAGATAGGAGACAAGACTTCATAATTACCCTGCCCGTTAGTGTGCAAGAGTTCAAACAGGAATAGTTATCACCGATTCCTCGAAAGCAATTTTCAAAGCTGAGTGTCCAGAAGTATTGTTGAAACTTAAGATACTTTTCTTTCTAGTGATGATTGTGTTCGACTACAACCAGTTGGTATTAGTTTTTTTCTTGTAGTTTGTAATCAAGTACAAAAAATGAACTCCTGAAAGCATCACATTCCTAAACACAGCATCAGGTTCAGGCTGGTATTCCTACATTTACTGACAGTGATTGTTTAAAAATGCTATTGCACTACTTCTTTGCCGCGAGCGTATACCATTTTTACTAGCGTCAGCCTGTAAAGCGGTTATATCCGTTATCAAATCAAACTTATCCCCGTCGGGATGCCAGGGGCCTGTAAGCGTAAATAATATCCCCGCTTTCTGGAAATAATGTGCTAGGATTTTCCTCTTTTCTATCCCTCTCTTTGTTTCTGCCTTGTTCCTGATCTCCTTGTCACCTCTTTCTTGCCTTCTTTCTGCGATTTTGGTTGATTCCCCTGCTTTCCTTCCAGAAAGACAAACGATCACAATTTTCTCCGACGCTGAAGTCAGATGCGCTGGCGGGCAGCGCGACACATTTTCGCTCATAATATAACAGACAATGGCTGTTATTGGAGCGTTCGACAGCGACGATTACGAAGAAATCAAATTTACACTCCTCGACGCAGTTTTGCTGATAATGTTACAGACAATAGCTGTTACTGAGTGTTCGGCGACAACGATGATGAAGAAAGCAAATTCACAATCCTCGACGCATTTTCGCTCATAATATGACAGATATTAGTTACTGAGCGTTCGACAACAACAAAGAAGAAATCAAGTTTACACTCCTCGTAGAAGAAAATGCCCTTTTCTTTAAAATTCCTAACAGTATTTCTACTTCGTTGCATTTGATGTGAGTTGGTCTCACTTATAACAGTGAGTAATAACAGTCGGACTGTTGATTCTGCTTCTTCTTCATCGTCCTCGAACGCTCAGACAGCAACTATTGTCTTTTCTATGAATGAAGGTACCAGTCATGGATGGATGTTTGAGTTACGGTGAAGGAAAGAAAAAGAGTACTGACCACATCGTGGCTGTTTTCACATGGCTATAGTGTTGTTGTTGTTTTTTTCTCAAAAAAAGAAATGCCACATAATATTATTCCATGGACATATACCAGCTGTATGTAAGAAAGGTCAACGCAGTGGTTCAGTTGGACGTGGCTAATGATATTGCTAGGTGAGTAGATATATTGGTGTTAAGTTGTGTTCTTGTTCTCTCTTTAGACTCTACCGCCCTGTCTCGGTCAATATGTCTGTTTCTCTCTGTCTGTCTATGTCTCTGTCTCTGTCTGTCTGTCTGTATGTATGTATGTCGGCTTGTCTCTGTTTGTCTGTCTCTATCTGTCTCTGTCTGTATGTATGTCGGTCTGTCCCTGTTTCTGTCTCTGTGTGTCAGTCTAAATCTGTCTGTCCTCTTTCTTTCTTTGAGGAGGTGGGGGGGGGGGTGCTAAATACACCACATCCTCAACCTCCACTTTAATTTGAATCATGCTCAAGGGTGATGTTCGATCAACTTTTTCATTTCAGTTGATCTCCTCTCTCTCTCTGTCTCTCTTTCTCTCTCTTCTCTACTCTCTCGATCTCTCTCTCTCAATCTCTCTCTCTCTTCTCTCTCTCTCTCTCTTTCTCTGTCTCTTTCTCTGTCTGTTTCTCTGTCTGTCTGTTCCTCCTCTCTCTCTTCTCTCTCTCTCCTCTCTCTCTTCTCTCTCTCCCCTCTGTCTGTCTTTATGTCTCCGTCTGTCTGTCTCTCTGTCTCTGTCTCTTTCTGTCTGTCTGTCTCTCTCTCTCTCTTTCACTCTCTCTGTCTCTCTCTGTCCTCTGATTCATTTATTTACTTTCTCACTAGTTCTCCTGACACCATACTGATGGGATAAAAAAAAAAAAAGATCAGCCCTGTACGCCATGTTTGTCTGTTTACCAGGCTGCACCCAAAACCTACGTCGACAAGTCATCCTGGCAGGAGCAGATATTTACACAGTGAGTGATTGGCCTGCCAGTTCACACAGTCTTTCCTCCCTTCCATTACATTTCCTCCTGTAATCTTAGTTGTAGGGACTGCGGTATAGAGGGAATGGATTAGATGTGGGTGAGAAGTAACGTTTAAGTATGCCCTCCTAACTCCCCCTCCCCCACCCCCACCCCCCACCCGAGAAAAGAACGCCCCCCTTCTCAAGAAAAATAAAAATAGTAATACATGAAATTTTATATAGCGCTTTATCTTGCAGATAGAAATCAAAGCACTTGCACTCAACTCATTCTCACACAGTCATGCAACCAGTAACAAGAAGTAGTTCTAACAAGTCCAAATGTGCACGCACGCACGCACACACACACACATATGTATATATACTATATATATAAATATATAATGTATATATATATATAATATATATATATATATAATATATATATATATATATAATAATAATATAATATACACATAAAGGTTATACACTTTGGCAGGGGGATAGAATTTCCGCTTTTGAAGGCAGGGAAACGCTATGAGATGAAGCAGGAGAGGAAAATCTTAGGTTTGAAATAAATGTCTTGAGACTGGATTTAAAAGTGACATAAGAAAGCTTTTGGCGAAGAGATAGATGGAGGTCATTCCAGATTGATTGACCAGAAATAAAGAGCGACGGCCGACGGTGGATTACTTAAATCTAGGGTATACGTAAGCACAAGGTATCTGCAGCAGAGCGGAGGAAACGAGAAGGAGTGTACAAGTGAAGACATTCACTGAGGTAGGAAGGTGCTGTTTTGTGGAGACATTAATAACAGGGGATACTGATCTTATAGTTTACTCTCTGTGGCACAGGCAGCCAGTAGAGAGATCGCAAGAGAGGGGTAATGTCCTCAGACTTTTGTCTTTCTGAGGACTAGTTGAACTGCAGAGTTTTGTATGCTTTGAACAACAACAACTGCAACAAACAAACGGGAAACAGAAGCAAAAACCAGCTAACAACAACAACGACGACGACAAACTAAATAAAAGCCTCAAAACAAAACGCAACCAAAATCTTCAAACCAGCATTAGTGTGTAATAGTTTTCTAAGTTTGGATTCTTTTGTATTGTTACACATTTGTATAACTATGAATAAAGTTGTCCATTTTTTAGCTTGCTATTCCAGTTCACTCATTTTTGTCATCGTTCAATCTGGGAAAAATATGGTACAAGTTTTCAGTCCCAAATACTCTATCTCTGTGTGTGTTTTATTTATTTATTTTTTATTTATTTATTCTTTTATATCGAGGATAATGGAATAAGCACTCATGTGCTTTTTTACATTCAGTCCCCGTGTGTATGTGGTTTTGTAAATTTTGTCATCTGTTTCCACGGGCACACAATGGCCTACTCTTTCGAAAAGCGAAACAGGATTTAATGTGTGCGTAAGATGTTCTGCATGCGTTTGAACACGGGGCCTTGGTTTATAGTCTCATCCGAAGTGTGTGTGTGGGGTGGGGGGGGGTCCGTACCAATTGCTGTATTGGTGTTTTTATTAACAGTGGTAATGAAGCTAATTTGGTGGACTTTCCCCGCACCCCCTCCCCCTTCCGCTCTCTCTCTCTCTCTCACACACTCTCTCTCTCTTTCCCTGTCCATCCTCTCTCTCTCCCTCTCTCTATTTCCCTCCCTCTCTCTCGCTCTCTCTCTCTCTCTCTACACCGATCCCCCTTGTCTCTCTGTCTGTCTCTCTTCCTCTCTACCTCCCTCCCCCTTCCCCCTCTCTCCATACCCCCCTCCCCACTCTCTCTCCACCCCTCCCTCTCTCTCTCTCCCTCTCTCTCCCTCTCCCCACTCTCTCTCTCTCTCTCTCTCTCTCTCTCTCTCTCTCTTCTTCTCTCTCTCTCTCTCTCTCTTAGAGCAGATGAATGCTTTTCCTCCGATCTTTCTTTTAGAAAATTCTTTCCCACAAACAGCAGAATGGTAAACTAGTTCTGTCTGCCATGCCATGCCATGCCATGCCTCTTTCTCTCACCACAACTGCACGCAATGACCGCGCCAGCTTCCGGGACAATGAATGTGTTTGCAGTGTGGGAGATTGTATCTTTGCATTTGCTCCCTTATTTTGGGGGATATCCATCGTAAAGCTTTTCTGTGGAGATTAGGTTAGAGATATTGGGATGGATGGGGTCGGGTAAAGAAGTGGGTTTTTTTATGCCTTTGGGGTTTTGTTTTTGTTTGTTTGTTTGTTTGGTTTTTTGGGGGTTTGTTGCTTGTTTTCTAAGCTAGAGAGCAGAGGTTTGCATCGATGGTTAGATTTTTGTGTTGGCGTAATTATGTCATCCGTTTTGGCCCCATCATCGAGATTGTTGCATTCCGACTGTTTGGATGATGTCTAGGCACAATGTCTGCCACCATACAATAGAATTCAGTGCTACGATGCAATGCAACAATACAATAGAATGCAATGCAATGGATATAGTGCAATACAGTAACAATGATACGCAGTAGAGTACAATACCATACAATGTAATGTAATGCAATGCAATGCAATACACGATACAATAAGGTACAGAGCAACGCAACACAACACAACACAACGCAATACAAGGCGATACAACACAACACAGTACAATACAATACATACATACAACCGACAAAAGACAGTACAACTCAACACAATGCAACTAAACACAATACAACACAGCCAAACACAATACAATACATGACAATCTTTTATCACGGCTAGTTACGTGTGCAAGCACACGCTCCCAAATCGGAAATCTCCGCTGGGACATTAATAAAAAACAACATCCCCCCCGCAAAAAAAAAAAATTCAAACGCACGTAGAACACTTGAACACACGTTACAAAGCTTTCGAAAGAATAGGCCATTTCTGCTGGTTAGAAGGGATAACAAAAAATTATAGTTGAAAAAAAGTGCATGCATGCTAATGTCGTGTTCAGACATCATCCCCGAAGTCGGAATGCGGCTACCCTAGTGGTTGGAAAAAAACGGTCGCATACGCAAAAATCTGACAGCTGGAGAACTTCGGAACTCTAACCAAAACGTGATATAAATAATTTTATAGTTTTGTGTCTGTCTGTTATTGTTTTTGTTACTTCGTTCTTTTATTTTTTCCTGGTTCATTCCATTCTTTTGCTCTATTTGTTATTTCTCTATTTTTCTTTTCATATTTTCTTTCTTTCTTTCGTGTTTAACGTTTGTTTGTTTGAATTTTTCCTGTCCGTTTTTTTTTCTTTCCTGTTCATATTTTTCTTTCTCTTTTTTCTTTTTTGTTGGCTTTTTTGGTTGTTTTTGTCTTTCTCTCTTTTCTCTTTGTGTTTGTTTGATCCTTCCTGTCTTTTTTATTTGTTTTTTTCATTTTTCCTTTTTTCTTTTTTTTCTTCTTTTTGTTTGAATGTGTTTTTTCCTCCCTCGTCCTTTTTTGTTATCATTTCTGTGTTTTTTTAAAAAAAACTTTCTTTCATTTGTTCATTTCTTTTCTTTCTGTTTGGTTTCTTTTCATTCTTTCTTTCCTATTTTTTCACTTCCTTTATCTTTTTCGTTTTGTTTTCTTTCTAAATAACTTTTTGTTCTGCGCCTTTTTTTTCTTCTTTTCTATCTTTCAAGGGATTTGGATTTTGTCTTGGCTTTCTCTGTGTAACTTGTTGCAGCCTCTGTTGCAGGTTTGTTTTGCTTTTTCTTTTCTACCTTTTTTCTTTTTTTTTTGGAGGGGGTGAGGGGACAGGAGTGGGGTACTTTTAGCAGTTTCATAATTATGTTTAACTTGTGGATATATGCCATCACACACACACACGCACACGCACACACACACACACGCACACACGCACACGCACGCACGCACGCACGCACGCACGCACAGAGTAATCTGATTTTTTTGTCAGACCATCTGTCCCAGTTGTAGCGCTGCTTTCTTGTCTTTTACAAGTCATATTTCGAAACTTAGTTTGCTCGTTTCTTTCTCATTTTCTTCCACCCCCCACCCCCTCAACCTTTTTTGGACTTGTTTAGCTACTTATCTTTTTCTTTTGTTTTTTCTTTTTTCCCTCTTTTTGTTAGTTTTCTTTTTTTACTTTTTTCCTCGTTGTTTGTATTTTTGCCTCCCATTTTTGTTGTGTTGTTGTCATCTTCTTTTAGTTTTGTCATGTTAGTTCTTTATGTGTAATTTTGTATTTTGTACTTTTTTAAAAATTTCTAGTTTAAGGGCTGCTTTCTTGTCTTTATATACTTTTTCCTTAGAGAAAAAAAAAACTTTTAGAAAACTGAAGTTGCCTGTTTCTATCTTATTTTCTTCTCTTTTTCAATCTTTTGTTTATTTTCCTCTTTTTCCTTTAGTTTTGCATTGTTTCTCGTTTATCTAGCTTTTTTTTGATCTTTCGTTTTCTTTGGTTTTTATTTCTGTCCTTTTGCTCTTTTTTTTCTTTTCTTACTCGTTGTTATTTGGTGTTCATGTAATTATTAGTAGTAGTCGTGGAGAGTTTCAGCTTGCGATGTTTTTTTTCTGTGTGTGTGTGTGTGTGTTGTCTTTTTCCATCTGCTCTGATGTTAAATTATGACTGCTTGGTCTGCACTTTTTCACTTTTTGCCAGGCTGCTCCCCACAGACTGACCCCCGTGGGGATGCCGGGGGCTTTTTCAGTTACAAAGGGGGTGGGAGGGGGGTATTCGTGATCTGCTGACCCGGGTTCGAATCTCGTTTTTCTTCTGGAGTGAACATCAGTGCCGACTCCACTCTCTCCAAAAGTCCTTCGGATGAGACTATAAACCGAGGTTCCGTGTGCCAACGCACGCAGAACATCTTGCGCACACGTCAAAACCTGTTCCGCTTTTCGGAAGAGTAGGTCATTGTGTGCCGGGGGGGGGGGGGGGGGGGATGGATTACAAAATGTTTAAAACTACATGTACACGGGGATTGGATGAAGAAAACACATGAGTGCTCATTCCATTAACCTCGAAATAACAGAATAAACAAAGTTAAAAAACAACAACTGATAACTAAATAGCATCCCCTTCTGCTGGAAATTCTGTGCAAGAATTTTCCACTTTTCTATCTTTCTCTCTTTGTTTCTGTCTTTCTCCTTACCTTTCTGTCCTCTGTCTTGGCTTATTTTCTGCCTTCCCCGGTTCACTCTCCTTCCTGCTATTTTTTTAGGCAAATCTTTCAAAAAATATTCCATTTTTCATCATATGACATTGTGCCTGTGTTCTTTTGTTCTGGCAGCCAGGCAGTGATAATTAAACACTGGGATGGACACAGGATGTTCATTCTGCAGTGTTATTTGCCCATGTGGCACTTTTTATGTATTTTTTTGTGCTTTTAAATATTTGTAAATAATCATTTACGCTTTTTTTTTGTAAACTTGGGATAATAAATTAAGCGGAACAGCTGGCGTCTTCAGCACAGCCTGGTTTATTAGCCTTAAGGAATGAAATGATTTAGGTATTGTGTCATTTAACGTTGTTGTGTTTTATCAGAAGGACAGTGTTAGATATTTGAAGGTATTAGGAGGTGTTGGTTTTGAATTTGATGTGAAAAGTACTGGAGCCACTAAAACTGATTGAGGTGACAGACAGCCCTGATATGGCTTTCGTGGTCGGTAGGGCTGTAAACAATATGGAATGAATTCCACAGACTGCAGAGTTTGTGAATCTTGGAACTAAGATGCTCACACACGGACAGCGTGGGGCTAGGCTGTGTGCTGTAGTTCAGCTGGCGACATTTCTTTGACAATGGGAAGAAAGAGATCGTCATCTCGAGGTTGAATTTGTGTGTGCCCATTTTCCCCTCTACTAGAATTTACTACTTTGCCCAGTTTGCTCTTTTGCGTGATTTTGTTTTCTAACTTATGTTTTTCTATCTGTCTTTTTCATTTTTTCTTTGTCTTTTGTTGTTGACTTCTTTGTCTGTTCTTGTGTCGTTCCTTTCTTCTTTATTTCATTTTCTTTTTGTTGTTTTCTTTTGTCTGTCTGTCTTTCTTTTATTTATTACGTTCTTTTCTGTCTGTCTGTCTGTCTTTCTGTCTTTCTTTCTTTCCTTCTTTCTGTTTTTGGTACTTTCTTACTTTCTTTTCTCTCTCTTTTCTATCTAACTTTCTTTCCTGATTTCGTTCTTTCTTCTTTTCTTTCTTTCTTTTCTTTCTTTCTTTCTTTCTTTTTTCCCGATTCTTTCTTTCTTTTTTGCACTCTTTTTCTCTTTCTTTTTTCCCTTTCTTTCTTTTTTTCATTCTTTCTTTCTTTATTATTGCTTCTGTCTTTCATGCCCAGTCTTTCTTTCTTTCTTTTGTTTTGCCATTCCTGTCCGTTCTTTCTTTCTTTCATTCTAATTGTTTCTTTATTCCTACCCATTCTTTCTTTTTTGTCTGTACATCATATTCCTTTCTTCATCTCACCGTTTTTGGCTTGTCTAGCCCCAGGTTTTCCTTTTTTTTCCTGAATATACTAAGGTGGGGTAATTTTTTAAATAAAATCTTTATGGTTGACATTTTTTGTCATCAACAAAAGCACATGCCACCATAGAAGAAGACAGCGACTTAATCCTTTTTCTCTTGTAACAAAGCTCAAATACTCTTTTGTGTTTTTGTTTTGGTGTGTGTGTGTTTTGGTTGAACTTTACAATACTTTTGTTTGGTGCATATTCTTTGCATTTTTATGCATTCCATATTTCTGAGTTTTTTCCTTCTTATTCTGTTCTTAACTTGTCTTCATCACCATCATATAGTGTTGCAGCTTGCATTATTTGTCTCTGTGACTGTCTTCACCTGTACACTCCTTCACGTTCCCTCCGCTCTGCTGCAGATACCTTGCGCTTAAGATTACCTAGATTCAACCAGTCCACCGTTGGCCGTCGCTCTTTCTCTGTTTCTGGTCCATTGATCTGGAATGACCTCCCTCTCTCTCCCTCCGCCAGAAGCCTCCTAATGACGCTTTTAAATCCGGCCTCAAGACATATTTATTTCAAAGCTAAGATTCTCCCCTCTTGTTTTATTTCATTTTTGTCCCTGCCCTCAACAGCCAAAACCCCATCACCATGCCGGAGAGTAAACCTTTGTGTGTGTGTTTTATTTATTTTATTTATTTTATTTTATTCTTTTATATCGAGGATAATGGGATAAGCACTTATGTGCTTTTTTACATCCAGTCCCCGTGTGTATGTGGTTTTGTCAATTTTGTCATCTGTTCCCACCGGCACACAATGGCCTACTCTTACAAAAAGCCGAACAGGATTTAACGTGTGCGCAAGATGTTCTGCGTGTGTTCGCACACGGGGCCTCGGTTTATAGTCTCATCCGAAGGACTTTTGGGGAGAGTGGAGTCTGCACTCATGTTAACTCCAGGAGAAAATATCCCCTTGAACGGGAATCGAACCCGGGTCGTCAGATTGCGAGCGCAATGTTCTGACCACTAGGCTATCCCGTCCCCCTGTGTGTGTGTGTGTGTGTGTGTGTGGTGTGTGTGTGTGTGTGTGTGTGTCTGTGTGAGTGTGTGTGTGTAGGTGTGAGTGTGTGTGTGTGTAGGTGTGAGTGTGTGTGTGTGTGTGGTGCGTGCGTGTGTGCGATGAACTGGTTTGTAGTGTTTGTCTTTTAATTTACGGGCTTCTCCCACGCTTTGGATCTTAATGATGAGATTCCATAAATGGAGAATTAAGCGATTGAGGACGTTGTCTAGTTTAGTTACTGGTCAACTAAAGTTTTAAAGCCTACTTATTGTGTAAGACTTATGTAGATTTCTTTATTTCTTCCTTTTGTTTCTGCTTTCCAGTTTTGTTTACTTTTTGTCTTAGTGTTGTTTTGTTCTTTCTGTATATAAATCTGTTGATCTTTCTTCGTTTTTTTCACTTTTTGTTGTTTCTTTACTTGGCTCTCTTTTATATCTTCCAGTTTTCCTGTGTATCTGTTTAGTGAATACAGTTAATCTGCGGTGACATGCTTTTACCCAAGCAGACAGCAAACTAACCTCTCTGTCATATTCCCTTTTAAAGGTTTAGCTCGTGTTTGCCTTTATTCGTTTTTAACTTTGCTCAATATTTCTTACTGTCTTTCCTTCTTGCATTCTTTCCTTCATTTTACCATCCTATCTTCCTCCATTCCTATTTGGTTTTTTTCTCTTTTGTGCCGTCCTTTAGTTTTACTTCTTTGTCTTTTCTTCCTCTCAATTTGTTGTGTGTGTTTGTATCTTATCTGTACCCATTTTCTCTCTTGTTTGTGTGCGCTTTTCTTTTTTTTCCTATTTTTTCTTCTGATTTCTGTCTGTGTGTCTGCGTGTATGTCTGTGTGTCTGTCTGTTTGTCTTTCTTTCTTTCTTTCTTTCTTTCTTTCTTTCACTCTTTCTTTCTTTCTTTTTCTCTTTCTTTCTTTCTTTCTTTCTGTCTCCCATATTTTTGGTGTATCTGTTTAGAAAATACAGTTCATCTGCGGTGACATGCTTTTACCCAAGCAGACAGCAAACTAACCTTTCTGTCATATTCGATTGTTAAAGTTTAGCTCGCGTTTTCCTTTAATTTCCATACTTTGCTCAGTATTTCTTATTCCCTTTCCTTCTTGCATCCATTCCTTCATTTTACACTCCTATCTTCTTTGCTTTGCTTTGAAAATTGCCCCTTCTTTTCTGTCTTTTTCTCCGTCTTCATTTTTTGATTGTGTTCTATTCAGGTATAGGTAGTGAGGACAGTTTGCGCGTTTCAATTTCTGTGCGCTGTTTTCTTCAGCCCCCTGTTCTGATGCTACAATGGGACTGCTTGCTGTGAGGTGTTTGTCTCTTTGCGAGGCTTCTGTCACATACTGCAAGAAGTCGTGAATGCTTGACATGAGGTGCACACAGAAGGTAGAAGATGGAGAGTGCCAGTGTTCTATGGTTTAGCTGGTGGACTGTTTTATCCAGGGGGATGTGGATCGTGATTTTTGTGTGTGATTCGAAACTTCTGTTTGTTCTGCTAACCCTGCCCTTGCCCTTTCCCGACCAAGCCCCGTTTCTCTATGCTTCTTCTTTGTCTATTTTGCACACCATCTGATTTCTTCACACAATAGTTCTTTCCTCGGATCCATTTCTATTTGGGGTTTTTTCTCTTTTGTGTTGTCCTTCTTTAGTTGTACTTCTTTATCTTTTCTTCCTCTCAATTTGTTGTGTGTGTTTGTATCTTATCTGTACCCATTTTCTCTCTTGTTTGTGTGTGCTTTTCTTTTTTTTCCTATTTTTTGGTCTGATTTCTGTCTGTGTGTCTGTGTGTCTGTCTGCTTGTCTTTCTTTCTTTCTTTCTTTTTTTCTCTCTTTCATTCTTTCTCTCTCTCTCTCTCTCTTTCTTCTTTCGTTCTTTCTTTTTCTTTCTTTCTTTCTTTCTTTCTTTCTTTCTTTATTTCTTTCTTTCATTCATTCTTTCTGCTCCCTGACTTTTTGTGTATCTGTTTAGAAAATACAGTTCATCTGCGGTGACATGCTTTTACCCAAGCAGACAGCAAACTAACCTTTCTGCCATATTCCCTTTTAAAGGTTAGCTCATGTTTTACTTCATTCGTTTTAACTTTGCTCATTATTTCTTACTCTCTTTCCTTCTTGTATCCTTTCCTTCTTTTTACCCTCCTATATTTCCCTTCTTTACTTTAAAATTGCCCCTTCTCGTGTGTCTTTTTATCCGTCTTCATTTTTTGGTTGTTTTCTATTCAGGTATTGGTAGTGAGGACAGTTTGCGCGTTTCAATTTCTGTGCGCTGTTTTCTTCAGCCTTCTGTTCTGATGCTACAATGGGACTGCTCGCTGTGAGGTGTTTGTCTCTTTGCGAGGCTTCTGTCACATACTGCAAGAAGTCGTGAATGCTGGACATGAGATGCACACAAAAGGTAGAAGATGGAGAGTGCCAGTGTTCTATGGTTTAGCTGGTGGACTGTTTTATCCAGGGGGATGTGGATCGTGATTTTTGTGTGTGATTCGAAACTTCTGTTTGTTCTGCTAATCCTGCCCTCGCCCTACCCCCCCCCCCCACCCCCCCACCCCCCCACCCCAGACCATTCTCCCTATTCTTGTCCTCAGTCTATTTTACACACAGTTTGATTTCTTCAGACAGTTTTCTTTGTTCGTGTCCTTTTTATTTCTTTTTCTCTTTTCTGTCGTTTTTTTATTTGTACTTTTCTGTCTTTCTCTACTTTCAGTTCGGGGTGTGTGTGTGTGTGTGTGTGTGTGTGTGTGTGTGTGTGTATGTGTGTGTGTGTGTGTGTGTGTGTGTGTAGGTGTGTGTGTGTGTTTGTGTGTGTGTGTGCGTGTGTGTGTGTGTTTGTGTGTGTGTGTGCGTGTGTGTGTGTGTGTGTGCGCGCGTGTGTGTGCGTGTGTGCGTGTGTGTGTGTTGTGTGTGTGTGTGTGTGTGTGTGTAGGTGTAAGGTGTAGGTATGTTTGTGTGTGTTATCTGTATCTTTTTCTCTGTTATTTTGTGTGTGGGTTTTTGTTCTCTTATTTTCTTCTTTTGCTGTTTTCTATCTTTCTTTCTTTCTTTCTTGTTTACTTTCTTCCTTTCTGTCTGTCTTTCTTTCTTGAATTTGTTTTTTCTCTGTTTCCTTTCCTTCTTGTATTTTTAAAAAATTTCTCGTCTACTCTTTTTTTCAATTTATGTTTGCGTTACCTGTCTTTCGTTTTTTGTGTATTGTTGTTTATCTTTGATTCTAAGCTTATCTGACCAATAAGGACAGGCCATTACAAAAACACAGACAGGAATCTGATCAGTCTGAATCTTTTTTTGTTGTTTGCTTATCCTTCTTTTTGTTCTGCCTTTCTTTTGGTTCTTTAAGGACGATTCGTCTTTCTTATGTACGTATTATTTGTTTGTTGTTTCCTTTGTTTTCTTCGTTGTTTCTTTGCAGCGTTTTGATTTATTCCTCTTTTCTTTCCCACTCTTAAATCTAGATTTCGTCTATAACTTGATCCATTGACATCTTGAGCACAAAAGTTAACAGTGGCTAGCGGGTAATATTTGTGTTTAAGTGTTAGTCTTCGCAACCGCCAAAACTGATGATCAAATTAATAGGAGTGCTTGTTTTGTAGGCTATGGGTTTTTTAACAGGCATATCCCATGGCCCACACAATTCACAACTGAAGGATCTTTGAAATGAGATGCACAGCAACACACAGAATGTGAGACTGGTAGTGTTCCACAGTACAGCCTGTGACCTCACTTTGTAATGAAGACAGATGGAGTAAATCATTATCTCTTGGTATCAAATGTATTTCTACACTTCTAACCACCCCACTCCCTTTTAGTCCATTGCTTTATTTTGATTTTATTGTATTATGCTTTACATGTCTCTTTGTTATTGTCGTTGTTTTTTTTTTCTACTTTTGTCTTGGTTTCGTTTTTGTTGTTGTATTGTTTTCTTCTTTCGGTTTTTTCTTCGTTACGTTCTGTCTTTTTGTTTAGTCCTTTTTTGCCATTTTTTCTTGCCTTACTTGCACGTCCTATCTGTTCTCTTGCTTACTGCTTGCTCCGTGTTATCTTATGGTCCTCTCTCTCTCTCTCTCTCTCTCTCTCTCTCTCTCTCTCTCTCTCTCTCTCTCTCTCTCTCTCTCTCTCTCTCTCTCTCTCTCTCTCTCTCTCTCTCTCTCTCTGGTTTACTTCTGTGGTCTTTCATTGATTTCATGACTTCAGTCAATAATTGAATGACATTTTTAATGATTCATTTCTTTGCTTTTTGACATTATCTTGTTTTTTGATCAATTGGTTTATTTATGTTTGTTTCACTTTTTTCCCCGTGAGGGCCTGATGTAAAGAAGCCTCTGGCTTATCCAATTACCCTCATTAAAATATTCGAGTTCGAGAGTTCGAGTTCGAGTTCTCTCTCTCTCCCTTTCTCTCTTTTCTAAATCTTGTTCTTTCATTCCCTTTATCTTTTGCTCTACCTCTGTCTGTTGTCAATATTTATGTTTGCTCTAAGGTTCCTGTATCAATCAGTATGTTTTTCTTAACATTGTTTAAATTGATTTATTTGTTTTGCGACTTTCTTTAAGGTTGTTAACGCTTTAAATTGAGCGCATTACATGAGTACAACTATTTTTTTAAACAAATAATTGCAACATAGGGGATTTTACAACTGATTCGGTTACTTTTTATTCCTTTCATTTTCCAAAGTGGTGGTCTGGGCGCTAGTCTTTCGGATGAGACGATAAACCGAGGTCCCGTGTGCTACACACAATTATTTATCGCACGTAAAAGAACCCACGGCAACAAAAGAGTTATCCCTGGCAACATTTTGTAGAAAAAAAATCCACTCTGATAGGAAAACAAATGCAGTTGCAGACTTAGAAAAAATGGGTTGCGCTGCTCTGTGGCGACGCGCTCTTCCCGAGGAGAGCAACCCAAATTTCACACAGAGAAATCTGACGTGACTTAAAGTGATTTAAAATTTTAAAAAATATATATAAATTTATAAAGTATATGATATACAAATCAGAAATCAATACTCTTCTTTAATCAAAAGTATACAGAACTGTAATTTTAAATGAACAATAAAACTGCCAATTTATTTATTTATTCACACAACTTTAAGTCACTCTGCGTGAAATTCGGGCTGCTCTCCTCGGGGAGAGCACGTCGCCACAAGAGCAGCGCAACTTTTTTTTTCTTTGATCTGCAACTGTATTTGTTTCCCTATCAGGGTGGCTTTTTTCTAAGAATTTTGCCAGGGACAACCCTCTTGTTGCCGTGGGTTCTTTTACGTGCGCTGAATAATTGTGTGTAACACACGGGACCTGGGTCTACCGTCTCATCCGAAAGACTAGCGCCCAGACTACCACTCATGGTCTAATGGATGAGGGGGGGAAAGGAATTCCGGCCCAAACGGGATTCGAACCACCCCGCACACTTCCGACCCGGACTTTTCGCTTTCTAGACAGGCGCGTTCCCTCTAGACCACCGATTGTTTTGGTTAGTGTAAGTGACTGTCTCTTCATATAATGTTTTCCAAAACCGTGCATATTCTGAGTGAACCTCAGCTTGGGAAAACCTAGCTAGCAGGAACCTCCAAAATTAATTTGTGTGGTCTGCATTTGAAAACGAAAGAAAAAAGGACCCCCCTTCCCTCCCCTGTCCCCCCCCCCCCCCCCGCCCCCCATCCCCCAACTGCCCAGACAATCGAGGATCCCTTGACCAAAACTTGAGAGGAAGACGAGGAGAAAGAACTGGTGACCTTTCCTGCAAACACGACCCAGAGAGCTCTGAGGATTCGATCCGTTGTTGTTTTGATGGTGGTTTTCTTTTCCCTCTCTGATTCCTCTCGTTGGGTTGTTTTTTTTGGTGGGATTATCTTACGCGCACCATTCTATTTGTGTGCCAGTCTTTTTTTTTTCCCCCCGTCTTCATTTTTGAACTTTCTTTTTTTTTTGTTGCTTTCTTTCGGTTGTTTTTGTCTTTCTTTTGCTGTAGGTTTTTAAAAATATTTTTATTTATTTCTTCTTGGTTTTTTTTCCCTCAATTTTCCTTTCTTTCTTCTTTCCTATTTTGTTCTTTCTGACACATTTCTTTCTGTCTTTTGCTCTCTCTCTCTTTCCTTATTTTCTTTCTTTCTTTTCTTACTTGTTTTCTGTCTGTCTGTCTGTCTGTCTGTCTGTCTGTCTATCTATTCATCTATCTATCTATCTATTTATCTTTCTCTCTATCTTTCTTTCTTTCTTTCATTCTTTCATTCTTTCAGTATTCGGTTCTGTCTGTGTGTGTGTCTTTCTGTCTGTGTGTGTGTGTGTTTCTTTCTTTCTTTCTTTCTTTCTTTCAGTATTCCGTTCTGTCTCTCTGTCTGTCTTTCTTTCTGGGTCTTTCTTCCTTCTTTTCTTCCTTCTTTTCTTTCTTCCTTTTTTTCTGGATTTATTTCGCTTTCTTTCTTTTCCTCTTTCTTTCTCTTTCTTTCTTCTTTCTTTCTTTCTTTCTTTCTTTCTTCTTTTCTTTCTTTTTTTTTCTTTTCTTTTCTTTCTTTCTTTCTTTTTTTTCCCTTTCTTTCTCTTTCTTCCTTTCTTTCTTTCTTTCGTTCTTTCTTTCGGACTTTCTTCTTCTTTCCCCCCCCTCTTTCTTTCTCTTTCTTTTCTTTTTCTTTCTTTTTCTTTTTCTTTCTTTCTTTCTTTCTTTTTTTCTTTCTTTCTTTCTTTCTTTCTGTCTATCTGTCTTTTCTTTCTTTCTTTCTTTCTTGCTTTCTTTTTGACCTTTCTGGTTTTTTCATGTTTTGTTTCTCTTATACTCTTTCTTCACTTGCCGGTTTTGCCTCTCTTTGTTTTGAGCAGCCTTTACTTCTAGTCAGCAGAGTTAATCAATCCGGATATGTCACCCGAACGCAGACAATAATTTAGTCCAGTTCCTTAAAAAAAAATTTAAAATAATTTTCAGAATGCATTGTCGTTTTCCTGAACTGTTTCGGTGTTTTCTTCTAAATCAATATGTGACCTTTTTAAAAAAAAAGAAGTTTTCTGTGTCCTTTGTTTCTTTTTTACGTTCTTTATTTAATAGAGGTCGGTTCTTTCGGTTTTTTTTTTTTTGCACAAGTCCTATTTATTTTTGAATATATCCGTTTTGGGTAAAATAATATGCTGGCAGTGTAGCGTCTTTCTACACAGTATCACATAGGCCTGCTAAGTTGAAATGGAAAAAGAAAAATGGCTGCTTGCACCGAAGTGTTTTTGTCTTTTTACCAGGCTGTTCCCACACACAATTAAGAACACGTGAATCTGGGAACTGAGAAGCATACAAACTACAGAATGCCGAAGGTTCTACAAAGGTTGTATTGTAAGGATTATGAGTGATCTTTCCTGCAAAAATGAGCCGTGGGAGTAGCTGTAGTGGCACAGTTAACTTTCTTTATTATTTTAATTTTATTTTATTCTTTTATATAGAGGATAATGGAATAAACATCTATGTGCTTTTTTACATCCAGTCCCCATGTGTGTGCGAATTTGTGAATTATGTCATCTGTTCCCACCGGCACACAATGGCCTACTCTTACGCATCTTCTTGTGTGCTTAGCTTGCGGGTCCCTTTGTTTCCTTTTCCTAATCCCGACCCCCCTTCTTTTATTTTTTTCATTTACTTTCCTTCATTATTTCTTTCTTTATCGGAATTTTTGTTTTTCGTTTTTGGATTCTTGTTTTGTTTGCTTGTTCCCTTCTGTTTTTTTTTTCTTACAAGAAATTCATATTCTTTCTATGGTTTCTCTTTTTGTTTCTTTACTTTGAATTCCGTACGTCTTTCTTTGGTGTAACTACATTTCGACGGCTTAGATGTGCTATCATATTAGTAGCAAGCAATGTATATTTCTAAGGGGGTTTCCCAAGCCTGTGTCGTGTTTATTTTTTACCTCTAGGCTCAGTGAGAAAACGCGAATGCTTCGTTTTTGTTGTCGCGTGTTCCCTCAGCTTAACACCCTTACGGTCACCCAGAATAATATGTACTTTGTTCCAGTCATCCCACCTGGGAACCATTGTGGACCAACAAGCTCACACTTCGATGAGTAGTTTGCGTGGGAGGCTGTTTTCAAGAAACATACCGTATAATGCAGCCATACATATGAGTGGCGCTGCTTATTGTGGCGACGCGCTCTCCCCAAGGAATAGCAGCCCAAATTTTACGCAGAAAAAATCTGCCGTGACTTAAAGATTTTCTAAAATCTGTTCTGGACGGCAACCCCCCGATTCAGAACTTTTCTTTCTTAAAAGGGGTGGGGGAAAATTTGGGGGGGTTTTTGTGGGCAAAACTTTAAACATTATTCAAACCTCCGTTTCTCCTTCCCTTTCTTACAGTGGGGAACCAAAAATTTCGGGGTTTTTAACTTTTAAAATTTTTCGCTTAAAAAAATCGTAAAGGCCAAATTTAGTATGGTGGGGATTTGTTATAGCATGGAATTGCTTAAAGGTGAAGGCCCCCAAACTTATCTTGGACCCCCAAAATTGCATAAGGAAAATTAACGCAAAGAAAATAAAAAATTGCAGGAGCCAATTAACTTGAGTATGAAAAACAACTTCAGGGGAAAAAATTTTAATTCGTGAGGCTTTACTACTTTCCCCCCTAGCTGCGACCGGGGGCCCCCAAAGACTAAACCTTCCCTTTCTTTTCTGTTCTCCTTTTCAGGGGGTTTTTTGTTATTCTAGGGGGTCCTTCACTGTTTTCCCCATTTTTGGCCTCCTTTTTTTTTCCCCTTTGCAGGTTTTTTCCTGCCCGGTATTCCTTATTTGTATCCCCAACCAAAATTTTTGTTTTTTCACATCGTTTGAATTATGGCCCCAATGTTTCGTTCTTTAAGTTTGTTTAATTTTTTTTGGGACTCCAAAGGCCCCGAAAATCTCATTATTTTGAACCCCCCTCTCCTCAGCGTGGCCTGATAAAAGAAAACGAAATTTGGTTGCAAAAGCGCTTTGCCCCCCCGGGTAAGTCAAAATTCTTCTTAGGGTTTTTATTTTTGACAAAGCTGTTTTTTTTTGCTGCCGCCTCTTCCGGGTTTTTCAAAAAATGGTCCCGGGCTTGGTTTAAAATTTTCTGCATTGGTTTTTTAAAAAAATAGTGTTCCGGGTTTTAATTACATGTTTTTTCTTTCGAGTTTCCCATCCCGTTTTTGGGGGCCTTTCCGTTTCTTTGGGGCAATTTTTTTCTGACCTGCTTTCCTCAACTTGGCAACATTTGGATTTCGCCCCTGCTGATTTCCTTTTGGTTCTGCTCCCAAAATTCTCTCGGAGAGTTAAAAGGGTGGTGGTGGGACACCCTCCCTACCCCGTTTTTTAAACCCATTTCCAGTTTTTGTAAACCTGCTGGTCCTGCGTACACTTTTTGGATTTTACTTTCTTTCTTCAGTCAGGTAAAAAAACTGAATGCCCATTTTTTTTTTTTTTTTTTTTTTTTTTTTTTTTTTTGGGGTTTTTTTTTTTTTTTTTTTTTTCTTTTTTTTTTGTTTTTTTTTTTTAAATTTTTTTTTTTTTTTTTTTTTTTTTTTTTTTTTTTTTCCCCTTTTTTTTTTTAATTTTTTTTTTTTGTTTTTTTTTTTTTGGTTTTTTTTTTTTTTTTTTTTTTTTTTAATTTTTAGGGTGTTTTTTTTTTTATTTTTTTTTTTTTTTTTTTGTTTTTTTTTTTTTGGTTTTTTTTTTTTTTTTTTTTTTTTTTTTTTTTTTTTTTTTTTTTTTTTTTTTTTTTTTTTTTTTTTTCCCTTTTTTTTTTTTTTTGTTTTTTTTTTTTGTTAAATTTTTTTTTTTGTTTTTTTTTTTTTTTTTAATTTTTTTTGTTTTTTTTTATTTTTCTTTTTTCCCTTTCCCCGATTTTCTCTTTTGTTTCCCAGGGCCCTTTTTCTTTTTTGTCCCCCTATATTTTCTTCTTTTTTTTGTTTCTTTTCTTTTTTTAATTCTCCTTCCCCAAAAGTTGTGTTTTAGTTGTAATTTTTTTTGACGGGGGTTTTTGCCGGCCGTTTCTTTTTTCTTTCATCTTTTGAAAATTTCTGTTAATCTATCTATCAACATGGGGTTCGCAAACTTTCCACCTATCCTTGCTTAAAAATTTCTAAACCCTTTGGGCCCTTCCTTCCAGTTAAAATTTTTGTCCTGATGTTTTTCCCGTTTGTGGATTTTCTTTAGACGTACGGAAAGTCATTAAAATCATATCACTCCTATGTTGCCCCTGGAAAATTCGTGTCTGTCGATGTTTAAAGCTAGATAAACCGCTTTTTACCATGAATTTAACATTTGGTTTTGGGGTTTTCCCATTTCTATGCCATGTTTTTCTGGATTTCTTTTCCAAGGTAATTCACTGCTGGAGGGGTTGTTACCCGGGGAAAATCCAGGGGTTCAAGCCCCTTTCATTTGTTTGGTTTTTTCAAAGTGCCCCAAACCCCTCCAGTCTTTCCAGGGACTTCTCCACCTTGGGCGTTTCCCGTCGCCTTGCACAACGAATTCTTTCTGGTTTTTTTCAGAAAACCCCTTGTACGATCAAAATTTTTTCTAGGTTTTTCTGTGCGGGCTGAGTAGGGGGTAGCCTTACTATATTTTGTTTAAAGGGGGTTGCTCTCAGGGGAAAGGGAAAAAGTCTGCTGGGAAAAGGGTGCGCTCAACGGTGTTCCGGGTCTTGTAACGAGAAACCCCACGCCTGTTCATGTTTTTCCTGTTTTTCCACGTTTTAAAATTTTTGTCTTCCTGGCGTTTTTTCTCCCCTGTTTTCCACCGACTTCGCAGACCCAAAGGGGTGCCAGTGATTCGGGCTCTCATGTTCAGTTCTTCCACTTTGCCTGCAGCTCTTAGGTTCGTACATTCCATTTCCCAAATGGGGGTTTTGTTTTGGCCGAATTTTTTCTCGTTTTAAACATCAATCTTTCGCCTGTCCCGATGAGCAACAGAAAGGGGCGGGCCTTGATGGATGGGGATGGGCTCTTAGCTTAAAAAGCAGGATGGCCCAAAAAGACATTGCGTGATGGACAACTCATGAAATTGCATGATGGGCCACTTAGCTTTAAAAAGCGTGTGGGCCCTTAGTTAAAAAGCAATGATGGACCACTTTTCTTAAATAGCATGATGGGAAAAAGTGAAAATTTCAGTGATGGCCCAAAATTAACTATAGCATAGGACCCCTTGTGATAGCATTATGGACCCTTCTTATAGCATGTGGACCCATTTGAACTTGCATAATGGGCAAAAAGAACTTCATGTGCACACATATAATTCCGTGAGACAAAAAAATATATTTTCAGGGGACAAAACATGACATTGCAGTGAGGACCCCCTTTCTTTAAAAAGCAGTGATGGAACAAATATGACATTGCAGGATGGCAACACAGAAACTCAGTGATGGGCCCCCTTACTTAAAAAAGTGATGGCCACTTACGTTTGCATGAGGGAAAAATAATTATGAAATAGCGTGAGGACCACTTAAATTACAGCAGGGGTGGCAACATAAATGCAGTGATGGACCACTTGGCTTAAATAGCAGTGATGGACCACTTAACGTATAGCAGTGATGGACAACATAATTATGAAATAGCAGTGATGGACCACTTAACTTATAGCAGTGATGGACAACATATGACATTGCAGTGATGGACCACTTAGCTTAAATAGCAGTGATGGACAACACATGAAATAGCAGTGATGGACCACTTAGCTTAAATAGCAGTGATGGACCACTTAGCTGATAGCAATGATAGACAACATATGGCATTGCAGTAATGGACCACTTAGCTTAAATAGCAGTGATGGACAACACATAAAATAGCAGTGATGGACAACACATAAAATAGCAGTGATGGACCACTTAGCTTAAATAGCAGTGATGGACCACTTAGCTTAAATAGCAGTGATGGACAACACATGAAATAGCAGTGAATGACCACTTAGCTTAAATAGCAGTGATGGACCACTTAGCTTAAATAGCAGTGATGGACCACTTAGCTTAAAAAGCAGTGATGGACAACACATGAAATAGCAGTGATGGACCACTTAGCTTAAATAGCAGTGATGGACCACTTAGCTGATAGCAGTGATAGACAACATATGGCATTGCAGTGATGGACCACTTAGCTTAAATAGCAGTGATGGACCACTTAGCTGATAGTAGTTATGGACAACATATGAAATAGCAGTGATGGACAACATATGAAATTGCAGTGATGGACCACTTAGCTTATAGCAGTGATGGACAACACATGAAATAGCAGTGATGGACAACACATTAAATAGCAGTGATGGACAACACATGAAATAGCAGTAATGGACCACTTAGCTTAAATAGCAGTGATGGACAACACATGAAATTGCAGTGATGGACCACTTAGCTGAAATCGCAGTGATGGACCACTTAGTTTATAGCAGGGATGGACAACATATGACATTGCTTGTCCTGCAGGATCTGCCTGTCTACCGGGTAGCTCCCACACAAAAGGGATTCATGCATCTGGGGAAACAACTTAGATATCCTCCAACAAAACAATAAAAAGAGAATTCAGATATTGTCGGTGTTCTCTAGTTCCACCTGTGGCCTTTTTTTTTTTACCAAAGGAACCACGAAGAAAATCGTCATCTCATACTGCAAACCAATTTCCTGAATGTCAACCCATATTTTCACCCCGTCTCCAGGCATGCTTTGTCCATGATCTTATTTCTTAGTTCTGCCTTTTTGGGTTGTTTTTAGTTTCTTAGTTGGCAGTGGTGGTACGATCTTCCTTCGTTTGTTTGTTTGTTTCATTGATCGTTTTCGTGGTGTTGCTTTGCACTCTCTCTCTCTCTCTCTCCTCTCTCTCTCTCTCTCCTCCTCTCTCTCTCTCTCTCTCTCTCTCTCTCCTCTCTCTCTCTCTCATCTCTTTCTCTCTCTCTCTCTCTCTCTCTCTCACTCTCTCTCTCTCTCCTCACTCTCTCTCTCTTTCTGTGTCTCTGTCTGTCTCTCTCTCTCTCTCTCTAACTCTCTTTCTCTCTCTCTCTCTCTCTCTCTCTCTCTCTCTCTCTCTCTCTGTCTCTCTCTCTCTCTCTCTCTCTCCCTCCTTGGGGACGGGATAGCCTAGTGGTTAGCGTGATGCGCTCGTGATCTGCTGACCCGGGATCGATTCCCGTTCAAGAGGATTTTTCCTCTGGAGTTAACATCAGTGCCGACTCCATTCTCCCAAAAAGTCCTTCGGATGAAACAATAAACTGAGGTCTCGTGTGAGAACGCACGCAGAACATCTTGCGCACACGTTAAAACCCGTTCTGCTTTTCGCTAGAGTAGGCCATTGTGTACCGGTGGGAATAGATGACAAAAGATGTACAAAACCGCATACACACGGGGACTGGATGATAAAAGCACATGGGTGCTTATTTCATTACCCTTGAAATAAAAGAATAAAATAAACAACTCTCTCTCTCTCTCTCTCTCTCTCCTCTCTCACTCTCTCTCTCACTCTCTCTCTCTCTCCTCTCTCCTCTCTCTCTCTCTCTCTCGCTCGCTCGCTCGCTCGCTCTCTATCTCTCTTCTCCCTTCTTTCCCTCTGTCCCTTTCATCCTTTCTCTCCTCCCTTTTTTTTTTTTCTTTCTTTCACTCTTTCTTTCTTTTTCCTCTTTTTCTTTTTTCTTGCTTTCCCTTTTTTTTCTTTTTCTTCCTCTTTTTTTTTTTCTTTCTTCCTTTTCCTTCTTCCTTTCGTTTTTTTTCCCCTTTTTTTTAAATTTTTTTTTTTTTTATTCTTATTCCTTTCCTTTCTGGAATTGTCGGCACTTGTTTGGCTTAATCAGTAAAGACACGTTATTTCAAATTTAGACAGCATTGTAATCCTTCCGTCCTTTCACTGTCAAAGTTTTGAGGACGCTTGATTTTTTTCTGTCTTTTTATTCTTTTATCGCTTTTTTCTGTTTTGTGTCATCATTTCTAGTATTAGGTTGTGGGTTTTTTCTTCTTTTAGCTTGTTTTCTTTGATTTCATTTCTTCTTTTCTGCTGTCTTTCGCTCTCTTTGTTTGGGGGGCTGACATATATTGACAATGCATTTATCTGCTTTATATGATTCTATGCATCATCATCGTCATTCGTCATGAAGATACATTAAAGTTGTTTTGTTCTTCACGTGTATTTTGTATGTTCACCATGCCGTTACCACATGAAGCAGATTTTGTGCATTGTATTGTATTGTATTGTATTGTACTGTATTGTACTGTACCGTGCCTTTATTGTATTGTATTGTATTGCATTGTATTGTACTGTAGTGTACTGTACCGTATTTTTTATTGTATTGTGTTGTTTTGTGTTTTACTTTCAGTCACAGTTGATTTCTCTGCGTGAAATTAGAGCTGCTTTCTTAGGGAGAGTGTGTGTCGCCACAGGAGCAGCGCCACCTATCTAAAAATATATTGTCTGCCTGTTTATTAATTTTGCATCTCAATTTTTTTGTCTACAGACTTTTATCAGGAACAACTCTCTTGTCATGGGATTTTAAAAATTTATTTTATTTTTATTTTATTCTTTTATATCGAGGATAATGGAATAAGCACTTATGTGATTTCTTTTACATTCAGTCCCCATGTGTATGCGGTTTTGTAAATTCTGTAATCTGTTACCACCTGCACACAATGGCCTACTCTTCCGAAAAGCGGTGCATAATTTAACGTGTGCGCAAGATGTTCTGCGTACGTTCGCACACGGGGCCTCGGTTTTTATAGTCTCATCCGAAGGACTTTTGGGGAGAGTGGAGTCGGCACTGATGTTAACTCCAGGGGAAAATATCCCCCTTGAACGTGAATCGAACCCAGGTCGACAGATTGCGAGCGCAATGTTCTAATCACTAGGCTATCCCGCATCCCGGTTTTCGTTTTACATACACTAAATGCGCGTTGCACACGAAACCTCGGCTTACTGTCTCCTCCGACAGACTAACAACCAGACTAGTGGTCTAGTGGAAGCTCTAGTGGACGGAGGGAAAGTTTGGGGCACAAAATGGGGATTGATCCTGCACTTCTCGCTTTCTAGACAGGCGCGTTACCTCTAGACCACTGCTCCCCCAAGAAATGAGATGCCCGTAAGGAGAGAATGTGAAGAATGCCAGTTCTCTGTAGTTCCTTGAGTGACCCCTTTCTTGCTGAGAGAGAGAGAAAGAGTGCTCTAAACTCTCTAAACTCTGATATGATTTAATGTAAATTGACCTTGGGCCATTAAAGATTTGTTGGGCTTGGAATGGAGCAATGGGTTCATTCTTATGATTGGCAAAACAAATGCACAAACAAGTAATGATTTATGACTGATTAAAGAAGAAAAACACAAAAATTAACATAGCCAAATCATACAAAAAGATTAGGTCAGTAACAATTTATGACTGAATAAAGAAGAAAACACCAATTATTCTGTTTCTTGATTATAAACCTTAAATCAACCATAACCCATTCATGGAAAGAAGATGCTATCTTAGAAAAATCATCCATATTGAGTATATCAAACCGTAGCAGTTTTTCAATAAAGTATTTGAGCCAACATTGTTTTCGTTTTGTTAATAGAATGAAAAATATATCTAGACAGACTATGTTTGTACTCATCATTTCTTACTTTGAACATATCTGGCAATGGTACATTGATTCATTTGCTTAAAATCTTTTCTCTAAAGTTTGAGTACATGTAACATTCCAATAGAAAGTGGGCTTCATTATCAATTTTCGTTTTACAAAATGGACATTACTTATCTCGAATTATCACTATATTAATACACATTATTGTTAAGAAGTAAAACATAAAATCTCACTTGTGTAATTGCTACACGAAAAGAGTAGACATCTATAGAGTTTAAATACTGCTCTTTTACAAAAATATTTTTGAACGATCTATAAACATCATACGAATGAGAGAGAGAGAGAGAGAGAGAGAGAGAGAGAGAGAGAGAGAGAGAGAGAGAGAGAGAGAGAGAGAGAGAGAGAGAGAGAGGGAGTGAGAGAGATTCAGAAAGGAAACTGTAATTTCGTGTGTCCAAGCTTGTTTCGTCTATAGTTTCAATTCCCACCGCCTCCCACCCCCTCCCGCTTTTTTTTTTGCAGAAGATATTGAGCAACTTTTCAATGTCGAATATTTTCCTTTTTGTTCGTTCCATTTTTTCATTTTTTGTTTCTTCTTCTATTTGTTCTGTCTTAGTCTGCATCTGTCTTCATTTCTCATTGATGATATTATCAATTCTTTCATGCAAGCAATCATTACTTAATCAAACCTTTCTTCATTCTTCCTCTCTCGCTTTCTCTTTCAAAGACATCCTTTGGATGGGCCTACAAGTAGAGGCCCCATGTGCGAACCCACGCAGAACATCTTGAAACCTGTTCCGCTTTTCGGAAGAGTGGGACATTGTGTGCCGTTGGGAAGCGATGACATAATTTACAAAGCTGTAGGGGCTGGTTGTAAAAAAAAAGGAACATGAGTGCTTATTCCGTTATCCTGGAAATAAGACATAAACAAATAGATAACTAAAATATTTTTCTTTGTTTTTAATGGTTGTGGACTTGGGTTGTGATTTGTTCGCTTAACCCCCTCCCCCTCCTCTTCATCTCCTCTCCTTCCCCTTTTGCTCTCATTGGCAATCTAAATCCTTTTAATCATTTTTTAATCCCAAAGTTGCAGGTGTTTGTTTTATTTACTGTACATTTTCAGTGTTGTTTATTCATTTTATTATTTTTATTTATACCACTTTAAGTCACGAGATTTCTCTGCGTGAATTTTGGGCTGCTCTCACAGGGGAGAGCGCGCGCGTCGCCACACGAGCCGCGCCACCCTATTTTTCTGCAACTGTATTTGTTTTCCTATCAGAGTGGCTTTTTTATTAATAATTTTCCCAGGGACAACTCTCTTCTTGCCGTGGGTTCTTTTACGTGCGCTGAATAATTGTGCGTAACACACGGGACCTCGATTCATCGTCTGATCCGAAAGACTAGCGCCCAGACCATCACTCATGGTCTAATGGATGGGGAAAAAAAGTTTTTGTCCCAAACGGGATTCGAACCACCGCACACTTCCGACCCGGACTTTCCGCTTTCTAGACAGGCGCGTTACCTCTAGACCACCGATCCATTTTATTTTTGAAGTCCTTTTCTCCCCTTTTTTGGTTGTTTTTTCTAGGTTTTTTCCTCCCCCCACCCCCCCCCCCCCCCTTTTTTTTAACCCCTTTCTTTTCCCTTTGTTTTTTTTTTTAATTTAACCTATTTTTTTACATTCTTTTGGAGAGTGTTGTGGGGCACGTAGACTTTTATTTTTCCCTTTCTGTTTGCCCCCTTACCCCCCCAGGGTTAGGGAGGGGTGGGGGTGGGGGGGGGGAGGGGGAGGAGGTCCCAATGTGAGGTATGTCGGGGGGTTTGCCTTTATGTTTTACCCTGCTTCCTAAAAGTGCAGACATTTTTTGACAAAAAAAAAACCACCATGGGGGGTTTCCCCAAGCATGGTTGACAAAAAGTTTTTTCCCGCACTATGTAGTTCATTTAAGGGGTAGACCTTTTTTGGAAAAGTGTTTTTTTGGAGAGAAGAGAGGGGGGGGGGAGAGGGGGGGGGGAAATAATGGAGAGAAAAAAGGAGAGAGAGAAAGAGAGAGGGGAAGAGAGAGAGAGAAGAGAGAGGAGGAGGAGAGAGAGAGAGAGAGGAGAGAGAGAGAGGGGGAGAGAGAGAGGAGAAAGGGAAGACAATGACATGACAATCTTTTTTTTTGAGGATAATGAAAAGCACTCATGTGTTTTTTTTTACTCCAGGCCCCGAAAAAGTTTTCCGGCGAAACAGGAATTGACCACTGCACACTTCCGACCGGACTTTCCGCGTTTCTAGACAGAGCGCGTTACCTCTAGACCACCGGATCCATTTTATTTTTGAAGTCCTTTTTCTCACCTTTTTGTGTCTGTTTTATCTAGGTTGTTACTCCCCACCCCCCTTTTTTTTTTAACCTTTCTCTTTTTACCTGTTGTTTTTTTCTCTTTTTTACACTTAACCTATTATTTTCACATTCATTGTGAGTACGTGTTGTGGGCACGTAGACTTAATATTTTCCATTCTGTATGCCGCCTTACCTCAACGTAAGGGAGGGGGGTTGGGGGTGGGAGGAGGAGGGTAGGTCACAATATGAGTGTATGCTCTGGGGGGTTGCCTTTATTATATTAGCCTGCTCCTCACACAGTGCTGACATTGTTGATCTGTAAAAAACAACAACCATGAGGTGCTTCCGAGCATGAGTTTTGACAGAAGTACCAGCACTTCTGTAGTTCATTGAAGGGTAGACTTTGTTAGAAAGATGATTTTTTGGAGAGAGAGAGAGAAGAGAGAGAGAGGAGAGCGAGAAGAGAGAGGAGAAGAGAGAGAGAGAGAGAAAGAGGTGAGAGAGAGAGAAAGAGAGAGAGGAGAGGAAAGATTGAGAGAGAGAAGAAAGAGAGTCAGGGGAGAGAAAGAGAGAGAGAAGAGAGAGAGAGAGAGAGAAGAGAGAGAGAGAGAAGAGAGAGAGAGAGAGAGAGATTGAATGAGAGAGAGAGAGAGAGAGAGAGGACAGACAACAGCGTGGTAAAACGACAAACACTAGTGTTTGTAATGGCGTATTTTATTTTTGTAATTTCATCATTACCGTGATGCCGTCTTTCGGCTTCCCTCTCTCAAGCGGTTTTGTTTTTCTGTTCTTTTTTGGTGGGGGGAAGGGAGGGTTAGGGGGCAGGGGCGGGGTAGTGGGACTCTCATTTTAGGTTTTTCAGTTTGCATAGTTTTTTTCTGTATTCCTCTTTTTTATTTCTTTTGTTTCGTTTTTCTGTCTGTCTGTCTGTCTTTCTTTGTTTATTTCGTTTGTTCTTTGTTTCTTTCGTTATTTCTTCTGTCTGTCTTTTTTCTTTCTTTCTTTCCGGGTTTCTTTCGTTCTTCTTTATTTCTGTGTTTCTTTCGTTTTTCATCGCTATTTTTTGTTTGAATAAACATTTAGAGTTGAATCAATCTTCGACATAGGAAGCTAACCCTCTAATGTCACTATTGCTATTTGTTGCAAAGAACCTGTATGGGGGGGGGGGGGGGGGGGGGGGGGGGGGGGGGGGGGGGGGGGTAGTTGGGGGGCTCTTTTTTATTTCACTCAATTTTTTTTTTCTTTCTTGCGATGCTCCAATTTTATTGTTTCTTTCGATTTACTATATTTTATGTCTTTTGGGGGGTTTGTTTTCAATTTTTCTTCTCTCTGTTGCATTTTTATTCATGTTTTTTTTAAAAATATACATAATATTGCTACAAGATCGTTTTCCTTCTTGCGCTATTGTGGGTTCCCCACAACTTGTCATGGCATGACAAAGAAAAGACATAAGTTTTGTTGTTGTTCTTCTTCGTGTCTTTACTTATGTTAGAGTCCCAGCAGAATTATCCAACCACCACTATCAACCGCCCCTCTCGCTCTTTATCTCTCTCTCTCTCTCTCTCTCTCTCCTCTCTCTCTCTCTCTTCCTCTCTCTCTCTGTGACTACATGAAGGCGCTGACCATGTCATACAACTTCTTTTTCTGTGTTTGTCCTTTAACCACGTATTTGTTTGTCCTCCTCTCTCTCTCTCTCTCTCCTCTCTCTCTCTCCTCTCTCTCTCTCTCTCTCTCTCTCTCTCTTCTCTCTTCCTCTCTCTCTCTGTGACTACATGAAGGCGCTGACCATGTCATTCAACTTCCTTTCTCTGCTTTTGTCTTTTCACCACACAGTTCCTCTTTCTCTCCCTCCCTCTCTCTCTCTCTCTCTCTCTCTCTCTCTCTCTCTTCTCTCCTCTCTCTCTCTCTCTCCTCTCTTCTCATCTCTCTCTCTCTCTCTCCTCTCTCTCTCCCTCTCTCTCTATCTTTCTCTCTATCTTCTCTCTCTCTCTCTCTCTCTCTCTCTCTCTCTTCTCTCTCTCTCTCTCTCTTCTCTCTCTCTCTCTCTCTCTCTCTCTTCTCTCTCTCTCTCTCTCTCTCCTCTCTTCTCTGACTATATGAAGGCGCTGACCATGTCATACAACTTTCTTTTTCTGTGTTTGTGTTTTCACCACGCATTTGTTTGTTCCCCTCCCCCCCCCCCCTCTCTCTCTTTCTCTCTCTCTCTCTCTCTCTCTCCTCTCTCTCTTCTCTCTCTCTCTCTCTCTCCTGAAAACGCTAATTGAATATTGTATTGAATGTTGACTACTGTGTGTTATGTACTGTGTTATATCGTGATGCTTCCCAAATCAACCTTGCTTGTATTGTGGCCCAAGCCGATGTGCAATTAAACTATTTCAGAGTTCAGAGTTCAGAGTTCTCTCTCTCTCTCTCTCTCTCTCTCTCTCTCTCTCTCTCTCTCTCTCTCTCTCTCTCTCTCTCTCTCTCTCTCTCTCTCTCATGGTGTGTGACTTGTGACGTGTGGGTAACCATTACGTCATCTGCTGCTGGAGTGCTGACATGTCCAGGATATCAGGCACACACATTTTACTGCAGACTCCCTGAAGATCCTTTTTCGTGATGTTCCACCAGACACAGATTTTAACTTCTTGAGAGAATCGGGCTTTTCCCGTCTGATATGAGTGGAAGTGTTACATTTAGTCACTGAGAACAAAGTTGATTAAAAGATTCTGGTTTTTGGTTTTTATCTTATTTTACGTGTGGTTGGTGTATTTTTTTTCCAACAACGCGGTGCCCGTCCTGGGTTGACCCTTATGGTTGGCCAAGGCGTTGATACAAGGAGTAACAGTAGAGTTGATTTCATACTTACTTTTTTCCTTCCGCTTGTACTCTGTGGCGTCGCAAGGGGTTAATTTCATACCCTGTTTTAATATGTATATAGTTGCACGGTTTTAATCCAAGATTTAAATTTTTACGAGGTGACAGCCCTGATATTATGGCCTCTGTGGTCGGCGGGGCTATAAACAACAGGATTGGAATGGATTGGAATGGATTTCTCTCTCTCTCTCTCTCTCTCTCTCTCTCTCTCTCTCTCTCTCTCTTTCCTCCCTCTCTCTCTCCCTCCCTCCCTCCCTCCTTCCTTACCCCCAACGAGCTTGCTTCCTCCCACGGACTTATATTGAAACACTCATGTAGAAGACAATATCTGTTATTTTCTTATTTTCGTCTGTTTTTTTTCCCTTTTCTTTCTGTTTTCTTCCTTTCTTTCTTTTTTTATTCGTACCTTTCGCTTGTTTCGGGGTTTGTAACTTTTTGTTGTTGTTCGTCTTTGGGTGTGGGTCATTTTTACTGTTGGTTTTTTTTTTTAAATATCTTTCTTGTTTTTGCTGTTTCTTTTCATTTCGTTTCTCTTTTTTAGGTTTTTTTTCTTGTTTTCTTCTTTCTTTCGATTTTTTCTTTGTTCTTCTCTTTTTGTCCTTTAATTTTTGTTCTTTCTTCCATTTTTACTTTCTTTCTTTCTGTCTTACTTTTTTCTGTCTTTCTGTCTTTCTGTTCTTTCTTTCTTTTGTCTTTCTTTCTTTCTTTTTCTTTCTTTCTTTCTCTTCTTTCTTTTTTCTCTATTTCTCTTTACTTCTCTCATTTTGTCTTAGACCTCTTCTGTACTTTTTTTTTCTACGTGCACGTCTGTCTGTCTCTCTGTCTCTCTGTCTATCTGTATTTATTTCCTTTTTTTCCCTTTTACCACCCTCCCCGTCCCCACCCCATCCCTCACCTATATTGACAACAAGCTAGTTTGCCCTTTTGCGCTGGCTGTGTCGTCACTTCCTGCTGCTACTTCCGCTACAATGCAGGACTTCCTGAAGTTGGAAATGAGACGTGCACCATGGGAGACTATGTCTTATTGCCGAAATCTGCAGAGATTTCTGATTGACTCCACCCCCCACTTCCTCTCTTTCCCCGTTCCTTCCTGTACAATTGAAAAGCTGTTCTTGCTTTTGCTGTTGCTGTTGCTGGTGGTGGTGGTGGTGGTGGTGGTGGTTGTGTTGATGCTGCTGTTGTCGTTGTTGTTGATGTTGTTGTTGTCTTCGTCATTGTTGTTGTTGATGTTGTTGTTGTTGTTCCGTTGGGAACATGGTTCATTCATGAAGAGGGATGTGATGAGGTTTGTTTTGGATTGGGTTCTTCTTCGTCGAACGCTCAGACAACAACTAATATCGCCTGTCATAAGAGCGAAAATGCGTTGCGCTGCGGTAAAGCGCCTGACAAGTCAGTCCCAGCACATCCGACTTCGGCATGGGAGAGAATTGTTATCTTTTCAAGCTTTCTGGAAGAAAAACAAAAGCAGGAGAATGGACCAAGAAGGCAGAAACTAGACAAGAATGAGGTGATAAGAAGAAAAGAAACAAGGCAGAAACAAATAAAGGGGTAAAACGAGGAAGGGGGGGGGGGGGATTCCTAGCACAGAATGTCCAGAAAGTCGGGATGTTATTTATACTGGAAGGCCCGCGGCATTCCCACGGGGAAATTGGGGTTCTATTTGGGTTCTGTTTTGTTTTTTTGTTGCTTTATTTTGCTGCTTCTATTGAAAGAGCACCCGCAAGTGTAGGAGAAATGTCTTTCCATGTAAACAGCGTTGCAATCTTTAGAAACATCTTTGATTGAGTAATTCACGCGTATTTTAGATGGAACTGAGGATGTTGAGGTGAATGTGCGTAAGGTGGATGCTTTTTGATGTCCCATCTTTTTACCTGAAGGGAGATGGACGTCGTTTGTGTGTATGTCGCTGCTTGTGTGTTTTTCAGCAGCAAACACAGCTATGCTGGCGCGCGCGCAAGTGCACACACACACACATTCATACACACACTCTTCTGTCTGTCTGTCTGTCTGTCTGACTGTCTATCTGACCGCTTGTGTCTCCGTCTTTGTCTGTTTTCCTCACTATCCGTCTGTCTGTCTGTGTCTGTCTCATTCTCTGTCTGTCTGTGTCTCTCCGTGTCTGTCGGTCTTTCTATCTGTCTGTCTGTCTGTCTATCTCTCCCCCCTCTCTCTTTCCTCCCATCTCTCTCACTTATTTTTTGCCAACCTCTGTGTGTATGTGTGTGTGTGTGTGTGTGTGTGTGTGTGTGTGTGTGTGTGAAAGAGGAGAGAGAGAGAGAGAGGAGAGAGAGAGAGAGAGAGATCGAGAGATCGAGAGAATGATGGGGTACGAAAGGGGGTGGTGGTAGTAAGCAAGATTGCCAAGATAAGTGCAGGGTTATATGTATACGTCTCTGTGCTTGCTTTTAAATCTGTTCAGGCATGCCCAACACACCTTGTCTATGGTTTAGACAACTTGCATTCAATAGCTGATTACCCAAAAAATATAACCAACACAGACCCCTGATAGCACAGTAGGTGGAAGAACATCAAGCCATAGTGTATTTTAGTCCCCCCATCCTTGCGGCAAACCAGCAACACGTTTGTTCTTTGCGGACAAGGAGGCACCAAGCCTTCGGATGAGACTATAAACCCAGGCCCCGTGTGCGAACGCATGCAGAACATCTTGCGTACACGTTAAATCCTGTTCCGCTTTTCGAAAGAGTAGGCCATTGTGTGCCGGTGGGAACAGATGACAGCATTTACAAAACCGCATACACACGGGGACTGGATGTAAAAATGCACATGAGTGCTTATTCCATTATCCTCGGTATAAAAGAATAAATGAATATAAAAGAATAAATAAATAAATAAATAATACAACTCGCACAGCTATTCCGCTTAAACTTTGACACATGGTGGCATCAAGTTAAATAAATACATAAATAACAGACCAGCGTCAGACTTCATCTGTGCCCTCTCTGCCAGAGGGACTGTCTGCCATTCCCGTGTGGGACTGGCCAGCCACACCCGACTGCTGTACCAGAATGAAACAGCTAGAGCGCAACTCCGTATAATCTTCCGAGAGTGACGATCCGTGTTATAATCAAAAACTTACAAATGAATGTCAAAGTACGTAAAGCTTTCGTCTTCTTTTCTTGTTTTAAGGCAATGAGAAAGGCATAATAATAATAATAATAATAATAATAATAATAATAATAATAATAATTAGAAGAAGAAGAAGAAGAAGAATGTATGGAATTTATATAGCGCTGAATCTTGTAAAGCAATAAATCATAGCGCTCAGAAGACTTCTTTTATATCGAGGGTAATGGAATAAGCACACATGTGCATTTTTTTACATCCTGTCTCCGTGTGTATGCGGTTTTGTAAATTTTGTCATCTGTTCCCACCGGCACACAATGGCCTACTCTTTCGAAAAAAGGAACAGGATTTAACGTGTGCGCAAGATGTTCTGCATGCGTTCGCACACGGGGCCTCGGTTTATAGTCTCATCCGAAGGACTTTGACATTCAGTTCGATTTTTTTTTCAAACTGGAAAGAAAGGGCGAGGCTGGGAATCGAACCCAGAACCTCACGGTTTACTTGTTGGCAGGCAAACGTCTTAACCATCCTGCCACCTGCCTTCCTTCCTTCCAAAAGAAGGAGCAGAAAACGCACAAATCTAAGAAACGGTTAAAATGCGTCGCTCCAAAACGAAATGAGTGGCGTGACACCTGACCCACCTTTTTGTGCTTGGAGTGACTTGAGGCAAGTGTGGGTCAGGTTGTCAGTTTTGAAATTTCTATTGATTATAAGATAATACGTTGTTGTTTTTAAAAACTTGTATTGAAATATCAAAGCATAATCCCGTTTCAGATTACTAAATTAATAGCGAGTTTTCAAACACTCAACTCCTAATTCTGACCACCCATTACGAAGAAATTAAATTTGTCGGCTTCTCGTGTTTTGTTCATTTCCTGGAGTGTAGCATTTCAGTTTGTAGCAGCTTTTCGGATAATTTTCCGATTCATTTTTTTTTTTGCATTGAGTAGCCATTTTATGGCATATGAAAACCTTTTTGTTCTTGTTGTTGTTGTTGTTCTTCTTCTTCTTCTTCTTCTTCTTCGTCGTCGTCGTCGTCGTCGTCGTCATCGAACGCTCAGACAGCAACAATTGTTGTCTGTTAAATGAGCAAAAATACGTCACGCTGCCGTTAAGCGCCTAACAAGTCAGGCCCAGCACATCCGACTTTGACATAGAAGAATAGCTATCTTTTAAGCTTTTCTGAAAAAACAAAGACAGGAGAATGGACCACGAAAGCAACAACATAAAAGTAGACAAAAAGGGGGTGACATGAAGAACAGGAACAATGCAGAAACAAAGAGAGTGATAGAAAAGAAGGAAATTTTTAGCACAGAATTTCTAGAAGGTTGGGGATGCTGTTTATACTGACAGGACCCCAGGCATCCCCAAAAGCGGGAAGGGTGTGGGGGCGGGGTGGGTGAAGTAACATGTTAACAAGTAGAAATTGACTTCAGGTGCAACTTGACTGATGATGTGATGGAAGGTAACACACACACACTAGGAGAGGATAACACTTCGCGAGAAGAAGAGAACATGACAGGTGGCGAGCAGTGTAGTAGATTCGGGTAAGTCTTGTATTTGTCTGTAGGTTTCGTCTGCTCAAGGGGGGGTACGTAAGAGGTGGCAAGGGCAAGAAGGTGCACGCTTGCAGCTGTTCTTTCGGACGCAAATGCATCATGCATTCCAAGGGTGGTTTTCGCTTGTGGTAACACATTCTCCAACAGCGAGAACAACAACATCACATAACGTTAAGAAAAGAACCAGTTTAGGGTTTGAGGAGGTCAGCAAAACAGAAGCAGAGCATTGCGCGCGCGTGCAAGATGGATGGATGTGTTTGTTTGTGTGTGTGTGTGTGTGTGTGTGTGTGTGTGTGTGTGTGTGTGTGTGTGTGTGTGTGTGTGTGTGTATGGATGGATGGATGGATGGATGAATGTATGGATAGATGGATGGATGGATGGATGGATGGATGGATGGATGGATGAATGTATGGATAGATGGATAGATGGATAGATGGATGGATGATGGATGGATGGATATATTAACATTTGACTATTGAAATTTTATTTCAGAGATTTTGTCTGTAGCGCACCATGTTTGTAATATTTGTTTGTTTAAACTATTGATTATTTGTCATTGATTGCATGACTGTGAAAGATTAGGTTGAGTGTATGCGCTTTGATTTGTCTTTGCAAGATATAGTGCTATATAAGTTCCATTTATTATTATTATTATTGCTATTGTTGTTGTTGTTGTTGTTATATATGCCTGCCTGCCTATCTGCCTGTCTGTCTGTCTGTCTCTGTATGTATGTATGTATGTATGTATCTATGTATGTATGTATGTATGTATGTATGTATCCATGTATGTATGTATATATGTATCTATGTAGACAAGGAAAAAAAGGCTAGCACTGCTCTTTGTGGCGACGCGCTCTCCACCGGGGAGAGCAGCCCGAATTTCACGTAGATGAATCTGCAGTGGCTTAAAGTGAAATAAAAAACAATACCATACAAAATCCACAAGCCTTTTTTTTATATTCTACCTCTGATTCCAATAGTACAGAAACCTTGCTTCGATTAGTCTGACCCGTTTCCCAATATCTCTTCTCTCTCCCTAGGTAAAAGCTGCAAGCGTGTTTGATCATAAAACTAGCTTGAAGTGATCTTAAAAGAGAGCTTATTTGTTTTGGTTTTGCTCGTCTGTTTCAAGGTGGGGCTAAGCAATATACCATTTGTGAATAGCTGCGTACGTGGCGAGGTAGTTCTTAAATAATAATAATAATAATGGAATTTATATAGCGCTGAATCTTGTAAAGCAACAAATCAAAGCGCTCCGATTTTTTTTTAAATGCATGTGTATGCGGTTTTTTTTAATTTTGTCATTTGTTCTCACCGGCACACAATGACTTACTCTTTCGAACAGCGGAACAGGATTTAACCTGTGCGCAAGATGTTCTGCATGCGTTCGCACACGGGGCCTCGGTTTATAGTCTCATCCGAAGGGCTTTGACATTCAGTTCGATTTTTTTGTCAAACTGGGAAGAAAGGGCGAGGCTGGGAATCGAAGCCAGAACCTCACGGTTTACTTGTTGGCAGGCAAATGTCTTAACCATCCTGCCATCTTCCTTCCTCAATGGAATTACAATACGCAGAAAACATCATGGTGGGTCCTACATCCTAATACATCCTAACACGCTAACTTCTCATCCAAGAGTGTACTTACAGTCTGATGAAGCTTACCAGGTGTGATGCGTGAGACAGAGTGTATGCTGTGTAAGATCCAAGAGGTGTTTAAGCAGAGTAACACTCTCCCCAACAATGAAAACAGCAATCCATTACGTTTAGAAAATAAGGAATTGAGGTTTTGAAAAGGCCAGCAAAGCAGAAGCTGAACGTGCTTGTATATTTTTTTTTATTAGATAGCACGAATGGATACAGGTACAATCGCGTGGCGTTATTCATTTAAAAAAAAACAACCCTTTTATTACAGTGAAAGTCGCAAGAGTGATTTACTGGAAAATGTTTCTTCATATTTCTCCTTTTATACGCAAAGATTCCATGTTGTTGTATTGTGTTGCACCACGTGTGCGACGTTCGTCATTGCAGTGCCCCTACAACCCTGGAGGGGGTTATGGGAGCAGGTGAGATGAGATGATGAGATATATTATGCTGCATTGTATTGTATGTTATTGGATTGTGTCTATTGCATTGTATTGTATTATGTCTTGTTGTATTTATTATGTTTTTTGTGTTGTATTGATTTGCATTGTATTGGATTGCATTTGATTGCATTGCATTGTATTGTATTGCATTGCATTGTATTGCATTGTACTTCTAGTTGTGACAGATTTATCTGCGTGAAATTAGAGTTGCTCTCCCAAGGGAGAGCTCGTCACCACCAAAGCAGACCTATCTCTTTTTGTCGTTAAGTTTCCTGTCTCCATGTGTGTTTGCTGTCCTTATCAGAGCAACTTTTCTTTATTACAGAATATTGCCAGGGATCACCTCCTTTCTTTCCGCAAGTTCTTTTAATTGCCCTGAATCCGTGTTGCACACAACACATCTGTGTATCGCCTCATCCGAAGACTAGCACTAAAGGTCTAGAGGATGTGGGAAAACCTTTGGGGTCGAACGGGGATTGAACCCACATTTCTCGCTTTCTGGATAGACGCATTCCCTCTGGACCACCGATGTACCGAACTGATACTGAAAGCAAGTATTGCTTTCCTGGCTATCCCGGGTATATAACTATTGTTTACTGAATCTATTTTATATCCCTGAAGTCGAAAAAATGTGGCTACGCACTAGTGGGAAAAAAGGTTGCATACGCGCAAGATCGCTAGCCAAAGAAGGTGTCCCATAACCTATAAGGTCGTAGGGGAGCGAGGCGTCGGAGACCTCAACTTCTCTAGGGGACCAGCATCTTGAGGGTGGTGCCCATCTCCTCTCCCTCGCTGCTTTACCTTCCCTGACCCTAAAGAGGGCAGGTACCCATTTACAGCTGGGTGAAGTGGAGGGACGTACTGAGGTCAAGGCGCGCAAACGGTCACCCATCCAAGTGGTAACCACGCTCGACGCTGCTTAACATTGGCTTGGGGGAAAGCGAGTGCTCCGACCACTGAGCTATCCCGTCTCTTAGCCAAGGAACAGGGACAAAGAGGAAATACAGATACTAGAATCTGTTGTATACTCTTCATTGTTGTTAGTGAGTCGTTAAGATTGTTTGTTTGTTTATCTGTTTGTAGCTTTGTTTCGTGTTACTTTTTTATTTAATCTTTCATTATTTTGTTGCTTCTTTGTTTCTTCGCTTCGCGAATTTTTTTAAGCATTGTTTGTTAGTGTGGGTTTTGTTGTTGTTGCATGTTTTGCTTCAAATGTATATTTTTCTTTTGTTGCTAGCATTGTTTGTCTGTTCGTGAAAACGACAATCCTTTTTTTTTCTTTCATTCTTTTATAACGAGGATAATGGAATAAGCACTTATGTGTTTTTTTTACATTCAGTCCCTGTGTGTATGCGGTTTTTTAAATTCTGTCATCTGTTCCCACCGGCGCACAATGGCCTACTCTTACGAACAGGATTTAACGTGTGCGCAAGATGTTCTGCGTGCGTTCGCACACGGGGCCTCGGTTTATAGTCTCACCCGAAGGACTTTTTGGGGGATAGTGGAGTCTGCACTGATGTTAACTCCAGAGGTAAATACTCCCTTGAACGGGAATCGAACCCGGGTCGTCAGATTGCGAGCACAATGTTCTGACCACTAGGCTATCCCGTCCCCCTCCCGGTTCGTCAATAGGTTTTATAGGTTGTAGCCCGGTTTTCCTGTTCTGTTTCCTGGGTTGTTTTTTGTTGTTGGTTGTTTTTGTTTGTTTGGGTTTGTTTTTGGTGCAAAGGGAAAACAGGCGTTACGTGATCGGCTTATTAGTGATGAAAATAAGGCTTTCAAACACGGCTTTCCTTTGTCCTTGGACTTTCGGTTAAGTTTTTGTCTCTCCTTTTTTGTCTGGGTTTTCTTTTCTGCCCCTGTGTGTGTAGTGTGGTGTGTGTGTGCGTGTGCGTGTTGCGTGTGTGTGTGTGTGTGTGTTTTGTGTGGGGGTTGTGTTTGTATGTGCGTGCGTGCTTGCATGCTCGTAACTTGGGGTGTGTGTAAAGGTGTTCGCATGGCGCGTGTGTGTGTGGGGTGTGTGTGTGTGATGTGTGTGTGTGTGTGTGTGTGTGTGTGTGTTTTGTTGTGTGTGTGTTTCCCTCCGTGCCTTTCGTTGTGTGTGTATTAGTGTGTGCGTGATGGTTTTTGAGTGTAGTGTATGTTGTGTTTTGTGTGAAGAGAGAGAGAAAAGAGAGAGAGAGAGAGAGAGAGAGAGAGAGAAGAGAGAGATGGAGAGAGAGAGAGAAATTGTGGTTGGGTGTGATGTGCGTGCGGCGTGCGTGCGGGGCGGGGCGGCGCGATACAATTAAACTTGAATAATAGCAGCATGTTTTTATTCTTCCTTAAAAAAACCAAACTTCTCCTAGTGTAAGTGTCCTATGCTTTCGTATTTATGGGCGGGGTTTGTAAAATGCTTTCACTCTTTGATCATTTTCATTATCATTTTCATTCTTCTTT
>CM054135.1:29499497-29501997 GCA_028751875.1 Rapana venosa | reverse complement strand
CCCAAAAGAATAAGAAAAAAAAAAAACAAGTCAAGGAAAAAAAAGGTGAAAATCTGAAAGCCCCAAAGGGGAAAAAAAAAGCATGGAGGCATACGATAAAGGGAGGGGCAATAAAAATCTTCTTGAGCAGATTAAATTTTTTATTTATTCCGCCCAGGTTTTACCGGAAAAGCTCGAATAAATTTTTTTTTTATTTAAAAACGTGAAAGCTGTTTACATCCGCGAAAAGTTTCTGTAGGTTTAGTGTTAAGTGTCTGAGATATCGATGTAGTTGTATTTCACGCGCAAGATGCACGTGAAACACACAAGCATAAGGTAGGCGTAGCTACATAAGCTACACTTTCGCGCAGTTCGCGCGCGCACCCCTCCCAACACCAAACCCAAAAACACACCACAAACCCCCTCACGCAGCATGCACGCAGCACGTAACCATCACCAAAATCCTCACCCTGCCACACAGCCCCACGCGCACCGGCACACACACACACATACACACCACGCAGCGCAACACGCCACGCACGCACGCAAAAAACAATGTACGTACGCAAAAAAACAACACACACATACACACATATACACACCCACTCAGAGGGAAGTGTAGGCATACAAAAAGACAGACAGGACAGACAGACAGACAGACGGGGAGGAGAGAGGGGAGGGGGGGGAGGGAAGGAGAGAGAGAGAGAGGAGGAGGAGAGAGAGAGAGAGAGAGAAGAGAGAGGACAGGACAGACAGACAGCAGACAGACAGAAGACAGGGCAGGAAAAACAGGGGGGGAAAAACAGACAGGAAGAAGACAGATGCGGACTGACGGATGATTACTTTTGCCATTTCAGACAGGCTTTCTCGCATGTTTTGAAGCAAAAAAGTGAAGCTTTTCGCTTTCGCCAGAATCCAACGCAGACATCTTTGAATGTGAGTTTTATCCCTTGCTGGCCGGGCGTCGAAAGGGCCCCCTGTAACCTCTAGATTTAAAAAAAATAAAGCACAAGAAAAAGAAAAGTAGTCTGTTGCATTTTTTCGTTTTCTTTGTTTTTTTCCCAAATGTTGTTTCAAATTTTCTCTCCTTTGCGTTTTGGAAAAAAAAATGTTCTTCCTTTAAGTTCTGATTGAACCTCTTTGTGCGTACTCTCTGTCTCTGTCTTTCTCTCTTTTTCTTTGTTGTTGTCTGTCGTCTGTCTCTCTCCTCTTCTCTCTCTCTCTCTCTCTCTTTTGTCTGTTTTTTTCTTTCTTCTATGTTTGTTGTCTGTCCGTTCTGTCTTGTCTCTGTCTCTGTTTTTTCTCTCCTGGCTATTTTTCCTTCTTCTTCTTCTTCCTTCTTTCCCCTTTTTCCTCTTTTTTCTTCTTCTTCTTCTTCTTCTTCTTCTTCTTCTTTTCTTCTTCTTTTTTCTTTTCTTCTTTTTCTTTCCATCTTCTTCTTCTTTTTCTTTTTCTTCTTTTTCTTCCCATTCCTTTTTCTTTTTTTTTTTTCCCCTCCCCCCCCCTTTTCCTCCTCTTCTCTTTTTTCTTCTCTCCTTTCCCTTCTCTTTCCTTCTCTCTCTCCCCCTTTTTCTCTCCTCTCCCTCTTTTCTCCTCTCTCTCAAGGGCTATGCCCTTTGGTCTCTGTAGGAATTTTGTGATAATATATGGTAGTTTGGCAGTCGCGGCCCGTCCTTGTGTTTGATATAAAAACCGACTCCACCCGGTTAGTAGGTAGTGGGGGGTCTGGCCTTTTGTGTGTGGATGATGGTGTATCCTCTTGTTGTGTGCTGTTGGCCTTGATGATGATCTTGGCTTCAGGAGAAAAAATAAAAATATGAAGACAAACTATCCTATCCCATCCACCTGCTTTTTCCCTTTTTGCCTTGTCCTGCCGGGGAAAATTTCAATCGGTATAGCCGTGAAAATGGGAAAAACACGTGTTGGGGTTTTGTGTAGTGTAAGTGTGTTTTTGGTTTGTGTGTGTTTGTGGTGTGTGTATTGTGTGTTTTATCCCTTTTTCCGAGGATAATGGAATAAGCATTTGTCTTTTTTTACATCGATCCCCCTGTGCATGCGGTTTTGTACATGTATCTGTTCCACCGGCACAAAATGCCCCCTCTTAGAAAAGCGGAACAGGTTTGTAGTGTATGTGTGTGTTTTGTGTGGTGCGTGGTGTGTGTGTGTTTGTGCGTGTGTGTGTGTTTGTTTACGTTATTGCAGTTAACGTTGTTCATATTAGGATAGCAGACGCCTGTGTGCGTGTGCGTGTGTGTTAGGTGAATGTGTGTTAGAAAAACCTTCCCGGAATTTCCCCGTGGTGTGTGCGTGCATGCGCGGCCGCGGCCGTGTGTGTATGTGTGTGAGTGGGGTTGGCGTGTTGAAAAAGAGAGACGACAGCAGACGAAAGAGAGGCAGAGTTCGTAACTTCTTCGCAATTCTTACAAATTTTTCGAAATTTTTCTTTTTCAATTCTTCTTCTTTTTTTTTTTTTTTTCTTTTTCTTCTTTTTTTCCCCTTTTTTTTTTTTTTTCTTCTTCTT
>CM054135.1:29491966-29498997 GCA_028751875.1 Rapana venosa | reverse complement strand
ATTTTCTTTCTTTCTTTTTTTTTCCGATTCTTTCTTTCTTTTTTGCACTCTTTTTCTCTTTCTTTCTTTCTTTCTTTCTTTCTTTCTTCCCTTTTTTATTTGTTTTTTTCTTTCTTTCTTTCTTTCTTATTCTTCTGTCTTTCATGACCAGTCTTTCTTTCTTTCTTTTGTTTCTGCTATTCCTGTCCGTTCTTTCTTTCTTTCATTCTAATTGTTTCTTTATTCCTACTCATTCTTTCTTTTTTGTCTGTGCATCATATTCCTTTCTTCATCTCACCGTTCTTGGCTTGTCTAGCCCCAGGTTTTCCTTTTTTTTCCTGAATATACTAAGGTGGGGTAATTTTAAAAATAAAATCTTTTTGGTTGACATTTTTTGTCATCAACAAAAGCACATACCACCATAGAAGAAGACAGCGACTTGATCCTTCCTTTCTTAAATTAAAGTTCAAAAACACTTTTGTGTTTTTGTTTTTGGTGTGTGTGTGTGTGTGTGTGTGTGTGTGTGTGTGTGTGTGTGTGTGTGTGTGTGTGTGTGTGTGTGTGTGTGTATTTGTTTTGGTTGAAGTTTACAACACTTTTCTTTGGTGTGCATTCTTTGCATTGTTATGCCTTCCATATTACTGAGTTTTTGTCTTCTTGTTGTGTTCTTAACTTGTCTTCATCACTCCCACTACTATACTGATAGTGTTGCAGCTTGCATTTTTTGTCTCTGTGAATGTCTTCACTTCGTTCCCTCCGCTCTGCTGCAGATACCTTGTGCTTAAGAATACCTAGATTCAACCAGTCCACCGTTGGCCGTCGCTCTTTCTCTGTTTCTGGTCCATTGATCTGGAATGACCTCCCTCTCTCCCTTCGCCAAAAGCCTTCTAATGACGCTTTTAAATCCGGCCTCAAGACACATATACTTCAAAGCTAAGATTCTCCCCTGTTGTTTTATTTCATTTTTGTCCCTGCCCTCAACAGCCCAAACCCCATCACCCTGCCGGAGAGTAAACCTTTGTGTGTGTGTGTGTGTGTGTGTGTGTGTGTGTAGGTGTGTGTGTGTGTGTGCGTGCGTGTGTGCGATGAACTGGTATGTAGTGTTTGTCTTTTAATTTACGGGCTTCTCCCACGCTATGGATCTTAATGATGAGATTCCATCAATTGAGAATTAAGCGATTGAGGACGTTGTCTAGTTTAGTTACTGGTCAACCAAAGTTTTAAAGCCTACTTATTGTGTAAGATTTATGTAGATTTCTTTATTTCTTCCTTTCGTTTCTGCTTTCCAGTTTTGTTTATTTTTCTGTCTTCGTTTTGTTCTTTCTGTATGTAAATATGTTGGTCTTTCTTCGTTTTTTTCACTTTTTTGTTGTTGCTTTACTTGGCTCTTTTTATATCTCCCAGCTTTCCTGTGTATTTGTTTAGTAAATACAGTTAATCTGCGGTGACATGCTTTTACCCAAGCAGACAGCAAACTAACCTTTCTGTCATATTCCCTTTTAAAGGTTAAGCTCGTGTTTTACTTCATTCGTTTTAACTTTGCTCATTATTTCTTACTCTCTTTCCTTCTTGTATCCTTTCCTTCTTTTTACCCTCCTATATTTCCCTTCTTTACTTTAAAATTGCCCCTTCTCGTGTGTCTTTTTATCCGTCTTCATTTTTTGGTTGTTTTCTATTCAGGTATTGGTAGTGAGGACAGTTTGCGCGTTTCAATTTCTGTGCGCTGTTTTCTTCAGCCCCCTGTTCTGATGCTACAATGGGACTGCTTGCTGTGAGGTGTTTGTCTCTTTGCGAGGCTTCTGTCACATACTGCAAGAAGTCGTGAATGCTGGACATGAGATGCACACAAAAGGTAGAAGATGGAGAGTGCCAGTGTTCTATGGTTTAGCTGGTGGACTGTTTTATCCAGGGGGATGTGGATCGTGATTTTTGTGTGTGATTCGAAACTTCTGTTTGTTCTGCTAACCCTGCCCTCGCCCTTCCCCCAAGCCCATTTTTTCCTATTCTTGTCCTTAGTCTATTTTGCACACCATCTGATTTCTTCACACAAAAGTTCTTTCCTCGGATCCATTCCTATTTAGGGTTTTTCTCTTTTGTGCCGTCCTTCTTCAGGTTTACTTCTTTCTCTTTTCATCCTCTCAATTTGTGGTGTGTGTTTGTATCTTATCTGTACCCATTTTCTCTCTTGTTTGTGTGTGATTTTCTTTTTTTCCCTATTTTTTCCCGTCTGATTTCTGTCTGTGTCTGTCTGCTTGTCTTTCTTTCTGTCTCTATTTCTTTCTTTCTTTCTTTTTTTTCTCTTTCTTTCTTTCTTTCTTTCTGTCTCCCAGATTTTTTGTGTATCTGATAAGAAAATACAGTTCATCTGCGGTGACATGCTTTTACCCAAGCAGACAGCAAACTAACCTTTCTGTCATATTCGATTGTTAAAGTTTAGCTCGCGTTTTCCTTTAATTTCCATACTTTGCTCAGTATTTCTTACTCTCTTTCCTTCTTGCATCCTTTCCTTCATTTTACCCTCCTATCTTATTTTCTTTGTTTTGAAAATTGCCCCTTTTTGTGTGTCTTTTTCTATGTCTTTATTTTTTGGTTGTTTTCTATTCAGGTATTGCCAGTGAGGACAGTTTGAGCGTTTCAATTTCTGTTCGCTGTTTTCTTCAGCCCCCTGTTCTGATGCTACAATGGGACTGCTCGCTGTGAGGTGTTTGTCTCTTTGCGAGGCTTCTGTCACATACTGCAAGAAGTCGTGAATGCTGGACATGAGATGCACACAAGAGGTAGAAGATGGAGAGTGCCAGTGTTCTATGGTTTAGCTGGTGGTCTGTTTTTACCCAGGGGGATGTGGATCGTGATTTTTTGTGTGATTCAAAACTTCTATTTGTTCTGCTAACCCCGCCCTCTCCCTTCCCCCTCCCCCCCCCCTCCCCCAGCCCATTTTCCCCCCTATTCTTGTCCTTAGTCTGTTGTACACACGGTTTGATTTCTTCACACTGTTTTCTTTGTCCGTGTCCTTTATATTTCTTTTTTTTCTTTTCTTCCGTTTAAAAAAAAGTTCTACTTCTCTGTCTGCATCTCTTTTCAGTTCGGTGTGTGTGTGTGTATGTGTGTGTGTGTATGTGTGTGTTTGTGTGTGTGTGTTGTGTGTGTGTGTGTGTGTGTGTGTGTGTGTGTGTGTGTGTGCGTGTATGTAGGTGTAGGTGGTGTGTGTGTGTGTTATCTGTATCTTTTTCACTTTTATTTGTGTGTTGTTTTTTTCTCACTTATTTTCTTGTTTTGCTGTTTTTTTCTCTTTCTTTCTTTCTGTCTTTCTTTCTGTCTTTCTTTCGTTCTTTCTTTCTTTCTTTCTTTTTTACTTTCTTTCTCTCTTTCTTTCTTTCTTTTTTCTTTCTTTCTGTCTGTCTGTCTGTCTGTATACCTTTCTAGCATTCATTTTTCTCTGTTTCCTTTCCTTCTTGTATTTTTCTTTATTTCTCGTCTACTCTTTTTTTTCAATTTATTTTTGCGTTACCTGTCTTTCGTTTTTTGTGTATTGTTGTTTATCTTTGATTCTAAGCTTATCTGACCAATAAGGACAGGCCATTACAAAAACACAGACAGGAATCTGATCAGTCTGAATCTTTTTTTGTTGTTTGCTTATCCTTCTTTTTGTTCTGCCTTTCTTTTGGTTCTTTAAGGACGATTCGTCTTTCTTATGTACGTATTATTTGTTTGTTGTTTCATTTGTTTTCTTCGTTGTTTCTTCGCAGCGTTTTGCTTTATCCCTTTGCTCTGTTCTTTTTACTCTCTACACTGCTCCACTTTCACATATAATAAACAACCACCATATTGATTGCCATTTCTATGCAGATGACACTCAGCTTCAGTGCAGTGATACTGTTGAAAACTTGCCTTCCCTCCTGACAAATATGTCCTACTGCCTTCAAGACATTCAAAACCGGATGACGCAGAACAAGTTACAACTTAATGCCGATAAAACCGAAGCCATGCTCATAGGGACCGAACATAAACTCTCCTCCATCACAAAAACTTCAATAGCATTCGGCAATGCGTCAGTTCCATTGGCCAACTCTGTGAAGTATTTAAGAGTAGTTCTTGACAACACACTCTCTATGAAAAAATTCATCACCCATACCTGCCAGTCTTCCTACTATCAATTACGGCGCATAAGCGCAATTTGCAAATATCTGTCCACTGATGCAACTTCCAAGCTTGTCACATCTCTCATTCTTTCACGGTAAGACTACTGTAATTCTCTTTTGGCTGGCCTACCAGCATCATCCATCACAATTCACACCTGACGGATGTTTGAAATGAGATGCACAGCAACACACAGAATATGAGACTGGTACTGTTTCCTTATCAAGAGTGGCTTTTTTCTAAGAATTTTGCCAGGGACAACTCTCTTGTTGCCGTGGGTTCTTTTACGTGCGCTGAATAATTTTGTGTAACACACGGGACCTCGGTTTATCGTCTCATCCGAAAGACTAGCGTCCAGACCGCTACTTATGTTCAAATGGATGGAGGAAAAGTTTCGGGCCCAAACGGGATTCGAACCACCGCTTACTTCCGACCCGGACTTTTCGCTTTCTAGACAGGCGTGTTACCTGTAGACCATCGATATTTTTGTTAGTGTAAGCTTTTATTTTTATTTTTCTATTTAATTTTTAATATTCTTTTATATTGAGGATAATGGAATAAGCACTTATGTGCTGTTTTAATCTACTCCCCGTGCGTATGCATTTTTGTACATTCTGTCATCTGTTCCCACCGGCACACAATGACCTATTCTTTCGAAAAGCGGAACAGGATTTAACGTGTGCGCAAGATGTTCTGCGTGCATTCGGTTTATAGTCTCATCCGAAGGACTGTCTCTTCATATTTTGTTTGTCATAAACCGTGCATACTCTGAGTAAACCTCAGCTTGGGAAAACCTAGCTAGCAGGAACCTCCAAAATTAATTTGTGTGGTCTGCATTTGAAAACGAAAGAAAAAAGGACCCCCCCCCTCCCCTCCCCCCCCCCTCCTCCCCCCCCCTCCCCCCCCCCCCCCCCCCCCCCCCCACCCCCCTCCCCCAACTGCCCAGACAATCGAGGATCCCTTGACCAAAACTTGAGAGGAAGACGAGGAGAAAGAACTGGTGACCTTTCCTGCAAACACGACCCAGAGAGCTCTGAGGATTCAATCCGTTGTTGTTTTGATGGTGGTTTTCTTTCCCCTCTCTGCTTTCTCTCGTTGGGTTTGTTTGTTTTTTGGTGGGATTATCTTACGCGCACCATTCTATTTGTGTGCTAGTCTTGTCTTTTTTTCCCCGTCTTCGTTTTTGAACTTTCCTTTTTTTTTTTTTGCTTTCTTTCGGTTGTTTTTGTCTTTTGTTTTGTATCTTTTCATCTTTCTTTTGCTGTAGGTTTTTAAAAATATTTTTATTTATTTCTTCTTGGGTTTTTTTCCTCAATTTTCCTTTCTTTCTTCTTTCCTATTTTGTTCTTTCTGACACATTTCTTTCTGTCTTTTGCTCTCTCTCTCTTTCCTTATTTTCTTTCTTTCTTTTCTTACTTGTTTTCTGTCTGTCTGTCTGTCTGTCTGTCTATCTATTCATCTATCTATCTATCTATTTATCTTTCTCTCTATCTTTCTTTCTTTCTTTCATTTCTTTCTTTCTTTCAGTATTCCGTTCTGTCTGTGTGTGGTCTTTCTGTCTGTGTGTGTGTGTCTTTCTTTCTTTCTTTCAGTATTCCGTTCTGTCTCTCTGTCTGTCTTTCTTTCTGGGTCTTTCTTTCTTTCTTTTCTTCCTTCTTTTCTTTCTTCCATTCTTTCTTCTGGGGTTTTTTTCGCTTTCTTTCTTTTCCTCTTTCTTTCTTTCTTTCTTCTTTCTTTCTTTCTTTCTTTCTTCTTTTTCTTTCTTTTTTCTTTTCTTTCTTTCTTTCTTTTTTTCTCTTTCTCTTTCTTCCTTTCTTTCTTTCGTTCTTTCTTTCTTTCTTTCGTTCTTTCTTTTCCTCTTTCTTTCTTTGCCTCTTTCTTTCTTTCTTCCTTTCTTTCTGTCTGTCTTTCTTTCTTTCTTTCTTTCTTTTTGACTTTCTTTTTGAACTTCCTGGTTTTTTTAATGTTTTGTTTCTCTTATACTCTTTCTTCACTTGCCGGTTTTGCCTCTCTTTGTTTTGAGTATCCTTTACTTCTAGTCAGCAGAGTTAATCAATCCGGATATGCCACCCGAACGCAGACAATAATTTAGTCCAGTTCTTTTTTTTTTTAAATATTAAAAAAAATAATTTTCAGAATGCATTGTCATTTTCCTGTACTGTTTCGGTGTTTTCTTCTAAATCAATATGTGACCTTTCTTTTTTTTTTTTTTTATAGTAGTCTGTGTTCTTTCTTTCTTTCCCACGTTCTTTATTTAATATTGCTCGGTTCTTCTGGGTTTTTTCTGCACATGTACTTTTTAAATATCACTTTTGTGTAAAATAATAATTATGCTGGCAGTGTAGCGTCTTTCTACACAGTATCACATAGGCCTGCTATGTTGGAATTGAAAAAGAAAAATGGCTGCTTGCACCGAAGTGTTTTTGTCTTTTTACCAGGCTGTTCCCACACACAATTCAGAACCGTGAATCTGGGAACTGAGAAGCATACAAACTACAGAATGCCGAAGGTTCTACAAAGGTTGTATTGTAAGGATCATGAGTGACCTTTCCTGCAAACATGAGTTGTGGGAATAGCTGTAGTGACACAGTAAACTTTCTTTATTATTTTAATTTTATTTTATTCTTTTATATAGAGGATAATGGAAAAAGCACTTATGTGTTTTTTTCATCTAGTCCCCATGTGTATGCGGATTTGTGAATTATGTCATCTGTTCCCACCGGCACACAATGGCCTACTCTTACGCATCTTCTTGTGTGCTTAGCTTGCGGGTCCCTTTGTTTCCTTTTCCTAATCCCTGCACCCCCATCCCCTATTATTTTCTTCCTTTCCTTTCCTTCATTATTTCTTTCTTTGTCTGAATTTTTTGTTTTTCGTTTTTTGATTCTTGTTTTGTTTGCTTCTTCCTTTCCGTT
>CM054135.1:29476966-29486966 GCA_028751875.1 Rapana venosa | reverse complement strand
CGGGAATCGAACAGAGGTCGTCAGATTGCGAGCACAATGTTCTAACCACTAGGCTATCCCGCATCCCCGTTTTCGTTTTACATACACTAAATGCGCGTTGCACACGAACCTCGGCTTACTGTCTCCTCCGACAGACTAACAACCAGACTAGTGGTCTAGTGGAAGCTCTAGTGGACGGAGGGAAAGTTTGGGGCACAAAATGGGGATTGATCCTGCACCTCTCGCTTTCTAGACAGGCGCGTTACCTCTAGACCACTGCTCCACCAAGAAATGAGATGCCCGTAAGGAGAGAATGTGAAGAATGCCAGTTCTCTGTAGTTCCTTCAGTGACCTTTCTTGCTAAGAGTGAGAGCGAGAGAGAGAGAGAGAGAGAGAGAGAGAGAGAGAGAGAGAGAGAGAGAGAGAGAGAGAGAGAGAGATAGTGCTCTGAACTCTCTGAACTCTGAAATGATTTAATGTACATTTGCCTTGGGCCATTATACATTTGTTGGGCTTGAGATGGAACAATGGGTTCATTCATATCATTGGCAAAGCAAATGCACAAACAAAATAATGATTTATGACTGATTAAAGAAAAAAACACAAAAATGTACATAACCAAATCATACAAAAAGATGATGTCAGTAACATTTTATGACTGAATAAAGAAGAAAAACACCAATTATTCTATTTCTTGATTATAAACCTTAAATCAACCATAACTCATTCATAGAAAGAAGATGCTCTCTTAGAAAAATCATCCATATTGAGTATATCAGACCGTAGCAGTTTTTCAATAAAGTATTTGAGCCAACATTGTTTTCGCTTTGTTAATAGAATGAAAAATATATCTAGACAGACTATGTTTGTACTCATCATTTCTTACTTTGAACATATCTGTCAATGGTACATTGATACATTTGCTTAAAAAATTTTCTCTCATCTTTGAGTACATGTAACATTCCAATAGAAAGTGGGCTTCATTTTCAGTTTTCGTTTTACAAAATGGACATAATTTATTTCGAATGTTATCACTATATCAATACACATTATTGTTAGGAGGTAAAACATTAAATCTTGCTTGTGTAATTGCTACACAAAAAGAGTAAACATCTATAGAGTTTAAATACTGCTCTTTTACAAAAATATTTTTAAACGATCTATAAACATCATACGAGAGAGAGAGAGAGAGAGAGAGAGAGAGAGAGAGAGAGAGAGAGAGAGAGAGAGAGAAGAGAGAGAGAGAGAGAGAGAGAGAGATTCAGAAAGGCAACTGTAACTTCGTGTGTCAAGCTTGTTTCGTCTATAGCTTCAGTCCCCTACCCCCCCCCCCCCCCCCCCCACCCCCACCCCACCCACCCTCACTTTTTTTGGCAGAAGATTTTGAGTAGGGAATACAACTTTTCAATGTCAATATTTTCCTTTTAGCGTCTACTTTGTCTTTTTTTCTTTTGTGTTTCTTCCTTATTTGTTTCTGTCTTTATGCCTGTATGTCTTTCTTTTCTCATTGATCAGTTTATTCATTAATTTGTTTATACAAGCAATCATTACTTAATCAAACCTTTCTTCATTCTTCCTCTCTTGCTTTCTCTTTCAAAGACATCCTCTGGATGGGCCTACGAATAGAGGCCCCATGTGCGATCCCACGCAGAACATCTTGAAACCTGTTCTGCTTTTCAGAAGAGTAGGCCATTGTGTGCCGTTGGGAAGCGATGACATAATTTACAAAGCTGTAGGGGCTGGTTGTAAAAAAACAACACATGAGTGCTTATTACATTATCCTGGAAATAAACCCCCCCAAAAATCAACAACAAAATAGATAACTAAAATACTTTTCTTTGTTTTTAGTTGTTGTGGCCTTGGGTTGTGATTTGTTTGCTTATCCCCATCCCCCTCCTCCTCCTCTCCTCTCCTTCCCCTTTTGCTCTCATTGGCAATCTAAATCCTTCTAATAATTTTTTTTACCCAAAGTTTCAGGTAGTTTGTTTTGAAATTACTGTACGTTTTCAGTGTCGTTTTTTTATATTTTTTTATCACTTAAAGTCATAACAGATTTCTCTCGCCGGGGAGAGTGCGTCGCCACAAGAGCAGTGCCACACATTTTGTTTCTGTCTGCAACTGTATTTGTTTCCCTATCAGAGTGGCTTTTTTCTAAGAATGTTGCCAGTCACAACTCTCTTGTTGCCGTAGGTTATTTTACGTACGCTGAATAATTTTGTTTAACAAACTTGGTTCATCGTCTCATCCGAAAGACTAGCGCCCAGACCACCACCCATGGTCTAATGGATGGGGAAACAGTTTCGAGCCCAAACGGGATTCGAACCACCGCACACTTCCAACCCGGACTTTCCACTTTCTAGACAGACGCGTTACCTCTAGACCACCGATCCATTTTATTTTTGAAGTCCCTTTTCTCACCTTTTTGGGTCTGTTTTATCTATGTTGCCCCCCCCCCCCCACCTTTTTTTTTAACCCTTTCTCTTTTACCCTTTATTTTTCTTTTTTACACTTAACCTATTTTTTTACATTCATTGTGAGTACGTGTTGTGGTGGCACGTAGACTTAATATTGTTCCATTCTGTATGCCGCCTTTACCTCCCACGGTTAGGGGAGGGGGTGGGGGTGGGGGTGGGAGGGAGGAGGGTAGGTCACAATGTGAGTGTATGCTCTGGGGGGTTGCCTTTATTATATTAGCCTGCTTCCTCACACAGTGCAGACATTGTTGATCTGAAAAAACAACAACAATCATGAAGTGGTTCTGAGCATGAGTTTGACAGAAGTTGGTCCAGCACTTATGCTGTTCATTGAAGGGTAGACCTTTGTTCGAAAGATGGTTTTTTGGAGAGAGAGAGAGAGAGAGAGAGAGAGAGAGAGAGAGAGAGAGAGAGAGAGAGAGAGAGAGAGAGAGGGGGGGGAGAATGATAGAGAGAGGGGGAGGGAGAATGAGAGAGAAAGAGAGAGAGAGAAAGAGAGAGAAAGAGGGAGAGAGAGAGAGAGGGAGAGAGAGAGGGAGAGAGAGAGAGAGAGAAAGAGAGAGAGGAAGAGAGAGAGAGAGAGAGAGAGAGAGAGAGAGAGAGAGAATGAGAGAGAGATAGAGAGAGAGATAGAGAAAGAGAGAGAAAGAGAGAGAGAAAGAGAGAGAGAGAAAGAGGGGAGAGAGAGAGAGAGAGAGAGAGGGAGAGAAAGAGAGAGAGAGAGAGAGAGAGAGAGAGAAAGAGAGAGAGAAAGAGAGAGGGGAGAGAGAGAGAGAGAAAGAGAGAGAGAGAGAATGAGAGAGAGAGATAGAGAGAGAGATAGAGAAAGAGAGAGAGAGAGAGAGAGAGAGAGAGAGAGAGAGAGAAAAGAGAGGGAGGGAAAGAGAGGGAGGGAAAGAGAGGGAGAGAAAGAGAGAGAAAGAGAGGGAGAGAAAGAGAGAGAGAGAGAGAGAGAGAGAGAGAGAGAGAGAGAGAGAGAGAATGAGAGAGAGATAGAGAGAGAGATAGAGAAAGAGAGAGAGAAAGAGAAGAGAAATGACAATGACAAATCTTTTATTTCGAGGATAATGAATAAAAACTCATGTGCTTTTTTACATCCAGTCCCCGAAAAAGTTTCGGGCCGAAACAGGAATCAAACCACCGCACACTTCCGACCCGGACTTTTCACTTTCTAGACAGGCGCGTTACCTCTAGACCACCGATCCATTTTGTTTTTGAAGTCCTTTTTCTCACCTTTTTGTGTCTGTTTTATCTATGTTGTCCCCCCCCCCCCTCCCTCTTTATTTTACCCTTTCTCTTTTACCTTTTTTTTGTTTTTTACACTTAACCTATTTTTTTACATTCATTGTGAGTACATGTTGTGGTGGCACGTAGACTTAATATTGTTCCATTCTGTATGCCGCCTTTACCTCCCACGGTTAGGGGGGGTGGGGGTGGGGGTGGGAGGGAGGAGGGTAGGTCACAATGTGAGTGTATGCTCTGGGGGGTTGCCTTTATGTCTTAGCCTGTTTCCTCACACAGTGCAGACATTGTTGATCTGGAAAAAAAAACACACCATGAGGTGGTTCCGAGCATGAGTTTGACAGAAGTACCAGCACTTCTGTAGTTCATTGAAGGGTAGACCTTTGTTAGGAAGATGGGTTTTGGAGAGAGAGAGGGGGGAGAGAGAATGAGAGAGAGGGGGAGAGAGAGAGAGAGAGAGAGAGAGAGAGAGAGAGAGAGAGAGAGAGAGAGAGAGAGAGAGAGAGAGAGAGAGAGAGAGAGAGAGAGAGAGAGAGAGAGCGGGAGGGGGGGGGGGGAACAACAGCGTGCTAAAACTACAAACACTAGTTTTTGTAATGGCGTATTTTATTTTTGCAATTTCATCATTACCGTGATGCCGTCTTTCGGCTTCCCTCTCTCAAGCGGTTTTGTTTTTCTTTTCTTTTTTGTGGGGGGAAGGGGAGGGTTAGGGGGCAGGGGCGGGGTAGGGGGACTCTCATTTTAGGTTTTTCAGTTTGCATGGTTTTTTTCTTTATTCCCTCTTTTTTATTTCTTTTGTTTCGTTTTATCTGTCTGTCTGTCTGTCTTTCTTTGTTTCTTTCGTTTGTTTTGTTTCTATCGTTCTTTCTGTTTTTCTTTCGTTTTTCATTGCTATTTTGTTTGAATAAACATTTAGAGTTGAATCAATCTTCGACATAGGAAGATAACTCTCTAATGTCGCTATTGCTATTTGTTTCAAGAACCTGTATGGGGGGGGGGGGTGGGGGGGTTTAGTGCGGGGGGGCTCTTTTTTATTTCACTCATTTTCTTTTCTTTCTTGCGATGCTCAAAGTTTATTGTTTCTTTCGAGTTACTATATGTTATGTCTTTTTGGGGGGGTTGTTTTCACTTTTCTTTCTGGCTGTTGCTTTCTTCTTCATTTATTTAATGTACATACAATTGCTACAAGATCGTTGTCCTTCTTGCGCTACTGTGGGTTCCCCACAACTTGTCATGCCATGACAAAGAAAAGACATAAGTTTTGTTGTTGTTCTCCTTCGTGTCTTTACTTATGTTAGAATCCCAACAGAATCATCCAACTTAGGGACTGCATCAACCAACCACCACTATCAAAAGGTGTTTCTCTTTCTCTCTCGCTCTCTCTCCCTTGCTGTCTCTCTTTCTTTCTCTCTCTCTCTATCTCTCTCTCTCTCTCTCTCTCTCTCTCTCTCTCTCTCTCTCTCCCCTCCCTCCCTCCCTCCCCCCCCTCTCTCTCTCTCTCTCTCTCTCTCTCTCTGACTATATGAAGGCGCTGACCATGTCATACAACTTCCTTTCTCTGTGTTTGTCTTTTCACCACGTTATTGTTTGTTCCCCTCCTCTCTCTCTCTATCCCTCCCCCTCTCTCTCTCTCCCTGGTTGGTTTGGTTTTTCTTTCTCTTTTGTTTGTTTGTTTTGGTTAGGGTTTTTGGGGGTGGGGGTGGGGGTGGGGTATTTTAGGGTTTTCTTTTATTTGCTTGCTTTGGGGGGGGGGTGGTTGTTGGGGGAGCTGTTTTGAAAAGGGTTATTTCCCCTTGTTTTTATTGTGAGACTGTATAAGTATTGGGTTATTATTATTAAGATGTATCCCTAACGGGCGGGGACTGGATGTAAAAAAGCACATATGTGCTTATTCATTATCCTCGAAATAAAAGAATTTGTCATTGTCATTGTCATTGTCATTGTCCCTCTCTGTCCGCCCGCGTTCTCTCTCTGTCTGTCTCTCTCCCTCTCTCTCTGTCTCTCTCCCTCTCTCTCTCTCCCTCTCTCTCTCTCCCTCTCTCTCTCTCCTCTCTCCCTCTCTCTCCTGTCTCCCTCCCTCTCTCTCTCTCTCTCTCTCTCTCTCTCTCTCTCTCTCTCTCTCTCTCTCTCTCTCTCTCTCTCTCTCTCTCTCTTCTCTTACGGAGTGTGACTTGTGATGTGCGGGTAACCATTAAGCCATCTGCTTCTGGAGTGTTGACATGCCCGAGATATCAGGCACACGCATTTTACTGCAGACTCCCTGAAGATCCTTTTTCGTGATGTTCCACCGGACACAGTTTTTAACTTCTTGAGAGAATCGGGCTTTTCCCGTCTGATATGAGTGGAAGTGTTAAATTTAGTCACTGAGAACAAAGTTGATTAAAAGATTCTGGTTTTTGGTTTTATCTTATTTTACGTGTGGTTGATGTTGTTTTTTTCCAACAACGCGGTGCCCGTCCTGGTTCGACCCTTATGGTTGGCCAAGGCGTTGATACAAGGAGTAACAGTAGAGTTAATTTCATACTTACTTTTTCCTTCCGCTTGTACTCTGTGGCGTCGCAGGAGTTAATTTCATACCCCGTTTTAATCTGTATATAGTTGCACGGTTTTAATCCGAGATTTAAATTTTTACGAGGTGACAGCCCTGATGTGGCCTCTGTGGTCGGCGGGGCTATAAACAACAGGATTGGAATGGATTGGAATGGATTTCTCTCTCTCGCTCTATCTCTCTCTCTCTCCCTCTCTCTCTCCCTCCCTCCCTCCCTCCCTCCTTACCCCCAACGGGCTTGCTTTCTCCCAAGGACTTATATTGAAACACTCATGTAGAAGACAATATCTGTTATTTTCTTATTTTCGTCTGGTTTTTTCCCTTTTCTTTCTGTTTTCTTCCTTTCTTTCTTTTTTATTCCTACCTTTCGCTTGTTTCGGGGTTTGTCATTTTTTGTTGTTGTTCGTCTTTGGGTGTGGGTCATTTTTACTGTTGTTTTTTTTTAAAAATATCTTTCTTGTTTTACTGTTTCTTTTCATTTCGTTTCTCTCTTTTTTGTGTTTTTCTTCTTTATTTCGATTTGTTTCCTTTGTCTTCTCTTTTTGTCCTTTTATTCTTGTTGTTCTTTCTTTCGCTCACTTTTTCTTTCTTCTTTTTTCTTTCTTTCTGTCTGTCTTTCTTTCTTTCTGTTCTTTCTTGTTTCTTTCTTTCTTTCTTTTTGTCTTTCTTTCTTTCTTTCTTTCTTTTCTTTCTTTCTTTCTCTTCTTTCTTTTTTCTCTCTTTCTCTTTACTTCTCTCATTTTGTCTTAGACCTCTTCTGTACTTTTTTTTCTACGTGCACGTCTGTCTGTCTCTCTGTCTCTCTGTCTATCTGTATTTATTTCCTTTTTTTTCCTTTTACCACCCTCCCCGTCCCCACCCCATCCCTCACCTATATTGACAACAAGCTAGTTTGCCCTTTTACGCTGGCTGTGTCGTCACTTCCTGCTGCTACTTCCGCTACAATGCAGGACTTCCTGAAGTTGGAAATGAGACGTGCACCATGGGAGACTATGTCTTATTGCCGAAATCTGCAGATATTTCTGATTGACTCCACCCCCCACTTCCTCTCTTTCCCCGTTCCTTCCTGTACAATTGAAAAGCTGTTCTTGCTTTTGCTGTTGCTGTTGCTGGTGGTGTTGGTGGTGGTGGTGGTGGTGGTTGTGTTGATGTTGCTGTTGTCGTTGTTGTTGTTGTTGTTGATGTTGTTGTCTTTGTCATTGTTGTTGTTGATGATGTTTCTGTTGATGATGTTCCGTTGGGAACATGGATCATTCTTGAAGAGGGATGTGATGAGGTTTGTTTTGGTTTGGTTTGGGTTCTTCTTCGTCGAACGCTCAGACAACAACTAATACTGTCTGTCATAAGAGCGAAAATGCGTTGCGCTGCGGTAAAGCGCCTGACAAGTCAGTCCTAGCACATCCGACTTCGGCATGGGAGAGAATTGTTATCTTTTAAGGCTTTCTGGAAGAAAAAAAAACCCAGGAGAATGGACCAAGAAGGCAGAAACTAGACAAGAAGGAGGTGATAAGAAGAAAAGAAACAAGGCAGAAACAAATAGAGGGGTAAAACAGGGAGGGAATTCCTAACACAGAATTTCTAGAAAGTCGAGATGTTATTTATACTGGAAGGCCCGCGGCATTCTCACGGGGAAATTGGGGTTCTATTTGGGTTCTGTTTTGTTTTTTTGTTGCTTTATTTTGCTGCTTCTACTGAAAGAGCACCCACAAGTGTGGGATAAACTTCTTTCCATGTAAACAGCGTTGCAAATCTTTAGAAACATCTTTGATTGAGTAATTCACGTGTATTTTAGATGGAACTGAGGATGTTGAGGTGAATGTGCGTAAGTTGGATGCTTTTTGATGTCCCATCTTTTTGCCTGAAGGGAGATGGACGTCGTTTGTGTGTATGTGCCTGCTTGTGTGTTTATCAGCAGCAAATACAATCATGCTGGCGCGCGCGCAACTGCACACACACACACACACATTCATACACACACTCTTCTGTCTGTCTGACCGCCTCTGTCTCTGTCTCTGCCTTCGTCTGTCTCATTGTCTGTATGTCTGTCTGTGTGTGTCTGTCTGTCTTTCTATCTGTCTGTCTGTCTCTGCCTATCTCTCCACCCTCTCTCTTTCCTCCCCATCTCTCTCACTTATTCTCTTGCCAACCTCTGTGTGTGTGTGTGTGTGTGTGTGTGTGTGTGTGTTTTGTGTGTGAGAGAGAGAGAGAGAGAGAGGGGGGCGGGAGAGAGAATGATGGGATACGAAAAGGGGAGGGGGGGGTAAGCAGGATTGCCAAGAAAGTGTATACGTCTCTGTGCTTGCTTTTAAATCTGTTCAGGCACGCCCAACACACCTTGTCTATGGTTTAGACAACTTGCATTCAATAGCTGACTGCAAACCAAAATAAACACAGACCCCTGATATCACAGTAGGTGGAAAAACATCAAGCCATAGTGTGTTTTAGTCCCCCATCCTTGCGGCAAACCAGCAACACGTTTCTTCTTTGCGGACAAGGAGGCACCAAGCCTTCGGATGAGACTATAAACCCAGGCCCCGTGTGCGAACGCATGCAGAACATCTTGCGCACACGTTAAATCCTGTTCCGCTTTTCGAAAGAGTAGGCCATTGTGTGCCGGTGGGAACAGATGACAGCATTTACAAAACTGCATACACACGGGGACTGGATGTAAAAAAAGCACATGAGTGCTTATTCCATTATCCTCGATATAAAAGAATAAATACATATAAAAGAATAAATAAATAAATAAATAATACAACTCGCACAGCTATTCCGCTTAAGCTTTGACACATGGTGGCATCAAGTTAAACAGATTCACAAATGACAGACCAGCTTCAGACTTCATCTGTGCCCTCTCTGCCAGAGGGACTGTCTGTCATTCCCGTGTGGGACTGGCCAGCCACACCCGACTGCTGTACCAGAAATAAACAGCTGGAGCGCAACTCCGTAATCTTCCGAAAGTGACGATCCGTGTTATAATAAAAACCTTACAAATGAATTTCGAAGTACGGAAAGCTTTCTCCTTCTGTTCTTAGTTTTAAGGCAATGAGAAAGGCAGAATAATAATAATAAGAAGAAGATGAAGAAGAAGAAGAAGAAGAAGAAGAAGAAGAAGAATGTATGGAATTTATATAGCGCTGAATCTTGTAAAGCAATAAATCATAGCGCTCAGATGACTTTTTTATATCGAGAGTAATGGAATAAGCACACATGTGCTACTCTTTCGAAAAACGGAACAGGATTTAACGTATGCGCAAGATGTTGTGCATGCGTTCGCACACGCTGCCTGGGTTTATAGTCTCATCCGAAGGACTTCGACATTCAGTTCGATTTTTTTTTCAAACTGGAAAGAAAGGGCGAGGCTGGGAATCGAACCCAGAACCTCACGGTTTACTTGTTGGCAGGCAAACGTCTTAACCATCCTGCCACCTTCCTTCCTTCCTTCCAAAAGAAGGAGCAGAAAACGCACAAATCTAAGAAACGGTTAAAATGCGTCGCTCCAAAACGAAATGAGTGGCGTGACACCTGACCCACCTTTTTGTGCTTGGAGTGACTTGAGGCAAGTGTGGGTCAGGTTGTCATTTTTGAAATTTCTATTGATTATAAGATAATACGTTGTTGTTTTTAAAAACTTGTATTGAAATATCAAAGCATAATCCCGTTTCAGATTACTAAATTAATAGCGAGTTTTCAAACACTCAACTCCTAATTCTGACCACCCATTACGAAGAAATTCAAATTTGTCGGCTTCTCGTGT
>CM054135.1:29464466-29466966 GCA_028751875.1 Rapana venosa | reverse complement strand
GTTCTTTCGTTTGTCTATGTTTATCTTTCTTCTTTTCTTTTCTTTCTTTTTATTCTCTCTCTCTCTCTCTCTCTCTCTCTCTCTCTCTCTCTTCCACCATCTCTCTCTCTCCCTCCCTCTCTCTCTCTGTGCTCTCTTCCACCCATCTCTCTCTCTCTCTAATTAGAAATCCACGCAGTACATTCCATTTATTTTTAAGCTCCGAAGACAAAAACAAGCAAAACGCATGTAAAACTGTAACTTCAAAGTGCTGTGGCCATGACATGAATCGTGATGAACTCTTTGCTGGTACCTTTCCACACTAAACATCTTCTGCCACATCTCTTCAAACGTAGCAAGAAGGGAAAGGCCCTGTGGTAAAAGTGGGCAAGCTCTGATCTGACGTTAACTGATGGGTGCGAGTTCCAGTCTGCTAAGAGTTCCAGGCGAGGGGATTTTTTTTTCTTATGAAAACATCCTTAGTATTAATGACGCTGCTGCTGCTGCTTTAAAGCTCTTTCGGATAATAATAATAATAATAATAATAATAATAATAATAATAATAATAATAATGTATGGAATTTATATAGCGCTGAATCTTGTAAAGCAACAAAACAAAGCGCTCAGATGACATGATTTGTTTATTTATTTATTATTTTACATCGAGGATAATGGAATAAGCAACCATGTGCTTTTTTTAACATCCAGTCCCCGTGTGTATGCGGTTTTGTAAATTTTGTCATCTGTTCCCACCGGCACACAGTTGCCTACTCTTTCGAAAAGCGGAACAGGATTTAACGTGTGCGCAAGATGTTCTGCATGCGTTCGCACACGGGGCTTCGGTTTATAGTTTCATCCGAAGGACGAGAAACGTTAACCGATGGTGCCAGTTCCAGTCTGCTAAGGGTTCCCGGGCGAAGGGATTTTTTTCTTATGGAAACATCCTTAGCATTAATGAAACTGCTGCTGCTGCTGCTTTCAAGCTCTTTTCGGATGAGACTGCGAACTGTTATTCTGTGTACGTGTGCGGACACTCCACATAGCGGATTTCTTGTACGTGCGAGAAAACTCCATGCTGCTTTCTGCGAGGTGTGAGCATACGTAAGAGAGACAGATAGATAGATAGATAGATAGATAGATAGATAGAGAGAGAGAGAGAGAGAGAGAGAGAGAGAGAGAGAGAGAGAGAGAGACAGAGACAGAGACAGAGATACAGAGACAGAGACAGACATAGACAGACAGAAAGAGAGAGACAGGAAAAGAGACAGACATAGGCAGACAGGCGGAGACAGAAAGACAGACAGAGAGACAGACAGACAGAGACAGACAGAGACAGACATACAGACAGAGACAGACAGAGGCAGACAGACAGACAGAGACAGAGACAGGAATAGAGACAGACAGACAGAGGCAGACAGACAGACAGAGACAGACAGAGACAGAGACAGGAACAGAGACAGACAGACAGGCAGACATACAGAGAGACATACAGAGAGAGTCAGAGAGACAGCGAGACAGAGAGAGACAGAGTGTTCTTGATACCGTCTGGTGTAAACCGGTTGTTCAATGAGACACATCTCGATCTGTTCGTCCCAGCTTATAATGTAAGACTTGTTAAGTTGTATCTTTTGAGTCAGAAGTCAACAAGGAGACCACGAGCCGCCGTGAGGCCACCATCCAGAGGGGGCCCTGCACTTCTGCCGGGTCACTTCGACGGTGTTAGGTGGTGCCTTTTTCTTGGGCAACATTTACAAAACTTCACTTCAGAACATCTTGCGCACACGTTAATTCCTGTTCCGCTTTTCGTAAGAGTATGCCATTGTGTGCCAGTGGGAAACAGATGACAGATTTTACAAAACCGCATACACACGGGGACTGGGTATTCCATTATCCTCGATAGAAAAGAAGAAAATGAAATATTAAAATGAATTGAAAACTTCAACTTCACCAGGTGCTAAACCATCTACTGACGACAATAATTACAAACGTCGTCATGAAACCAGGCTGTGAGAGACACCAGCCTTGTCTGTTCACCAAGTACAACATCGTCCCTCTCACGGCCTTCTCCTGGGATTGTTTGTTTGTTGTTGTTGTTGATAATTGCATTATAGTCCCCAGCGAAGCTGTCCGATATAGAGACTGTACCATCACGCCTAATATTTTATTTATATTTCCCGTCAACTTCTTATCTGAAGACTCGAACTTTTAACTCATCACAGGCACAAAAGTGTTTCAGAAACAAAAGTTGAAGTCACGATTACACTAGAACTTTTATTCTTCTTTTTTATTTATTGATCTTTGTTATTTCGAGGATGATGGAATAAGCACTCATACGCCTTTTTTTTACATCCAGTCCCCCGAGTTTATGCAGCTTTTAGCAGTTTTGCCATCAATTCCCACCGGCACACAATGGACTACTCTTCTGAAAAGTGGAACGGGTTTTAACGTGTGAGCAAGGTGTTCTGCTTGATAATACTAAGTAAGTTCGCATGCTTTGAACCTGTTTGACAACGCTATACTC
>CM054135.1:29451966-29454466 GCA_028751875.1 Rapana venosa | reverse complement strand
ATGGAAGAGAAGGAACGGAAGAGCGAAAGATTAGACAAAACATAACAAAAAGCTAAGTTTGTAAAGAAGGATATATGCTGGAAAGAAAGAGAAGAAAATAAGATAGAACTGAAAGCAAAGCAAAATTAATAACGCCTTCAAGAAAAACAACAGCAAAAAAGACCGATAGAAAGAAAGAAAACAAGCAAGCAAGAAAGAAAGAAAGAACGAACGAATGAATGAATGAATGAATGAATGAATGAAAAGGAACAAAAAACTAACACAGAAAAAGTAAATGGAAGAAAGAAAGATTGAACGGAAAAAAACAAGACACCCCCACACACACAGAAGAAGAAAAAATAGAAAGCGCACATGTAAGGAAGAATAAAACATTTTTAATCAAAGGGGGAAAAAGAAATGAGAGCTAGAGACAGAGAGAGGGAGAGAGAGAGAGAGAGAGAGAGAGAGAGAGAGAGAGAGAGAGAGAGAGAGAGAGAGAGAGAGAGAGAGAGAGAGAGAGAGAGAGAGAGAGAGAGGAAGGGGAGCGGAAGAAAGACAGAGAGAGAGACACACACAGAGAAAGACACAGAGAGACAGACAGAGTCAGAAACAATAGGAGACAGAAACAGATAGATAAGATACAGAGACAGAAATAGACAGATGTTGATATATAGAGATATAGGTAGATGTTGATAGACAGAAAGATAGAGAGACAAACACAGATAGACATGAGCCCGCAGACAGGAACAATATTGAACGGGGATCCAAACTCAATCATATCTGGCCGTAGGAGGGGGGGGGGGGGGGGTTGGAGAGCAGGGGAGGGGGGGGGGGGGGTGAGGGGGATGAGCAAAACTGAACAGGCACGTAAAACAAAAGAAGATAAGATGTGATCGGAAAAGACATAATAACAGTTCAGCAAGAGAAAAGAAAATAGACAGAAAGAGTGACAGACGAACGGTGAATAGCAGGAACAAAAGCACCAGATTGAAAGAGAGCTAGAGAGAGAGAGAGTGAGTGAGAGTGAGAGAGAGAGATCCACCCCCTCCACCCCTCCCCAAAAAAACCCTAAAGAAAGAAAAGAACAGGAACAAAAGAAGTAAAAGAAGAGAGAGAGAGAGAGAGAGAGAGAGAGAGAGAGAGAGAGAGAGAGAGAGAGAGAGAGCAGGGAGGAAAAGAGGGGAGATGCGTGATGCTTGATTTTTTATGGCAGCTATAAGACAAGGCTTGGAGAATGCTTTATTTAGACAGAAGGAAAAAAGAAAGAAAGAACAAAAGATGAAAGAAAGAATAAAAGACAAATAGAAAGGAGGGAAGGAAGGAAGAAAGAAAGAAAGAAAGAAAGAACAAATAAAAGAAAGAACAAACGAGCGAATAAAGAAAAGAAAAGAAAAGAAGGAAAGAAAGAGAAAATAAGGAAAGAAAGAAAGAAAAAAGAAGGAAAGAACAAACGAACAAACGAAAGAAAAAACGACAGAAAAAGGACAAAAATTTTAAAAGACTAACTGAAAAAAGAAAGTAAAAAAAGTAAGAAAAACCCAAAACAAAATAAATAAAGCTATCACAAAATTTAATAACAGAAAGAAAGAACGAAAGACAGAACAAAACAAAGCGAGAAAAAAAGCAAAGAAAGAAATAAAAACAAACAAACAAAAAATGCGAAAAAAAGATACAATGAAATACGGACCTCCCGCCCCTGAAAAAACCCCCAACAAACCACAATGAAAAAATAACAACCAAAAAATAGAATAAAAGCAAAAGAAATAAGCAACACCACCCCCATCCATCCCACATCCTTTCCCCCAAAAAATAAATAAATAAGTAAATAAAAGCCAGAGAGAACCAAACAAAAATAAAACCAAAAACAAACAAAGATTAAGAAGAGAGGAGGCGAACGGCAAAGGGAAAGGCAAACAGGAAGAGAAACTTTCAGAAAATTGCAACAAAAAAGAAACATGATGGAGGTGTAACGACCTACGCATACACACACTCACGCACGCACGCGCGCGCGCTCACACACGTACACACACACGCGCACAAACACACACACACACACACACGCACACCACACACACACACACACACAGCACACACTGTACATAGAGAGAGAGAGACAGACAGAGAGACAGACAGATAGACAGACAATGAAAAGGCAGAACAGTCAAGAGAGAGAGTGAGGCAGCCAGAAAAAAGAAAGAAAGCAATACAGAAAGAAAGCAAGAAAGAAGGAAAGAAATGGGAAAAAAACACAGAAAAAAATTGAAAGAAAGAAGCAAAGAAAGAAAAACAAAGACGAAGAAAAGGGACAAAAACGGAGTAAAAACCCTCAACCCCCCCCCCCCCCCAAAAAAAAAAAAACAAAGAAAAGAAAAGAAAAAAAAGAAAATAAGAAAACCCAATACAATGAAATAAGCAAAAAAGAAAAACAACAACAAACAACAACAAAAACATGAAGGCAAAGAGGAGCAAACAAATCAACAAACTAACCCCCCCAAAAACCCAAGAAAAGTTCAAAGAAGAG
>CM054135.1:29444466-29446966 GCA_028751875.1 Rapana venosa | reverse complement strand
ATCCCAATGGGATAATCAGCTGTAAGAGGAACGCCCACTTTTAATGTGATGGACAGAGACAAACGTTGCGTGCGTGCGTGCGAGGTACAGGAAATGGGGTAGGGGAGGAGAGAGGGAAGGGAGGTGGGAATGAGAAAAGTTGGGCACAGAGAGAAGAGAGAGGGAGAGGGAGAGAGAGGGGGGGGGAGCTCAGGAACTCAGGAAGAGAGAGAGAGAGAGAGAGAGAGAGAGAGAGAGAGAGACAATGACAATAACAATATTTTATTGTGACAAGCTTTTCAAGCCCATTCACAAGGGGACAGTGGGAAGGGGAAGGGGCACAAAACACACATCATAACTAAGAAAAATGCATGATTACTGAGAGAGAGAGAGAGACAGACAGTCAGAGAGAGACAAAGAGAGAGAAAAATTGTGCATAAGAGAAAGATTCACAAGAGAAAGAGAGAGAGAGAGAGAGAGAGAGGAGAGAGAGAGAGAGAGAGAGAGAGAGAGAGAGAGAGAGAGAGAGAGAGCGACAGACAGACAGACAAGCAGACAGACAGACAGTCAGACAGAGAGAAGAGAGAGAGAGAGAGAGAGAGAGAGAGAGAGAGGAGAGAGAGAGAGAGAGAGAGAGAGCAAGAGAAAGAGAGAGAGCGACAGACAGACAGACAGACAATCAGAGAGAGAGAGAGCAAGAAAGAGAGAGAAAGAGAGAGAGAGAGAGACAGACAGACAGACAGAAAGACAGACAGACAAACAGGCAGACAGACAGTCAGACAGAGAGAGAGAGAGAGCAAGAGAGAGCAAGAGAGAGACAGACAGACAGAAAGACAGACAGATACAGACAGACAGACAGATAGAAAAACAGACAGACAGACAGACAAAGCTGACCAAATCGGAAGTGGGGCAAACTGGTGCTGGTCTGTCAGGACATGTAGAATATCCTCTTTTTCCCCCCACAGTCTCAATGCCAGTTTTTACCATGTTCGCATTCCCCCTGTGTGTCCTCACATGCGATCCAATTCCTGCTCTGTGGCCTTGACCTCGGGCTTGCGACCTAGGCCTGTTCTGTGGCCTTGATCTGATACTCGTCATCTCCACGTGCAATTCATGCCCTGTGGCCTTGACCGTCTGGCCCATGATGTCAGTTTCACCATGCCCTCGTCATCTTCACGTGCAATTCGTGCTGTGTGACCTTGACCGTCTGGAAAATGTTGTCAGTTTCTCTGTGTCTGCATTCCTTTGTGCTTTTCACGTGCAATTCGTGCTCTTGGGCCTTGACCGTCTCGAAAGGGTTGTAAGTTTCTCTATGTCTGCATTCCTTTGTGCTTTTCACGTGCAATTCCTGCTCATGTGGCCTTGACTGTCTGGGTTGAGACCAAAAGGGGAATCCCCGTCCTACCTAACTCTGCTCTGCTGCTGTGACTGCTGCTACTGAGGTAAAATGTGGAGCCAAATGTCCAGGGTGGTGTCTACATACCTCTGACTATTCAGGGTCCATTGCAGATGGCTGTTCAGAGATCATAGTGGTTCCAGCTGTGATGGAAGTGGTGGTGGCATCAGTGAATTTACTTGCTGTGAGCTGAGAGAGAGAGTTACTTTTTTTATGTCGAGGATAATGGAATAAGCACTTATGTGCTTTTTTACGTCCAGTCCCCATGTGTATGCGGTTTTGTAAATTGTCATCTGTTCCCACCGGCACACAATGGCCTACTCTTCCGAAAAGCGGAACAGGATTTTAACGTGTGCGCAAGATGTTCTGCGTGCGTTCGCACACGGGGCCCCGGTTTATATTCTCATCCGAAGGGAGAGAGAGAGAGAGAGAGAGAGAGAGAGAGAGAGAGAGAGGAGAGAGAGAGAGGAGAGAGAGAGAGAGAGAGAGAGAGAGAGAGAGAGGAGAGAGCTAGCTCAATGTCTGTCTACACAATTTAGGCAAGACGCAAATTAATACACTTCCAAACTGTGTAGTATACATAAATTGAAAAATAAGGTAGCCTAGAATTAGAACAATAATAACCACACAATTACAAAGTGTAACTAGGTAACTAATGCATTCATATCAGATTCAATGTTTCAATAGAATGGAAGGAGAAAAAAGAAGGAAGGGAGAAGGAGGTAGAGGAGAGAGAGAGAGAGAGAGAGAGAGAGAGAGAGGAGAGAGGAGAGAGAGAGATGAGAGAGAGAGAGAGAGAGAGAGAGAGAGGATGAGAGAGAGAGAATCTAGATAGCATGATCATCTGAATAAATGGTATATAAATTATAAAACCCACACAAAATAATTATACCTCTCACTGTAAAATACTGCAATCAACAGTACTAACGATGATGATGATAAGATATAAAATGCAAAAGAAAATCAAGATATCAACATCCTCACTAGTTTCATTGTTTATATAGAATCTATGTTTTATCTCTTGTGTCTTGCTGTAACAAGCATGAGTTTGGTCCTTTTCTTGGGGGGGGGGGGGGGGGGGGGGTTAAGTGACATCTGGTTGTGATGATACCATTTGCTACTTTG
>CM054135.1:29434466-29436966 GCA_028751875.1 Rapana venosa | reverse complement strand
TAAAAGAATAAGTAAATTTAAAAAAAAGAAGAAGAATGTCTTGTCTATTTGCCGGGATCCTTGAAAAGAGCTATACTCGCAAAAAACAACAACCTTCCTATCCAGTGTGTACTTAACAGTTTTCCAGTGATTGCCAGATGTGAAGGGTTAGACAAAGTGCATATTGTGGGTGAGCCCCAGATGGTTTGAAGCTGGAGAACAGCCAAGCAAGAAAGTACAGCACGTGCTGTCTGAGTATTCTGCTGCCTTGCCGTGAGGGAACGGGATGGCCTAGTGGTTAGAACATTGCGCTCGCAATCTGACGACCCGGGTTCGAATCCTGTTCAAGGGGGATGGATATTTTCCCCTGGAGTGCAGACTCCACTCTCCCCCCAAAAAAGTCCTTCGGATGAGACTATAAACCGAGGCCCCCGTGTGCGAACGCACGCAGAACATCTTGCGCACACGTTAAATCCTGTTCTGCTCTTCGTAAATGTAGGCCATTGTGTGTCGGTGGGAACAGATGACAGAATTTACAAAACCGCACATACACGGGGACTTGATGTAAAAAAAAGCGCTTAAGTGCTTATTCCATTATCCTCGATATAAAAGAAAAAAAATATATAAAGAAATAATAATACAATGAGTGTGTTTCTAGCCTAACTGACGATACAGGACCTTCCTTTCTGTGTGTTGTCCGCACAAACAAGATCTTTTTCTTCTGGGGAAATTGAAGAATCGAGTTCAAGTGGAATGGTAAACTCGTTGTTAGTTGTTAGTGGCTGTGTTGGGATCGTTGTCTAAGGGCGGATGAAGGGGAGTGATATTGTAGCGACTGTGGAGGGATGGAACTAGTCTCCAAACATCATTGATTCAGGTCATCGATTCGTATGTACAAAGAAGTCTCTCTCTGTCTGTGTCTGTCTGTGTCTGTCTGTGTCACTGTCTGTCTCTCTGTCTCTGTATGTCTGTTTCTGTCTGTCTGTCTGTTTGTCTCTCTCTGTCTCTGTCTCTGTCTGTCTCTGTCTCTCTGTGTCTCTGTCTGTCTGTCTGTCTGTCTGTCTGTCTGTCTGTCTGTCTGTCTGTCTGTCGTCTGTCTCTCTCTCTCTCTTCTCTCTCTCTCTCTCTCTCTTCTCTCTCCTCTCTCCCTCTCTCCTCTCTCTCTCTCTCTCTCTCCCCCCCGTGCGTTGGCGTGCGCGTGAGTGTGATTGTTGGTTTATGTGGACGTGTGTGTGTGTGTATCTGCGTTTGCGTGTGCAAGTGTGTGTGTGTCTGTGTGTGTATGTGCGCGTGTGCGCATGTGTGTCCCTATGTGTGTGTGCGTGTGTGCGTGTACTCAATTGCTTGTGTGTGTGCTCGCGCGTGAGTGTGTGATGTGTGTGTTTGTGCGCGCACGTGAGCGCGTGTGCGTGTGCGCTTATCTGTGTTCTGCGTGTCTGTATCTTTCTGTGTGCTTGCCTACACAAGTGCGTGCGCTCTAATGAGTACTTTTGCGGTTTGTTGTTGGTTGGGTTTTTTTTTTCGGGGGGGGGGGGGGGGGGGGGGGGGGGTTAAACATTGTGTTCCCAATTTTTTTATTGATGTGTGTGCGTGTGTATGTGTGTGTGTGTATGTGTGTGTGCGCATGCGCGCGCGCGCGCGTGTGTGTGTGTTGTGTGTGTGTGTGTTCGTGACATTTTTTTTGAAGTCACTTTGGAATGTTTTAACCAATATGAAAGATATCTTTTTTTGTGTCTTTGAGATTTTTGATGCGTATCAATCTGCCTGTCAGTATTGTAATTGCCCTTCATTGGGTGATTCAAGTGTTTTTGACTTTGACTTGACTACGTGGACGTCTGCGTGCGCACGTTCACGTACACCTGGCACACGAGTGGAAAGCACTGCCCACGTATTTCTATGCTTTCTGTATCCACTTCATTCCAGCGTGTAGAATCGTACTGCTGAGTGTCAAGTGGTCTGGTGGCTGGCAGTATCAACAGCGTGTCTTTTCAGAGAAACCAAGGAAAAACATAAACTACCAAAAAAGAAAAATGGCTCGCGCGTTCACTGGCCTCTTTGCGTGTCTTACACACACACACACACGCACGCACACACACACACACACAACACATACACACACACACACACACACAAAACAACACACACACACACACACACACACACACACACACACACGCACACACACACACACACACATACATACACACACACACACACATACAACACACAACCACATCCACATCTACACCCACACACACACACACACACACACACACCACGCACGCACACACACACACGCACGCACGCACGCACACACACACATACATACACACACACAACACACACACACACACACACACACACAACACACACACACACACACACACACACACACACACACACACACACACACACACACACACGTCCTCTTACGTCTGCTAGCAAGCAAGTTTGTTTTATAAACGTTTGTGTTAGTACAGTTTGTTTTCTTTTTTTTTGCCTGTCTGTCTGTTTGTACCTG
>CM054135.1:29414466-29429466 GCA_028751875.1 Rapana venosa | reverse complement strand
GATTTGGATAGCGGCCTGAAGTAGAAGTGAACGAGGACACGCTCGCTACCTCTGGGGAGTAGCATGGTGGCTGCTGATGCTGGAGAGTTCCAGACATCGGCTAACGTTGCTGCAGGCTCCGGGGATGTGTTTGCTGGGCAGATAATGGGCGGGGTTTTTTGGTGTTTGTGATGGGAGCAGCATTGTAAGTTACGGAACGGCAGGTTACAAAGTGGAGTGCCGTTGTTATGGATGAAACGGGGAGTACCATTGTCACAGATAGATGTCTACGTGTTGAAATTGTTTACTGATGTTTAATGAGGTACAATACCATTGCCCCTTTTTTTAAAAATCTATGCACTATATGTTCACACGTGTTCTTTCATCTAGGTCTTTGATAAATAGCTAGCTAGATAGATAGATAGACAGACAGAGAGATAGAGATAGAGAGAGAGAGAGGGATAGAGAGAGATAGAGAGAGATAGAGAGAGATAGAGAGATATATTTTTTTAAAAAAAATTAAAATTCTTTTATATCGAGGATAATGGAATAAGCGCTCACGTGCTTTTTGACATCCAGTACCCGTGTGTATGCGGTTTTTTAAATTCTGTCATCTGTTCCCACCGGCACACAAGGGCCTACTCGCACGAAAAGCGGAACAGGATTTAACGTGTGCGCAAGATGTTCTACGTGCGTTCGCACACGGGACCTCGGTTTATAGTCTCATCCGAAGGACTTCTGGGGAGAGTGGAGTTTGCACTGATGTTAACTCCAGGGGAAAATATCCCCCTTGAACGGGAATCGAACCGGTCGTCAGTTTGGGGAGCGCAATGTTTTAACCATAGGCTACCCCCCCCCCCCCCCCCCCCCCCCCCCCCCCGAGAGAGATAGAGAGAAATACATACATACTACACACACATACATACATACATGCATACACACATATACATATATACACACATATACATACATGGCATAACTACATGCCCCACACATACACACCCCATAAAACACACATACATACAACATACATACATGCATACACACATACATGCAATATACACACATACATACACACACATACTGCATGCATACATACATACATACATACATCCATACAACTAACACACACATACATACATACATACATACAACAATACATGCATGCACGTACTACATACATACACACACACATACATACTTTACACACATACGTACATACACACATACATACACACATACATACATACATACATACATACATACATACATACATACATACATACATACATACACACATACACACATACATACAAAGGGACACAGGCACATAGATAGACAGATACCGTGTATATTTGCTGTCGTTGTTGTTTTTATTTTTTCTTTATTATTTGCCCAAGGCCAAAAGATGGGTCACTTATTGATTTCAGAGAAGTGCCGAAGCTACATGACAACGCTGCCATGCTTTGATATGCGATGTAGCTACTGTCCTCACCCCTTACAATCTCCTAGCGTAACAACACGTATCCCGCATTAAAAAGAACAACAGTCCTATGTCGGAGTATGGCTTCCTTTAGGGGGATATTTTTTGTTGAAAAAACAGCCGTACACGCAAACTATTTAACCAGTGTGTATTCTGACAGTAATTCCCATGTGTGGTGAGTGAGACAAGGTGCATTTGTGGGGTGACCCTTAGGGTGCTCTTGCCGGGTAACGCCCAACACCAACAGCAGCAACTACAATAGCAGCAGCAGCAACAACATCAGCAACAGCAATAGCAACAGTAGCAGCAACCACAGCAGCAACAACTACTACTACAATAACATCGTTTTGCATGTTTTTTTTAGTGAAACACATTTTCTTTTCACTTAACCACGTCATGCGCTTGCTTTCTATTGCGCACGGAGGCACGCACGTACGTGTTTGTGTGTTTGTTTGTTTGTTTGTTTGTTTGTGTTCGGGCGTGAGAGATAGACTGGGGAGAGAGAGAGAGAGAGAGAGAGAAGAGAAGAGAGAGAGAAGAGAGAGGAGAGAGAGAGAGAGAGACAGACAGACCCGAGAGACAGAGAGACAGAGTGGCAGAGACAGATAAAAAACCCCGAGAGGGCAGAGACAGACAGACAGAGACAGACAGACACAGACAGACAGACAGAGAGACAGACAAAGACACAGACAGACGGACAAAGATAGATAACTATCTGCCATAAATAACGTCTGCATTCTCCCTACTTCTTCTCCACCGAATATTACTGTGCATGCTACGGTAAACACTAATGGCTGGGGAAGAGCCAGGCCCAGAGATTTCCAACCCATTCTATGGATCATAGTGGTCAGAAGTTTTTTCGTGTTTATGTTTTCTGTGCCGTGTGTCCCACAGACTTCCAACTCATTAATTATCATGGTTAACAGTAGCTTTTCTGTCGTCGATTTTTTTAGGTTTTAGGATTGTAAGCACTAAGTGTCCCTGAGTCACTTACTGATGGGTGGGTCAGTTACTGATGTGAGCTTAGTACCAAGACCAACATTCAAACGGCGTTGTCATTTTAACATGGGTGTTTTTTCTGACTGTCTTTCTGTCCTGAACCGTGACAAGCTCTTAGCATGACAGGCTGTACTCTCTTTTATATAAGAGAAAAATCATCTGAAGTTGTAGTATGGATGTCTATGATAAAACCAGCCGATACACGCAAACTTCTAGTCTGATGTTCTTACATCAGTTTCAAAAGGGTTTTCAGGTGTAAGATGAGTGAGACAAAAGTGTAACCATTTGGGGTGACCCCCAGAGTGTTAAGCTAGGAAACGCCCTACAACAACGACGACAACAAGAACAACAACAGTGTTAACAGCAACAACAACAACAGTGATACAATAACGTGCTAGCGACATTGACAGTTATTGAAACGATTGGAGAAGCAAGTGTTTTAGAACATAATAATAATAATAATAATAAATGGAATTTATATAGCGCTGTATCTTGCACAGACAAATCAAAGCGCTTGCACTCAACTCATTCTTACACAGTCATGCAACCAATAGCAAGTAATAGTTCTAACAAGTCCAAAAGCACACACACACACACTCTCTCTCACACTCACACAAAACACACACACACACAAAACACACACACACACACGCACGCACGAACGTACACAACACACACACACACACAGACACATACACACACACATACACACACACAGAGGTTATACACTTTGGCAGGGTAATGGAATTTTTGGCTGTTGAAAAGCGGGGATAGCTATAAAATGAAACATGAGATGAAAGTCTTAGGTTTTAAACAAATATGTCTTGAGGCCAGATTTAAAAGTGTCACAAGAAGGTCTTTGGCGAAGAGAGATAGGGAAGCCATTCCAAATCGATTGACCAGAAACAGAAAGAGCGACGGCCAACAGTAGACTGGCTGAATCTAGGTGTCCGTAAGCACAAGGAATCTGCAGCAGAGCGAAGGGAACGAGAAGGGGTGTACAGGTGGAGACATTCACAAAGGTAGGAGGGTGCTGTTTTATGGAGACATTTGTAATATAGAGTACTGATCTCATAGTTTATTCTTTGTGGCACAGGCAGCCAGTGGAGAGATCGCAAATTCATGTTTCTAGAACTTTTTCTTTCGTCCCACTGCTAGAGCCCCGAGGTTTACCGACGGTGAGATTATTTTTTGGTATGAAACCATATTTCCACATCATGAAGGTAGCCCCATTCCGACTTCGGGGGCGTCTGCTGGGTATATACGTGTTTCTGTAACCCACTGAACGTTGATATGAATCTTGAATCGTTGATCTTCAACGTTAACATCTGATCTTCTGCGTGTGTGTATATAATTATACCCGCAGGAAATTAAGGCACTAGGAAGTCTGCCCTTGAAGCGAACCTAGGTGATCGTGAAAAAAATCTCCATCCTTAATTCAACAAGACGCCGCCGAGATTCAAACCCACGACTTCAATCCCTTGAAGCGAAACGATCTTAACCACTCAGCTACCGTGTCCCTCAGTCTTTTTTAGAGATAACAGTCTCCTTAAAAGGCAGAGGAGATTAGAATAGATTCTTGTCCAAATGGGCTGGAGCCTGACAGTGTGTGTTTTTAACTTAGCTTTTTCATGGCAGGTGCTGTCCGTGTGTGTTGGGTTCACACGCGATAGCACCCCCTTGCGAATACAGGGAAAAGACACTGCAGTTTTACAGTCGAAGGCGCGCGCGTGAATATTTTAGATGGGTGTGCAAGAGGGAACGGAATAGCTCAATAACGGTTAAAGCACTCGCTCTCCCCCCAGGCTAAGGTTGGTTGCCAAGTGGATGGGTGACCATTTGGCGCGCCTTGGCTTCATTCAGTACAGTCGCCTCCAGTAGTCCACCCAGCTGTATTTAAACGGGTACCTGCCCTCTTTAGGGTCGGGGAAGGTACAGCAGCGAGGGAGAGGAGATGGGCGCCGTCCTTGATATGCTGGCTCTTAGAGAAGTTGAGGTGTGTGACACCTCGCTCCCCAACGACTGCATGTATTTATTTAATTTATTTAATTTATTCTTTTATATCGATGATAATGGAATTCAGCACTTACGTGCTTTTTTTAATCTAGTCCCCCGTGTGTATGCGGTTTTGTAAATTCTGTCATCTGTTCCCAACGGCACACAATGGCCTACTCTTACGAAAAGCGGAACAGGATTGAACGTGTGCGCAAGATGTTCTGCGTGCGTTGGCACACGGGGCCTCGGTTTATAGTCTCATCTGAAGGACTTTTAGGGAGAATGGAGTCTGCACTGATGTTAACTCCAGGGAAAAATATCCCCCTTGAACGGGAATCGGACCCGGGTTGTTAGATTGCGAGCGCAATGTTCTAACCACTAGGCTATTCCGTCCCGTGTAGGTTATGGGAACACCTTTATCCATAAGGGTGTACAGATGGGGGTTTGAAAACAGAAACTGTGGCTTTTGGACAGTTTTAATTTGAGATTTAGAAACGCTAGGCGGTCACAGCCCCGGTATAGCCTTCTGCGGTTCGCAGGGCTATAAACAAGAAGATTCCTTCGGATGAGACTATAAACCGAGGCCCCGTGTGCGAACGCACGCAGAACATCTTGCGCACACGTTAAAACCCGTTTCGCTTTTCGAAAGAGTAGCATTGTTCAGTGGAAACAGATGACAAAATTTAAAAAAAAAAAACCCATATACACGGGGACTACATGTAAAAAAAAAAAGCACACGAGTGCTTACTCCATTATCCTCGATAAAAAAAAGGTCATCTGAGCGCTTTGATTTGTTGCTTTACAAGATTCAGCGCTATATAAATTCCATACATTATTATTATTATAATAAGATTGGATTGGATGGGAACCAGCCACCATCGTCACAAAAGCGAATAATGGTAGTTAATATCACTTTCGCAGCATGTTAATGGTTTGATGATTATGCTTTGGCGTTCTTTCCTAATGCTTTTAGCTCTTACTTAGTGGGTTGATTGGTGTGTTTAAAAGCGTGATGGGTGGGTGGGTGGTGCGTGAATTTTTTTATATATATTGTGTGTGTGTGTTTTTGTGCTCGTGTGCGCGCACGTGCGGGTACGCGCGGTGTTTTTGTTTGCAGTGTTTACTGTGTGTGTGTGTGTGTACATTTGCGCGCGAGCGCGAGCGTGTGGTATTGTGTGCGTTTGGGTTGGTGTATGTGTGTGTGCGGGGCGTGTTATCTTTTGTGTGTGGTGTGTGTGTGGGGTGTGTGTGCACTCGCGTGTATGCATTATATGTGTGTGGAAATGTGTACGCTGGTGTGTGTTTTTTGTAATGCGCATTTTTGTGTCTGTGTGTTCGTTTTGTGTGTATCGTGCGTGCGTGCGTGCTTCCCGCACGTGCACTCCCGGGCCGGGGGGGATGCTGTGCGAACATTTCACTCACACGCGCGCCGCGCGTGTGTGTGTGGCAAGCGTCCAGAAAGGAGAGGAGAGAGAACAAAAAGCCGAATACTTTCCCATTGACATAGACCCAAGATCAACCCTCTACAAGCTGCAGGCTTCCCACTGTGCTGGGTGTGTTATGATGTGGTGGTGGTGCGTGGTGCTGTGTGGCTGACAAGTGGCGCGGGACTGTGGCTGCACCGATAAGACAGCTGTGGCTGTAGCTGTGAGCTGTGTGCTTGTTTGAGCTGTTTTGAGCAAACCCTGACTGAGAACATCAAAGGCTTTCTGCTGGCTTGCTTGCTTGCTGCTGCTGCTGCTCTCTCTCTAAATGTAAATAAAATGTGTTCATTGTTCTCTCTCCCTCTGTCTCTCTGTCTCTGTCTGTCTGTCTGTCTCTCTCTGTCTCTGTCTGTCTGGCTGGCTCTCTCGCTTGCTCTGTTTCTCTCTCTGTGTCTCCCTCTATCTCTGTCTTTCTCTCTCTCTGTGTCTCCCTCTCCCTGTGTCTTTCTCTCTCTCTCTCTGTCTCTGTCTGTCTCTGTCTGTCTTGCTCTCTCTGTCTCTCTCTCTCCCTCTCTCTCTCTCTCTCCCTCTTTGTCTCCCCCTCTCTCTTTCTCTCTCTGTCTGTCTCTGTCTGTCTCTGTCTCTCTCCCCCTCTCTCTCTCTTTCTCTGTCTCTGTCTCTCTCGTTGTCTCTCTCTCTCTCTATCTCTCTATCTTTCCCTCTCTATGTCTGTCTGTCTGTCTGTCTCTCGCTCTCTCCTTCTCTCTAATTTTCTCTTTCTCCTCCTCTCTCTCTCTCTCTCTCTCTTTCTTTCTCTCTCTCTCTTGCCTCCTAGCCTTGCAAGAAAAGACTCCTTGGCGAACTGTGTCCGCAAGTCTTGCAATGTGTTTTTCTTATGCATACGGTGCACCTTTCTGTGTATCTCCATCTGCTCTGGATATTTCTGTCTTTCTTCATGCCTTTATCTGTCTGTCTGTCTGTCTGTCTGTCTGACGGCCTGTATGTCTTAGTCTCTGTCTTTCTCTCTATCTGTATTTGTCTCTGTCTCTGCCTCAGTCTGTCTCTCTTCTTCCCGCCCCCCCCCCTTCTCTCTCTCTGTTTCTCTGTCTCTGTTTTTCTGTAGCTCTGTCTCTCTCTGTCTCGTTCTATGTCTGTCTGTTTGTATGCATGTCTGTCTGTCTCTCTCTTTCTCTTTATTGGTATTTGTCTCTGCCTCTGTTTGTCTCTCTCTTCCACCTTCCCTCCCTCCTTCCCTTTATCTCTCTCTCTCTCTCTCTCTCTCTCTCTCTCTCTCTCTCTCTCTCTCTCTCTCTGTGCCCCCTCTCTCTCTGTGTTTCTCTGTCTTTTTCTGTCTCTTTCTCTTTGACTCTCTTTCTCTCTTGTCTGTCTACCTGCCTGCCTGCCTGCTGTGTCGGCCTGCCTGTGTCTGTCTGTCTCTCTGTCTCTCTGTCTGTCTATCTCTTGTCTGTCTGCCTGCCTGCCTGCCTGCCTGTCTATCTGTCTGTATGTCTCTCTCTCTCACGCTCTCTCGCTCTCTCTCTCTTGCTTTCTCTCTCTCTTTCTTTCTCTCTTCCTTTCTCTCTCTCTCTCTCTCTCTCTCTCTCTCTCTCTCTCTCTCTCTCTCTCTCTCTCTCTCTCTCTCCTCTCTCTTCCTTTCTCTCTTTCTATCTCTCTCTCTCTCGCTCTCTCTCTCTCTCTCTACCTCTCTCTTCTCTCTCTCTCTCTCTCTCTCTCTCTCTCTCTCTCTCTCTCTCTCTCTCTCTCTCTCTCCCTTTCTCCCTGTCTCTCTCTCCTTCTCTCCAGCCTTCTTCCACACAACTAAGACTGTCTGCAATGATAGTGCCTACTACTACCAGTCAGTACACGGTAAGCAGCAGCAACAGCAGCAGCAGCAGCAGCAGCAGCCCAAGCAAACGAAAGGAATCATTCCTAGTCTCTGCAATCATCTTTCCTGATAGAACTGCCAGTCAGAGCCACCTACTATCGAACGAGGGGCGACTGCAGACTAGTCAAAAAAAAAAGGAAATCCCAGTGAGATCTCGAATCAGAGGACAGTGGTCGTTTTCTTGGTTGGGACAGAGATAATAAATAGCGTACTGTAGATTATCTTATAGACCCGGGCAGAGGTATTCCGGATTAGTGACTGAGGTATCCCCCCAAAAAGCAACGATCAGTTCCCTCTCACTCATTCATTTATTTATTTTTATCTATTTTATTCTTTTATATCGAGGATAATGGAATAAGCACTCACGTGCTTTTTTGCATCTAGTCCCCGTGTATACGCAGTTTTGTAAATTATATCATCTGTTCCCACCGGTTTAAACAGTCAGGCGACAGGTTTAAACAGTCAGGCGACAGGTTTAAACAGTCAGGCGACAGGTTTAAACAGTCAGGCGACAGGTTTAAACAGTCATGTGGCAGGTTTAAACAGTCAGGTGACAGGTTTAAACAGTCATGTGGCAGGTTTAAACAGTCAGGTGACAGGTTTAAACAGTCAGGCGACAGGTTTAAACAGTCAGGCGACAGGTTTAAACAGTCAGGCGACAGGTTTAAACAGTCATGCGGCAGGTTTAAACAGTCAGGCGACAGGTTTAAAACAGTCAGGCGACAAGTTAAAACAGACAGGCGACAAATTTAAACAGACAGGCGACAGGTTTAAACAGTCAGGCAGGTGACAGGTTTAAACAGACAGATTTAAACAGTCAGGCAACAGGTTTAAACAGTCAGGTTTAAACAGTCAAGGCGACAGCTTTAAACAGTCAGGTGACAGGTTTAAACAGACAGGTTTAAACAGTCAGGTTTAAACAGTCAGGCGACAGGTTTAAACATTCAGGCGGCAAAGCTAAGCAGCGGGTCTCACAGCTGCTGGTGAGGATGGGAAATACATCACAGAGTGTTGATTTTTTACACTATTATGTTCCTCCATGGGGATGCTGGGGACATGTTAGCATAACATTACATTCCCACCTCCTAGACATTCTGAGCTAGAAAATCCCTTCTTTTCTATCCTTCTCCTCTCTCTCTCTCTCATCCTCTCTCTCTCCTCTCCCTCTCTCTCTCTCTCTCCTCTCTCTCTCATCTCTTCTCTCCCTCTTTCTCTTTCTCTCTCTCTCTCTCCATCTCTCTCTGTCTCCTGTCTCTGCCCTGACTCTCTGTCTCTCTGTTTCTCTGTCTCTCTCTCTTTCTCTGTCTCTCTCTCTTTCTCTCTCTCTCTCTCTCTCCTCCTCATCTCTCTCTCTCCCTCTCTCTCTCTCTCTCTCTTCTCTCTCCTCTCTCTCTCTTGATAGTGGGCAATTTGAGTATTCATTTCATTGCTATTGACATTTTTTATTATTAAATTCATTGATTATTCATGTTTGTTTCACTTTTTTTCCCCATGAGGCCTGGTGTAAAGAAACGTCTGGCTTACCCCATTACCCTCATTAAAATATTCGAGTTCGAGTTCTCTCTCTCTCCTCTCTCTCTCTCTCTCTCTCTCTCTCTCCCCTCTCTCTCAACTCTCATCTCTCTCTCTCTCTCTTCTCTCTCTCTCTCTCTTCTCTCTCTCTCTCTCTCTCTCTCCCTGTTTCTGCCTTGTTCTTTCTTTCTTTTTCTTCATGTCACCTCCTTTTTGTCTATTTTCTGCCTTCTTGCCTTTTTTTTTTAAAGACTTGACATACATCACTTCTCTTCCATGCCGAAGTCGGATACGCGGGGCCTGACTTACCAGGCGCTTAACGGCAGCGCAACGTATTTTTCGCTCACATGACAAACAAAAAAATAGTTGTTGTCTGAGCGTTTAACGATAAAGGAGAAAGTTAATACTGCAATGTTTTGTATTAGAACGTGCTTGTGGGGGTTATATTCTATGTCGAGTTGTAACTGTATACAAAATTCTATCGTCGATGAGAAAACAGTCGAAGCGGTGAATGTTGACTGCCAGTCCTTCGCATGAGACTATAAACCGAGGACCCGTGTGAGAACGCATGCAGAACATCTTGCGCACACGTCAAATCCTGTTCTGCTGTTCGAAAGAGTAGGCCATTGTGTGCCGGTGGGAACAGATGACAAAATTTACAAAACCGCATACACACGGGGACTGGATGTAAATAAAGCACATGAGTGCTTATTCCATTATCCTCGATAAAGAAAAAGCGCTTTGATTTGTTGCTTTACAAGATTCAGCGCTATATAAATTCCATACATTATTATTATTATTATGATTATTATGATTATTATTATTATTATTGTTATTGTTATTATTATTATTATTATCATTACTATTATTATTATTACTATTATTATTATTACTATTATTATTATTTTACAGATTTCCTTTTGGGTGGGTCAAATGGACAGTTCAGACTCTGCGATGAAGGCAGCGTGCATTGGGCTACTGGTCATTCCGATGGCTGTAGAGCTGCTTGACCACTAACTAGGGTTGGGTCAGGTCAGATAACCTTTCGGAATGCCTCTTGGAGTGGGCAGGACTGCAGCACATGTCCTGTTGTCCTGTCTGGCTGCCAGTCTTGTATTAAGCCCTGCGCTGTATAGTCTGGATTCAAGTGGCTTTTTTCAACCGTCTGCTATTTTTTTGAGTGCCAGCACTAGTGACAACTTGACATAGAATATAACCCCCCACAAGCACGTTTTAATAAAAAAAAATATTGCAGTATTAATTTTCTTCTTTATCGTTGAACGCTCAGACAGCAACTATTTTTTGGTCTGTCATGTGAGCGAAAAATACGTTGCGCTGCCGTTAGGCGCCTGATAAGTTAGGCCCCGCGTATCCGACTTCGGCGTGGGAGAGAAGTGACGTATGTGTGTGTTTGCTTACATGTGTATTTATTTACTCATTATTTTTTAATTTATTCTTTTATTTCGAGGATAATGGAATAAGCGCTCGTGTGGTGTGTTTTTTAACCAGTCCCCGTTTGTATGCAGTTTTGTCAATTTTGTCATCCAGCCCCTACCGGCACACAGTGGCCTACTCTTCCGAAAACCGGAACGAGTATTAACGTGTGCGCAAGATATTCTGCGCGCGTTCGCACATGGAACCTCGGTTTATAGTCTCATCCGAAGAATTTTGGGGACAGTGGAGTCGGCACTGATGTTAACTCTGGAGGAAAAAATCCTCTTGAACGGGATTCGAGGTCGGGTCAGCAGATCACGAACGCATCACGCTAACTACCAGGCTATCCCGTCCCTTGTGGGTGTATTTGTGCTTTATGTCTGTCTGTCTGTCTGTCACACACACACACACACACACACACACACACACACAAAACACACACACACACACACACACACACAAAAACACACAAACACACACACTTACAGACACACACACACACATACACACAAGCAACGCATTTACACAGGGTGATGGAGATGGATGTGGCTGTTGAAAAATGGGAACACAAAATAATGAGGGAAGATCTCAGATAGGGAATAAGTCTGTCTTGGAGCTGGATTCGAAAATTCCAAATGTAGCCTTTTTGGTGAACAGAGAGAGGGGGGGTTAAACTAATATCATTTCGTTTTTTATTCGTTTGCTTAAGTCAGCAGATCTCCTCCTTCATACACTTACATGCAAGAAATGAATAAAAAGATATCTAAGTGTTAGAAAATATCAAATGTAGGTGCGGTTTTTTTAGTAGAGGTAAAGAGGGAGGGGTCATACTAGTATATATTTTTATCTTTTCATTAGCTTAAGTCAGAAGATTTCCATATTCATATACCGGCATGCAAGACATGAACAAAAAAATGTCTGAGTGTCTCTGACCTCTTACCAGTCCCCTTCTAGTATCCTCAGGTGTGAATATCTCTTCAGAACAACCACCACCATAACAGTTTATGTTTGCCACAGTTTTCAAATCATGCTGATTTCCACAAGTCATTATTTTCAAGGGACGTGGCCACGGTCATAACCTTTGAAGCAGCAATTCGCTTAGTCTGGCTCCAAGAACAGGAACTGAGGTAGCTAGGATGCTAGCTGGAAACTAGTATCACTGAAAAAATACCCCAGAGTGATACAGACAGGAACAAGCAATATCTTGATGTGGTTTATGGCAAACTGGTGGCCTGACTTTTAGAAATCCTTGTGAACTCCTGTTGCTTTTATTAATTCTGCAACAGGGAGGGTGTGTGGGGGGTGGGGAGGGGTGGGGAGGTGGGGGTGGAGATTGGGGGTGTGTAAGGGGTGGGGATGGTGTGTGTGTGTGTTTGTGTGTGTTGTGTGTGTTAGTTGTGTATGTTTTGTGTGTTGAGGGGGGAGGGGTGTTGTATAAATGTGTGTGTGCGTGTTTGTGTATGTCTGTCTGTCTGTCTGCCTGACGGGCCTGCCTGCCTGTCTGTCTGTCTGTCTGTCTGTCTCTGGCTGTTGTCTGTCTCTGTCTGTCTGTCTGTCTGTCTGCCCTCTCTCTCTCTCTCTCTCTCTCTCTCTCTCCCTCTCCCTCTCCCTCCTCTCTCTCTGTTTCTTTCTCTCTCAAACACCCCCACCCACCACCCACCCCCTGCCCCTGCTCCATAACATTTATAGCAGTGATTGAAAAAACAATGCCAACATTTACGTAAGGGGAGTCATCCCAGTTATTTCAATCATTTTTTTCCCCCACTACAACACTGACATCCATTCTATACATGATAAAAGAGGGCACGGATACAGACGATGTCTTAGGGGAACACACAGAGCGTGCATTCAGGCTACAGGATGCTCCCAAAACTGAAGCCACATGGAGAATAAAGCACTGTAAGAATTCAGGACAAACATTGATTGTTGAAAGGCTTTTTTTTTTTGGTTTTCTTCTGAATCTTCATCGAAATAACAGAAACAGGGAGAAAAAGAGAGCGGGAGAGAGGGAGAGAGAAGGAGAAAGAGAGAGGGAGAGAGGAGAGAGAGAGAGAGAGAGAGAGAGGCCGATAGAGAGAGAAAGAGAGAGAGAGGCCGAGAGAGAGACAGAGAGAGACAGGGGAGAGGCAGAGAGAGACAGAGACAGAAAGAGAGAGATGACCGAGAGAGTGAGACAGGGGGAGAGAGAGAGAGTGAGCTGAACACGGGAAAAAAATTTTGTATTGTACAAAGGCCTTGGGCCATAATACAAACGCGTGGTTTGGAATACACTTCGAAAACATGATATGAGAGAGAGAGCTAGAGAGACAGAGACACAGAGAGAGAAGAGGGGGGGGGGGGGGAGAGAGAGAGAGAGAGAGAGAGAGAGAGAGAGGGGAGAGAGAGAGAGAGAGAGAGAGAGAGTGCTGAACACTAAAAACCTTTTATATTGTGCATCGGCACTTGAGCCACAAATACAAACCCGTGGGTTGGGATACACTTAAAAAAATATGATGAGAGAGAGAAAGAGCATGAGCGAGCGAGCGAGCGAGCGAGCGAGAGAAAGTGGGGTGTGTGTGTGTGTGTGTGTGTGTGTGTATGTATGTGTGTGCGCGCGCGCGCGCGCGCGTTGTGTGTGTGTGTGTATGTATGTGTTTCGATCGCAAAAAACTCGCTACTGTGGCCTCTCTGAAAGATAACCAGCAGTAGAATAAGTTGTTCCCCGTGGGGATGCCCGGGACCTGTCAGTATAAATAGCATCCCCCCATTATGGAAATTCTGTGCCAGAAATTTCCTCTTTTCTATCACTCTCGTTGTTTCTGTCCGTTTTTTTCTTTTTCTGCCTGTCACCACCTTCTTGTCCATTTTCTGTCTTCTTGGTCTATTCTCTTGCCTTATTTTTTCAAAAAAGACTTAAAAGGCTTGAGCGCTTTTTTACATCTAGTCGCCGTGTGCATGCGGTTTTGTAAAATTTCCTTTCCTTTCATTTATACCGCTATAAGTCACGGCAGATTTATCTGCGTGAAATTAAGGCTGTTCTCCCCGAGGAGAGCGCGTCGCCATAAGAGCAGCTGATACACAATGGCATAGTCTTTCAAAAAGCGGAACAGGTTTTTATGTGTGCGCTTGGTTTACAGTCCCATCTGAAGGACGTTTTTGGGAGTGGGGAGGGGGGAGAAGGGGAGCAGTGAACTCAGTTCTGATGGTGAACTCCAGAGCAAAAATGCTATGGAACGGGATTCGAACCAGGGTCGGCAGATTGTGAGCACAATGTGCAACGTTCTAACTCCCACGCTATCCCGTTCCCCACCTTAAGTTGGAAGATTGGAGTTGAAACTGATGAAATTCAGTTTACAAGCTCATGTTAAGTTGCACCATACTCGAAAGGCATCACTTGTAAAGTCTTTTTAAAAACATCTCTAAATTACTCAGATTTATGCACTTTTGTCATGGCCGCTAAAACTAAATGTTTCAAACTTTCTTAATCTATTTCTCTATAACAAGTATAAAAATAGGTTTCTACAGACATGGTATACAACCTAAATTCACACAAAGAAGTCTCTATATTTTGAACTGAGCCATTTTTGTTCTAAAAAATCAACAACCCAACAAACAACAACATGATTCGGACCACTTTAAGACCTGTGTCACACTTTAAGAAATGTAAGTAAAAGTAAGATCAAGAAAGCCTGTTGGATTCATTGTGAAACAACTGTTTCTTTCTGTTTTAAGATTAATAATAAGGAGAAGGAGAAGAAGAAGAAGAAGAAGAAGAGGAAGAAGAAGAAGAAATAATATATGGAATTTATATAGCGCTGAATCTTGTAAAACAAATCGAAGCGCTTGCACTCAAATCATTTAAACGCATGCAACTTTCCTCAAATATAAATGAATAACAGATTTCAAATCTATGCACGTGCACACGCACGCACGTACACACACACACACACACACACACCCGCGAACACACTTAGGGGATGAAGGATGCTGTTGAAAAGTAAGGACGGATATGAAGGGAAAGTCTCAGGTAGGAAATAAGTATGTTTTGAGACTGGATTTGAAAGAGGGAGGTCATTTCAGGTGGATGGACCAGAACCAGAGAAAGAGCGACGGCCAACAGTGGTTTGTTTGAATCTGGGTGTTCGAAAGCACAAAGTATCTGCGGCTGAACGAAGGGAACGGAATGGAGTGTACAGGTGAAGACAGTTACAAATATAAGAGGGTGCAGATTTGTGGAGACATTTGAAACAGAGGGTATTGGTCTTATACTTCAGTCTTTGTGAGACAGGCAGTCAGTGAAGAGATCGCAG
>CM054135.1:29399466-29406966 GCA_028751875.1 Rapana venosa | reverse complement strand
CACACTTCCAGGGCTCTTGTCTCTGCTGCCTGGAGTCAGATTCTCTCTTGCCACAGATTCCCCCATACTTTGGTTTTGCAAAGATTTCCTTTTGATGGCGTTGTACAGGAATAGAAGAATAGTCCGTTTCTAACGCTACACTCTGCTTTGTGTACTTGAAAATGGTAAATCGCTACTCTGTTAAATGGTATGCTGTTGTTGCGCACTCCCCAGCTTAACATTATAGGGGGGTCGCCCAGAGTGTGCATTCTGACTCGCTCACTCATCCCACCTGGGAATCACTGTGAGATTGAAATTGCACACCAAGACCCCCCACCCCCCTCCTTACCTCGTGTAACTAGGTTCTTGCAATCCTTTTCTGTTCTAGTTGTGCGTTCCCCAGCTTAACATTCTAGGAGGGTCGCCCAGAATGTGCACTCTGACTGACTCATTCATCCTACCTGGGAAACACTGTAAGATTGAAATTGCACACTGAATGAGAAGTTTGTGTGTATGAGTGTTATTGATAGTTAGAGAAGAGTGAGGGTCAAGAGACCGTAAACAAGATTTCTGTATGTGTAGAGATTTTTTTTTTTAAATCATGCAATCTGTGCAAAAGTATCTGCGCTTTATGTTAGCGTATTATTGAGGTTGCAGAGACATATATGAGTACATGCATAAATTTGGTAGATATGAGGCCTTCTTTGGACTCCACTATCAGCCATCATGCCTTCAGATGAGACAAGATCAGCATTTCCCAAACTCTCACTGATGCTGTTACTGTATCTTTTTTGTTGTTGTTTTTGAAAACAAAACCTTGTTTAATTGAAAGATAGTAGTGGTCGCAATTCTTCTTCTTCTTCTTCTCTTCTTCTTCTCTTCTTCTTCTTCTTCTTCTTCTTCTTCTTCTTCTTCTTCTTCTTCTTCTTCTTCTTCTTCTTCTTCTTGAACTTTTCCTTTCACCCTTACCCTTTTTCACCCTCTCCAGCCAACTAGGTTCTTGCTATCATTTCCTGTTCCACCTTTTTAACTCCAACACTATGACCCCCCCCCCAAAAAAAAGAAAGAAAAGACAGATTCTCTCGGGAATATTTGCTTTGTTTCTTGCTTTTTTTTCTCGCTCTCCTCTCCTCGTCTCTATCCGGCCAACATCAACCACCTCCACTATTCTTGAATCCGTAGGAGTAATTATACGTAAACTTTGAGAAAGACAGTGAGAAAAGTATTCCATTTTCGCTACTTGTTCTTCTTTTTTTTAACCCTTCTGCATGTCTTTTTGTTTGTGTCTTTCCTTGTTCAATTTTGTAGGGAGTATTCATCTGGAATTGGGTTAACCGTGGGGTAACTCAGCCACCCCAGTCAGAGGTTTTGTGTGTCTGTCTTGCTCCTGTCCAGGTGTCAGTCTGTTAGCATTTCTTGTTTCGCAAGTCTGCCGCCTGTTTGTGTTTCTGTCTGTTTGGAGCATGTGCTATCTATCTTTATGAACCCTTTGTCGTTCACTGTCTGTCTGTCTGTCTCTGTCTGTCTTTCTTCTTTCTTTGTCTGTCTCTGTCTCCTTCTCTCTCTCAGCCTGTCTTTTAGCATGTTTGTTGTCTTTTGTCTGTCTGTATGACTGTCTCTGTCTCTCAAAAAATCAATCTCCCTCTGTCTTTGTGTGTGTGTGTGTTTGTGTGTGTCTGTCTGTGTGTGCGTGTGTCTGCGTGTCTGTGTGTGTGTGTGTGTCTCTGCCTACCTTTGTCTTTGTCCCTCTTCGTTTGTCTGTCTGTCTGTCCTCGTCTTTGTCTCTGTCTCTCTCTCTCTGTCTGCTTTTTCTATGTGTCTCTGCGTGTGTGCATGTGTGTACGTGCGTGCGCGCGCGCGCGCGTGTGTGTGTGTGTGTGTGTGTGTGTGTGTGGTTCTATTTATCTCTGTTCTGTCCTTCATTCCACTATCTATCATTCCTTCAACTTATCTGCGTGTTTATCTCTTAGTATGCCAGCTACTGCTTCCTATGCTCCCTCTGTTATTTTTTATAATACATCTGGATGAAATCGCATGAAAAGTAACTTGATAAACAGTCACAGAGAGAGAGAAGAAGAGAGAGACAAACAGACACAGAGAGAGGCAGACAGAGGCAGAGACAGACACAGACAGACACAGACAGAGAGAAAGAGACAGACAGACAAAGAAATACAAACAGAGAGTGAGAGAGAGAAAGATAGAGAGGGAGACAAAGAGAGACAGAGAGAGAGAAAGAGAGATAAAGATACAGAGATACAAAGAGAAACAACAACAGAGAGAGAGAGGGAGAGAGACAGAGACAGAGAGAGACATACATAGTGAGAGAAGAAGCTAGAAAAGGAGACACAGAGACACAGACACAGAGAAACCAAGGGAGATGCAGTAAAAGAGACAGACAGCCAGACAGCCAGACAGCCAGACAGCCAGCCAGCCAGACAGACAGACAGGCAGACAGACAGAGAGACACAGAGCGACAGAAACATGAACAAAGAAAATAGGCCACTGCGAAGCACTGTACACAGTTTTGCACCTCCCATTCAATGATGTACCAGCTCGACAAAAAAACACCACCTATCTGTTCTCTTCTCTTCTCTTCTCTCCTCTTCTCTCAGCTCACGAAATCAGCTTCAGGCGACAGAAAAGGAATTTTCGGATTACAGGCATTCTGCTGCCAATCATGTGCAGCTGAAGGATTCAAGTCCTCGCTAAAGCCCTGGGAGACCTGTCACTACACTGCTTCTTAGGGCACAGTTCTCCTGCTGTATGCAATGATCGCCAGATTTTTGTGGGATTGTTTTTTAGGAAGTGTGTTGGGTTGTGGTTGGGTTTGGTTGGGTTAGGTTGGGCTGGGTTGGATGGGTTGGGTTAGGTTGTGGTATGGGGTGGTGTGGTATGGTGTGGTGTGGTGTGGTGCGGTGAGGTGTGGTGTGTTGTGTTGTATTGTATTGTATTGAATTGTATTGCATTGCATTGCACTGTTTTTGTTTTGAATTGTACTGTACTGTGTTATTTCATATTGTATTGCATTCCATTGTTTTGTGTTGTATCGCACTGTCTTTTATTGTATCGCCTTGTATTGAAGTGCATTGTGTTGTATTACATTGCATTGTGTTGTACTGTTCTGTATTGCAGTTTTGCGATGTATTGTATTGTACGCCACTTGCAGCCACGGTAGATTTGTCTGTGTCAACTTGGAGCTGCTCTTGCAAGGAAGAATGCGTCACCACAGGAGCAACGCCAACCCACAATTTTCGTTTTTCGTCTCTCTGCGTGCGTATTTCTCTCCCTTTGAGAGTGCCTTTTTTCTACAGAACTTTAGTCAGGGACAACTATATTCTTCCCATGGACCAGATACCTTCACGTCCGCTGAATTTTCAGATCGCATGCATTCTACTGACAAACACGGACGAAGAAAATAGGCCACTGCGAAGCATTGTACACAGTTTTGCACCTCCCATTCATTGATGTACCAGCTCGACACAAAAAAACCACCACCACCTATCTCTTCTCTTCTCTTCTCTTCTCTCAGCTCACGAAATCAGCTTCAGGCGACAGAAAAGGAATTTTCGGATTACATGCATTCTGCTGCCAATCATGTGCAGCTGAAGGATTCAAGTCCTCGCTAAAGCCCTGGGAGACCTGTCACTACACTGCTTCTTAGGGCACAGTTACTCTGCTGTATGTAATGATCGCCAGATTTTTGTGGGATTGTTTTTTAGGAAGTGTGTTGGGTTGTGGGTGGGTTTGGTTGGGTTTGGTTGGGTTGGGTTGGGTTTGGCTGGGTTGGGTTGGGTTTGGATGGGTTGGGTTAGGTTGGGTTGGTGTGGGTTGGGTAGGGTTAGGTTAGGTTACGTTGTGGTGTGGTGTGGTGTCATGTGGTGTGGTATTGTGTGGTGCGGTGCGGTGAGGTGTGATGTGTTGTGTTGTATTGTATTGAAATGTATTGCATTGCCTAGCACTGTTTTTGTTTTGAATTGTACTGTACTGTGTTATTTCATATTGTATTGCATTGCATTGTATTGTGTTATATTCCACTGTCTTGTATAGTATCACCTCATATTGTCGCTCAGTGCGTTGTATTGCATTGCATTGTATTGTACTGTTCCGTATTGCAGTTTTGCGATGTATTGTATTGTACACCCCTTTTAGCCACGGTAGATTTGTCTGTGTCAACTTGGAGCTGCTCTTGCAAGGAAGAATGCGTCACCACAGGAGCAACGCCGACCCACACTTTTCGTTTTTCGTCTCTTTGTGTGCGTATTTATGTCCCTGCGAGAGTGGCTTTTTTTCTACAGAACTTTAGCCAGAGACAACTATATTCTTCCCATGGCCCAGATACCTTCACGTCCGCTGAATTTTCAGATGACATGCATTCTTCTGACAAACACGGACGAAGAAAATAGGCCACTGCAAAGCATTGTACACAGTTTTGCACCTCCCATCCAATGATGTACCAGCTCGACAAAAAAACCGTTTCTCCTCTCTTCTCTTCTCTTCTCTCAGCTCACAAAATCAGCTTCAGGCGGCAGAAAAGGAATTTTCGGATTACGGACATTCTGCTGCCAATCATTGGCAGCTGAAGGATTCAAGTCCTCGCTAAAGCCCTGGGAGATCTGTCACTACACTGTTTCTTAGGGCACAGTTACTCTGCTGTATGCAATGATCGCCAGATTTTTGTGGGATTGTTTTTTAGGAAGTGTGTTGGGTTGTGGTTGGGTTTGGTTGGGTTAGGTTGGGCTGGATTGGATGGGTTGGGTTAGGTTGTGGTATTGGGTGGTGTGGTATGGTGTGGTGTGGTGTGGTGCGGTGAGGTGTGGTGTGTTGTGTTGTATTGTATTGTATTGTATTGCATTGCATTGCACTGTTTTTGTTTTGAATTGTACTGTACTGTGTTATTTCATATTGTATTGCATTCCATTGTTTTGTGTTGTATTGCACTGTCTTGTATTGTATCGTCATGTATTGTAGCGCATTGTGTTGGATTGCATTGCATTGTATTGCACTGTTCTATATTGTAGGTTTTTTTTTAATCAAATTGTATTGAATTGCATTGCATTGCACTGTCTTGTATTGTATCGCCATGTATTGTAGCGCATTGTGTTGTATTGCATTGCATTGTATTGAGGAAGGTGGCAGGATGGTTAAGACGTTTGCCTGCCAACAAGTAAACCGTGAGGTTCTGGGTTCGATTCCCAGCCTCGCCCTTTCTTCCCAGTTTGACAAAAAAAATCGAACTTAATGTCAAAGTCCTTCGGATGAGACTATAAACTGAGGCCCTGTGTACGAACGCATGCAGAACATCTTGTGCATACGTTAAATCCTGTTCCGCTTTTCGAAAGAGTAGGCCATTGTGTGCCGGTGGAAACAGATGACAAAATTTACAAAACCGCATACACACAGGGACTGGATGTAAAAAAGCACATGAGTACTTATTCCATTATCCTCGATATAAAAAATATGTCATCTGAGCGCTTTGATTTGTTGCTTTACAAGATTCAGCGCTATATAAATGTCATACACTATTATTATTATTATTATTATTATTATTATTATTATTATTATTATTATTATTATTGCACTGTTCTATATTGTAATGTTTTTATCAGATTGTATTATATTGTATTGCATTGCACTGTCTTGTATAGTATCGCCTCGTACTGTAGTGCATTGTGTTGTATTGCATTGCACTGTATTGTACTGTTCTGTATTGCAGTTTTGCGATGTATTGTATTGTACACCCCTTTCAACCACGGTAGATTTGTCTGTGTCAACTTTTGAGCTCTTCTTGCAAGGAAGAATGCGTCTTCACAGGAGCAACGCCAACCCACAGTTTTCGTTTTTCGACTCTCTGTGTGCGTATTTCTTTCCCTACGAGAGTGGCTTTTTCTACAGAATGTTAGCCAGGGACAACTATATTCTTTCCATGGACCAGATACCTTTACGTCCGCTGAATTTTCAGATCGCATGCATTCTGCTGACAAACACGACGAAGAAAATAGGCGACTGCGAAGCATTGTACACAGTTTTGCACCTCCCATCCAATGATGTACCAGCTCGACAAAAAAAACAACAACCCACCACCTATCTCTTCTCTTCTCTTCTCTTCTCTTCTCTCAGCTCACGAAATCAGCTTCAGGCGATAGAAAAGGAATTTTCGGATTACAGGCATTCTGCTGCCAATCATGTGCAGCTGAAGGATTCAAGTCCTCGCTAAAGCCCTGGGAGACCTGTCACTACACTGCTTCTTAGGGCACAGTTCTCCTGCTGTATGCAATGATCGCCAGATTTTTGTGGGATTGTTTTTTAGGAAGTGTGTTGGGTTGTGGTTGGGTTTGGTTGGGTTAGGTTGGGCTGGGTTGGGTTTGGTTGGGTTGGGTTAGGTTGGGTTGGTGTGGGTTGGGTAGGGTTAGGTTAGGTTACGTTGTGGTGTGGTGTCATGTGGTGTGGTATTGTGTGGTGCGGTGCGGTGAGGTGTGATGTGTTGTGTTGTATTGTATTGAAATGTATTGCATTGCCTAGCACTGTTTTTGTTTTGAATTGTACTGTACTGTGTTATTTCATATTGTATTGCATTGCATTGTATTGTGTTATATTCCACTGTCTTGTATAGTATCGCCTCATATTGTCGCGCAGTGCGTTGTATTGCATTGCGTTGTATTGTACTGTTCTGTATTGCAGTTTTGCGATGTATTGTATTGTACACCCCTTTCAACCACGGTAGATTTGTCTGTGTCAAATTGGAGCTGCTCTTGCAAGGAAGAATGCGTCACCACAGGAGCAACGCCAACCCACAATTTTAGATGTTCGTCTCTCTGCGTGTGTATTTCTTTCCCTACGAGAGTGGCTTTTTTCTACAGAATGTTAGCCAGGGACAACTATGTTCTTCCCATGGACCAGATACCTTCACGTCCGCTGAATTTTCAGATCGCATGCATTCTGCTGACAAACACGGACGAAGAAAATAGGCCACTGCGAAGCATTTGTACACAGTTTTGCACCTCCCATCCAATGATGTACCAGCTCGACAAAAAAAATACAACCCACCACCTAACTGTTCTTTTCTCTTCTCTTCTCTCAGCTCAGGAAATCAGTTTCAGGCGACAGAAAAGGAATTTTCGGATTACGGGCATTCTGCTGCCAATCATGTGCAGCTGAAGAATTCAAGTCCTCGCTAAAGCCCTGGGAGATCTGTCACTACACTGTTTCTCCGGGAACAGCTCTCCTGCTGTATGCAATGATCGCCAGATTTTGTGTGTGTGTGTGTGTGTGTGTGTGTGTGTGTGTGTGTGTGTGTGGTGTGTTTAGGAAGTGTGTTGGGTTTGGTTGGCTTGGGTTGGGTTTGATTGGTTGGGTTAGGTTAGGTTAGGTTGTGATGTGGGGTGGTGTGATGTGGTGTGGTATAGTTTAGTATAGTGTATATAGTGTAGGGTAGGGTAGGTTAGCGTAGCGTAGTGTTGTGTAGCGTAGTGTTGTGTAGTTTAGTGTAGCGTAGCGTAACGTGGCGTAGCGTAGTGTTGTGTG
>CM054135.1:29389466-29394466 GCA_028751875.1 Rapana venosa | reverse complement strand
TGTCAGGCGCTTGACGGCAACGTAAAGCATTTTGGCTCCTATGACAGGCAGTCAATGCGTGTCAGAGTGTTCGACAACAGCGTAAAAATAAATCACTGAACACAGAATAGCAAAGAAAACCAAAGAATACCCAAACAAGAAACTGTGCCATCCTTTTCAAATGTCATTCAAATGATTGATTGTCGTTTCACGCAGACTCAACGAGGGCTCTTTCTTCATAAAGGTAAAAAGGTAAAGGGTGTTCCATAACCTACAAGGTCGTAGGGGAGCGAGGCGTCAGAGACCTCACTTCTCTAGGGCCAGCATATTGAGGGCGGCGCCCATCTCCTCTCCCTCGCTGCTTTACCTTCCCTGACCCTAAAGAGGACGGGTACCCATTTACAGCTGGGTGAACTGTACTGAAGCCAAGGCACGCAAACGGTCACCCATCCAACTGGTAACCACGCTCGACGCTGCTTAACTTGGCTGGGGGAAAGCGAGCGCTCCGACCACTGAGCTATCCCGTCCCCTTCTTCATACAACCGGTATATAAGACAATCAGCTTTGGTGAAAAGTTCAGCAGTCTAAATAAATGTCAGGCTCTCACGCTTCCTTCCAGAGATGCACACACTGGAAGAATGTGTCATTTGAGAGTTTCAAATCCGGACTCCAGACACACTTGTTTCCGACCTGTGACATTCCCCTATTATTGCGCCTCTTACCTGATCCTGCTTTATCAACAGACATCTCCATCTCCCTGCCTAAGCACAGTGTGTGTGTGTGTGTGTATCCAAAATATGTTAAGCTGTTGTAAAAGGTTGCACGCGCGAAAATGTCATGAAGGCAAGCGCTTTGACTTTTTCGCTGTAAAAGATTCAGCACTATACAAAGATTATATATTTTCTTCTTCTTCATCGTCGTCATCATCATCACACAGAATAAAGAAGTTATGCGGGAATTCCAAGAAGACATACGCATAGTTTTAGACCGCTTCGAGGGAAAAAAAATCACCCACCACCCCTGGATATTACTGAGCAAAGCTTAAAGGCATGCAATGTTAAAATTCCTGAATGTGGAAGAACTGGACAGGGAAGGATGACCTGACAACTACACAGTACGTCATTGATATCCTGAATGGTCATGGACCTCACCCCAGCTGGCGGAAGGAAGACATTTCAAGAGTCTATCGTGTTGGCAGGCCCAAGACATGGAGGAGCGAACCACGCCCTCTCATAGTTCCCTTTTGTGGTCATTGGTCGTACAAAATGGTAGGAATACGTGACAGAATATTTAGGGACAACTTTTATGGGAGTGGGATCAAGGTGACTTCTGTCCTCAAATTCCACCAGAGAGAAACAGTGGACTTTCATCCAGGCCAAGGATAGTCTACATTCAATCCAAGAAAATGACATGTCAGAGACACACTCAAAATTACTTATCCACAATTATAATACGTAGTTGGTTCCCATGAATAAGACTGGGCTGTCAGCGTGGCGCAGCGATTGTGGCAGATTAGAATACGAATTTTTAAACGCCTCAAAAGGACGAGAAAGTCATGTAGGTTACAAGTGTAACAGAGTGATCTGCCACAGCTCTGTACAACTTCTGGACAGTACAGTATGAACAGGGAGCATATGGTTTCTAAGAAAGAGGTTGCCTAAACATTACATTTTACCCGAAGGCAAAGTGTATGCAACGGGCAGTTTTCAACCCCCACCCAAGGAAACACAGCGCTGCACAATTTGCAGGTGTGTCCCAAAATAGTAACACACCACTCTGATCGCATGGGAGGCAATCTACTTACCACACCCTCACAAAAAGCAAGCATAGCTAAAAAATTATCAACAACTAAACATAAACTAGCGTAAATCAGCATCACAGGACTAGGCAACCATTTTCCCCACATGGACATTTGTCATCAGCTTATGGACATTTTTCATCAGCTTATCGACATTTGTCATCAGCTTATGGACATTTTTCATCAGCTTACGGACATTTTTCATCAGCTTATCGACATTTTTCATCAGCTTATCGACATTTTTCATCAGCTTATCGACATTTTTCATCAGCTTACGGACATTTTTCATCAGCTTATCAACATTTGTCATCGGCTATGGACATTTTTTATCGGCATATAACAAAATTACAGGTGCCATGCACTCCGACTATGAACAATACTGGGAGAAGCAAAGGCATACCCAGTTTGCGTTCAAGCGAGCATGTGTTCGTACATGCGTGTGTGTGCTTGCGTGCGTGTGTGTGTATGTGTGTGTGTGTGTGTGTGTGTGTGTGTGTGTGTGTGTGTGTGTGTGTGTGTGTGTGTGTGTGTGTGTGTGTGTGTGTATGTATTATTTTATTTCGACAATAATGGCACAAGCACTGCTGTGCTTTTTTCATCCAGTCCCCCATGTGTATGCGTGTAAATTTTGTCATCCGTTCCCACCGGCACAAAATGGCCTACTCTTCCCAAAAGTGGAACGAATTTTAACGTGTGTGTAAGTTGTTCTGCGTGCGTTCGCACTCGAGACCTCGGTTTATAGTCTCATCTGAGGGACTTTTGGGGAGAGTGGAGTCGGCACTGATGTTAACTCCAGAGGAAAAATCCTCTTTTGTGTGTGTGTGTGTGTGTGTGTGTGTGTGCGTGCGTGTGTGCGTGTGTGTGTGTGCATGCATGCGCGCATGTGTGTGTGTTTTCTTTATCTTTTCCCGTTCCCATTTTGTGTGTACAAACACCCACACACCCTCTGTTTCTGAAACAGTGGGGATGAAGGGCCTTTGAAGACTGCAGGAGTTTTCCCCGTGCCAGCTGATTATCTCCCCATGTTTCTGCCCTTTTCCTTTTTGTTTTAATCATCTTTTCTTTTTGTGGTTCCACTTTGCTAGGTATTTGATGTTTGGTTAGGTTTGAGTGTGGGTTTGCTTTACACGAACAAACTCAACTGTCTGTGCGTCTGTTTTGGTCTTAGATTGGCTGTCGTTATGTTTTGTAGTCTCCGCTCTGTGTCCCTTTCTCTGTTATTTTGTCTGTTTCCCTAGTCTGTCTGTTAATCTCTCTCTCTCTCTCTCTCTCTCTCTCTCTCTCTCTCTCTCTCTCTCTCTCTCTTCTGTTTCTTTCTTTTTTGTCTGCCTGTCTAGCTGTCTCTGTTCGTGTTACTGTCTGTCTGTCTGTCTGTCTGTCTCTCTCCCTCTCTCTACCCCCCCCCCTCTCTCTCTCTCTCTTCTCTGTTTTTCTACCACTATGTCTATGTACATCTGTATTTGTTGTATACACATCACACTCACACACAGATATATATATATATATATATATATATGTATGCATATATACATACATTTATATATATATATATATATATAATATATATATATATATATATATATATATATATATATATATATATATATATGTAGAGAGAGAGAGAAAGAGATAAAGAGAGATAGAGATAGAGAGATACACCTATATAAAAATGTGTGTGTGTGTGTGTGTGTTCGCACTGAATGCAAACATATCCACTTGTCCGTGCATCGGACTCGTATTCAAAGGGGTTTTAAATGTTGGAGTTGCTGCTAAACTTGCCAGCTTGAATGATTGAATGAATAAGCGAAAACGAGGGAATGAATAAACGAATGAGTGAATGAACCAATCAACCAATTAATGAATAAGTAATTGAAATTATCTCCCACTTGGCATCTTTACACAAACCTGGTATATTATAATGGATACAGATAGAAAGAGCGACGAAAACAATACGCATTAACAACATTGACAGTCAATTACACAAAGCCTACCAATCAGTGATGCTATCACCATTTGTACGAAATTAACCTCTTAACTGCCCAGTGCAAGTGCACCCTATATGCCGGGGAATAAAATTCTTATGTACCACTGCTATGTTCATATCCCTCTTACTCACTCCTACATGAATATTCCTGATAGTCTGCCCAATGACAGTTTATATATCGTAGATAACTTCGAGGCAAGCTCAAATTAGTTAGCATGATATTACTCTACAAAAATATATTAAACATGTAAAAAAAATTGACCAAAAATACGATTTCTTTATCACCACTGTCATTCTGAGTACCCCGATCTCAATAACGTCAAACATAAGTCTAGGCCAAATCTCATTCTTTTTTTTTAATGCAGGATCAGCTAAATCATACACGATGGTTTTCATCACTGTTAGGTAAATCTACAGTTTTATTTGCCACTTTTACAGCTGTGTAAAGTTATTTATGCCTTCAACAAGAAGTGACAGCTATTTTGAACACGAACTTCCCAAGCAGTCATGCATAAAAACACAAAATACGAGCTAAAAAACGATCGTTTTTGCTACGGGTTTTGCAGCTGGATGTTGCCAAGCAACAGGAGAGTGACCTCCATTAATTTTGGAGTTCTTTCCCTTTAACTGTAGTCAAGGAAGCAGGCTTGTTTACTTCGGTTCGACACCCTGGACATTTTCCGGGTTGTTGGCATATAGGGTGCACGTTTAGCCCCGGAAAATGTCTAGTGGTTAATTGGGGTAGGTGGTGGGGGGGGGGGGGAGGGAGAGGAGGAAGAGGGGCGAGGATGGGGTGAGGGGGGGGGGGGGCGAAAATGTAGGCCATGTGTGCCTATTAGCTAGGGAACTGCGCTGAACATTTGACGGCTCGGGATCGAGATCTGGATCCGGCCACTACCGAGATGTCAGTTCAGGGGACATTTCCCCTGGAGTTAACACCAGTACTGACTTCGCTACCCCCACCCCCCATAAACACCAAACTTTTCCGGGTGAGCCTTTAAACCAAGGCTCCATGTGCAAGCGCAAGCAGATCATCTTACGCACACACGTTGAAACTCGTTTTGTCAAGCGGAAGAGTAGGCCATGTGTGCCGGCAAGAACGGTTGAGGAAAGTATGTTTAGAGAATCGCGTGTACACTGTGTGATGTCTAGACATCATCTCCGAAGTCGGAATGGTGCTACCTTCATGGTGAGTAAAATTGGTTGGTTGAATGCAAAAAAACAAATCTCACCATTGGT
>CM054135.1:29369466-29381966 GCA_028751875.1 Rapana venosa | reverse complement strand
CAACACACAACACACCACCCCAAAGTCACGTACACACACGCGCACACACACACTACACCCCACAAACGTACACACACATACACACACACCACAAACACACACGTACACACACAAACACACTCACCACACACACAATCACGCACACAATCACACTCACTCACAATCACACACACACACACAACACACACACCACACGCACACCACCACACACCACACACGCACACACACACGACACACCACACCACAACACGAAAACACACGCACACACACACACAAGCACACGCACACACCGCACACACACACACACGTACACCACACACACACAACACACACACACGTACAACTCACCACACACACACACACACTACCACTCACCACACACACACTACACACATACACACACACACACACACACACACACACACAACACACACCACACACACACACCACACACACACACACTACACACACACACTACACCACACACACACACACACACACACACACACACACACACACACAACACACACACACACCACACACACACACACACACCATCTCCCTTACTCCCTTGCCGAAGACGGACATGGTTGCAGACGAACAGGCTTCTTTCAAAATGAGGTGATTATCTTCGCCAGAATTCTTACATTCTCCTTTCATCTCCCTCTCCTGGCTTTGTTCGTTGCTTGTTTGTTGTTGTTTTTTTAAAGATTAATGTTTGCCTTTGAAATGTATTTGAGTGTGTGTTTCTCATATATAACTTTTCTGTTAATTTCTGACTGTGTTGGTCTGTTGATCTCTGTGTTTCTGTCTGTCTCTGCCTTTCTTTTCTGTTTTTTGTATCTGTCTCTCTGACCCCGTCTCTTTCTCTGACTGTCAGTTGTAGTAGTAGTTCTTCAGTTTAACGTCCTTCCACTAAATAGTGATATCAGACGGGAAAGTGTGTATGTGTGTGTGTGTGTGTGTGTGTGGGTGGGTGGGTGGGTGTGCGCGTGTGTGTGTGTGTATGTGTGTGTAGGGGTGGGGGTATGCACATAACTAATCAATCGCAATAAACAACTATTATGAACAAGCATAAACAAGATTTCTGAAAAGAACACAACAAAAAACAACCCCAAAAACATCAAACAGCAAAAATACTAAATTTCCAATTCATATAACTTGAAGCTATCCTTACATTAGAGGAGTCTGAAAATAGGAGTATGTCTTAATGACAATACAATTTCTGCCAGTTGTCTGGGGGATAGGATAGCTTGGTGGTTAGAGCGTTGCACATGGCTCTCGCGATCTGCTGATCTGGGTTCGAATCCCATTCAAGGGGATGTTTTCCCCTAGATTTAGCATCAGTGCCGACTCCACTCCCCTAAAACATCCTTCTGATGAGACTATTAACCGTGTGTGCGAACATACGTGTAAGAACTTTTTTGTGCACACGTTAAAACCTGTTCTTTTTTTAGGAAGAGTAAGCATTGTGTGCCGGTGGGAACGGATTACATTTATAAAATCTAAAAAAAATCGGTAAAAAGTCTTTGAACATATTAAAACATATGTATCAAATCTAAATAATACGGGGAAGACACTTTCCAGTAAACTGACACCTTGAGTGACGTGTAAACGCGCTTACAGAAACTGACAATTTACGTCTCATATAAAAACGTCAAAACAGGCTGTTAAGTTGTTTCAAGTTACGTCAATCTTCTTTGATTAGCTTCCTTTTTTTCTAAGGCACTTTCAGACACTGAGGAGAAAAATGGCGAAAACTCCGAGTAAATGTAATAAGATGTTGGTTACCATGGTGACGGCGATGGTGGAAGAGAACTTACTGAGTTATCCTGGATGAAATTTCTGGTTGTTGTTGGCGGCATTCATTCATCAACTGTGTCTAACACACAAAGACATAACCTTAAGTACAGCGAGGTTTCGTCCAGATGGGTCCCACAGGCTCTGACGTCTGAAAATAATGGAATGAGGGTAAGGTATTTCAAAACGTATGCTGAACATTTTACCAGAATGGGGATCCCAAGAGGCTGGCTGAAATCGTGGCAGGTGATGAAACCTGGATGTAGGCTACATGATTGTGTAAACCTCTCAGATAGTCCCTACACAAAGCATGGGTTTAGAATGGTCAAAATTCGCCTAAAGTCGCTCGATGCCAGCGGTCTTTAAAGGTGTTATATATACCGTCTTTTTCAACACAAAGGGAATCGTGCTGAAGAAACCTTGCTAGCAAGGATAGACGGTCACGAGCGTTGAGTGTTTGACTGTAAAATGAACTGGTTTCAATTTACAAAAAAAAGTGCCCTTTTATAGTCATAATAAACACGGTTATGAGATAGAGACATCGTTTATGTTTACAAGATAAACAGTTTTATGTTACGTAGGTTGCCGCTTTTGCCCACCATAGAGGTAGCCGCATTTCGACTTTGGGGATGCATGCCGGGTATGTTTGTGCTTCCGTATGCCACCGAACGCTAACACGAATTACTGGATCTTTAACTTAAATGTTTGATCTTACGCATGTATATATATATATATATATATATATTATATATATATAATTAACAGAGAGAAGAGAGAGAGAGAGAGAGAGAGAGAGAGAGAGAGAGAGAGAGAGAGAGAGAGAGAGAAAACGAATGGAGTGAAGGCACTGGCAGATTTGCGCTTGAAGTTGACCTGGCAGATCATAAAAATCCCCAACCTCTTGGCCATCAGATGCCGCCGAAATTACAAACGCAATCCAATAATCAAAGTCCTTCGGATGAGACTATAAACCGAGGCCCCGTGTGCGAACGCATGCAGAACATCTTGCGCACACGTTAAATCATGTTCCGCTTTTCGAAAGAGTAGGCCATTGTGTGCCGGTGGGAACAGATGACATTTACAAAAACCGCACACACACGGGAACTGGATGTAAAATAAGCACATGAGTGCTTATTCCATTATCCTCGATATAAAAGAATAAAAAATAAAATAAATAAGTAAATAAATAAAGTATCGTTACCAATTAACATTAATATATCGATCTAGGTCATGTTGATTCTACAATCACCTTAGGTTCATTTCCGGGTCCTTGCTATGGATCCTAGCTCATCAGGAACAGGTCGGTAAATCCGAATCCGGCGTTAAGTTTCAAACACCCACTCTCTTGCCGCCTTCACTATATCTCCCCCCTCCCCCATATAGGACCGTCTTGTTGTTGTTGTTGTTGTTGTTGTTCTTGTTGTTCTTCTTCTTCTTCTTCTTTGTCGCACCTCTTTTTCTTCGCAGTTCTTCTTCTTCGCAATTCTTCTTCGCAATTCTTCTTTGCAATTCTTCGCAATTCTTCTTCGCAATTCTTCTTTGCAATTCTTCTTTCCCTTTCAGCTCCCTCCGTCCTCCCCGTCCCACTCCTCACATGTTGTTGTTGTTGTCCTTTTCTGACTCCAGACGATTGTTCAAAGGAAGGTGCAGAGGGAAAAACAGAGGTACAAGATCAGACAATCTGCTTCTGAGCCTGCTTTCATTTCCTGCTCATCTGTGCTGTGTGTTGGGAAGTTAGCTGAAAACCTATCGATTTTCTTCTGAACATGCAATGTGCGTGTGTGTTGGTGATTTGCCCTTTGTTGGTGGTGTTGTTGTTGTTTGTTTGGCACGGTTATGCTGATTTGTCCGTCTGTCCGTCCGTCCGCTTGTCTGTCTGTCCGTTCGTCTGTCTTTCTGTCTGTCTGTCTGTGTTTTGCACGCCTTGGCATCAGTACAGTTCCCTATTTCATTCAGGTGTAAATAGGTACCTGCCTCTTTAGGGTCGGGGAAGGTAAAACAGCGCGGGAGAGGAGATGGACGCCGCCCTCAATATGCTGGCCCCTAGAGAAGCTGAGGTGTCTGAGGCCTCGCTTCCCTACGACCACATAGGTTATGGGACATTTTTACCTATACCTCTGCGGTTGAAAGATCGTTTTGTCAGTTAGAAAGATGACCAAACACACACACACTCACACACACACACACAAACACACACACACACACACACACACACACACACACACACACACACACACACACACACACACACACACTGTTTAAGTTGTTTTTATTATCGCTGTTGTCTTTGTGCGTTGTCGTTGACGTTGTTTATCTGTGACGGCAAGTCTTTTTCCCTGTCTTTGACAGTTCCCAATGGAGATGCATTCATTCTAGGCATTTCTTAATACATTGCAAATTCTCCAGAGAGCCTGCAACTCCACTGCACAAGTATGCTGTACCTATTTTTCGGGTAAAGCTGCAAGGTTTACCTATGGTGAGATTTTGCCTATGCAACCGGTTTTTGCCCACTATTAAAATAGTCGCATTCTTATATTAAAGATGATGTCCAAATTCGGCACGAGTTTGTATGAGGTTTTTTTCTTAAATTTTATCATCCATTCCAACGTTACTCAGTATCCTTCTTTCCTGAAAAGTGGAACTGGTTATGACGAGTGTGCAAGATGTTCTGCGTGCGTTCGCACACGGGGTCTTGGTTTATAGTCTCATCTGAAGGACTTTCGGGCTAGTGGGGTCGGTACTGATGCCAACGCCTAATGGAAAGAAACAAATCCTCTTGAACGATCTAACCACTAGGCTACCGCACCCCTGCTGCACACGCACACACAGGTATATATATATATATATATATATATATATATAAAGAGAGAGAGAGAGAGAGAGAGATGTAGATATAGATAGATAGATAGATGGATGGATGGTTAGATAGATAGATAGATAGATAGATAGATAGATAGATAGATAGATAGATAGGTAGATAGATAGATATTTGTGTATCAAGGAAAGCTGCTTATATTTTGAGAGTGATCATCTATATTGAAGTATGCGATTACTTTTAACAAATGCAGAGCAAATGTGACAATCTGAAACGGCCTCCGTCCTGATTAGATCGCAGATTATGCAAAACGCTGTTAAACTCTTGCCTGTAATACAATTAGACGGATTGCCAGCAATTGTCAACATCAAAACCAAAGCCCCCAGGGCTTTCATGTCAGAAAAAATTGAATTGATCCTCTTCAAATTCGACAGTAATTTAACTGCTGATAATGCTATCGCCAATTTTCCTGGGTTCATGCGCCGAAACATGATCATATTATTATATATCTCATAAATCTATTCTCTATATCGAGGATAATGGAATCAATGCTTATATGCTTGCTACATCAGGTTCCCGCGTGTATGCAGTTTTATAAAATTTTGTCATCCGTTCTCACGGGCATACAGTGGCCTACTCTTCCAAAAAGCGCAACGGGTTTTAAGGTGTGTGCAAGATGTTCTGCGAGCGTTTGCACAACTACTACTACTACTACTACTACTAATGATACATGGAATTTATAGAGCACTATACCTTGCCACAAAACAAATCGAAGCGCTTTCATTCATCCTACAGATCAGTGGCCTTAAGCTAAATTATAGGTATCAATGTGCCTGGCAGTATTGTAATTGCCCTTCATGGGATGATTAAAGTGTTTTTGACTTGACTTGACTTGACTAAGCGTCTGCCTAGACAGCGAGAAGTGTGCGTTCGATCCTCTTTTGAGCCCGATTGGTTTTCTTCTCCCAATCCGTTAATCCTTTAGTAGCGGTCTGGGTATTAGGTTTTCGGCCGAGACAACAAACCCAGATGTGTCTTGTCTGCAATGCGTTTCTAGTGCACATAAAGAAACCCCCATCAGCAAAAGAGTTGTTGTTCGTGGGGGATAACAATCTGTTTAAAGAAAATGCCACTCTCATATTAAGAAAGCAAGTATAATGTGTTGTGTCGCTTTACCAATAAAAGCAATGCTTTGGTATGTAGCTTTACGTCGTTTTTTCTTACATGAAAGTTTGTGTAAACTTAAAAATTAATCTGTTTTTACGGACATGAAGAGATTGGGGGCGTGCAGTGTTTTGACACTCAGCAACCAAACAGGCTTTCTCTGGTATGTAGCTTTACATAGGTTTTGAACCTGGGAGTTGTTACCTCAAAACTGTTTATGAACATGAAGAGACAGGAGATGTGCAGTGTTGTCCATTTGCCAACACAACAGATCTTCTCTGGTGTGTGGTATCAATCTTACGTCTCCTGCAAATGTTAAGCAGCGTCGAGCGTGGTTACCAGTTGGATGGGTGATCGTTTGCCTCGCTTTGGCTTCAGTACAGTTCACCCAGCTGTAAATGGGTACCTGCCCTCTTTAGGGTCAGGGAAGGTAAAGCAGCGAGGGAGAGGAGATGGGCGCCGCCCTCAATAATTATGCTGGCCACTAGAGAAGTTGAGGTCTCTGACGCCTCGCTCTCCTACGACTACGTAGGTTATGGGACACACTTACCTTTACCTTTTTTGCTTACTCCTGCAAACTCTAGAGTTTAGTGTAACAACTACTTCAGCTCCATTATTTTGTGAGTCTTCGGAACTGTTAAGAATCAGAGAATAAGATTACGCTCTATAGGGTAGGTTCCATGTTTGTTTGCTTCTATATAAAATACTCAAAACTTCACAAATTTGAGGAAGGGGGGGGGGGGGATCATGTTTTCATGCTAAGTAGGTTTGCAATTCAAGCGGACTGCTCACCATAAGAGACTACGTCGATAACTTATGAAACCATCAAAGCTCTTTCATCTCATCTCATCTCATCTGCTCCCGTAACCCTCTTCAGGGTCGTAGGCTCCCTGCAGTGACAAACGTTGCACCAGTTGACTCCATTTGCGGCGGTTGTAACTCTTTCCAGAAGAAAAACAAACAAACAGTATTCGCAATGATTGTGTGTTATCTCAATTCATGTGCCAGGGCATGAGTAATAAACCAGAAACTCAAAATCTAAAATCGATAGCCTATATTTAAAAAAAAAAAGAGTCAGAGACTTCAAAATAGTTCCAGCAAGACAAAAAAACAAAAACAGATGCACGATTCCTAAAACCTGGAAGCAAGTGGCCAAACTTAATTTTTCGCACACGATACCCCCGGCAGGTTCGATTTCTATTTGAGCAGTGGATTGAAACGTGAGAGTGAAACCCAAACTCCACTGCAATGAAGTCGCGAAGTGGATGTGAGCTTTTGCGATAAAAACAAGAAGAAAGTTGGTGTCATTCCTTTTTTCCAAACTTTTTTTCCTTCTTTTGCTTTGCCTCAGGGGTTAGTTAGGGGGGGGGTGAGGGGAGGAAGTCTTGTTCTGCAGTCGCCTTGGTGGCTCCGCACCGCAGACAGGTTTCTGCACTCTTTGGGTGAGGAAATGTGATCTGAAAATGGAGAATTGAAAGATGCGTGACACACATACAAAAGTAGTGCGTTTGTTAAAAAAAAACACCCCCAAAAACAACGAAAAACAGTTTGCATGCCTGTGTGTGTGTGTGTGTGTGTGTGTGTGTGTGCGTGAGTGGACACACACATGCACACACACACATGCACGCGTGCGCACGCACGCACACAAACACACGCACACACTCGCTTACACACACCACACACACACACACACACATACACACACACACACACACACACTACCAACACCACCACCACCACCACAGCACACACACATATGCTTACACACATACGCTTACACACACGCACACACACACACACACACACACACACACACACACACACACACACACACACACACACACTATAAACCTAGGCCCCGCATGCGAACGCACGCAGAACATTTTTGCACACACGTTAAATCCTGCTCCACTTTTCGTAAGAGCAGGCCATTGTGTGCCGGTGTGAACAGATGAAAACATTTACAAAAACCTCATACACACGGGGACTAGATATAAAAAAAAAAGCAAAAAGTGCTTCTTCCATTATCCTCGATATAAAAGAATTAAATTGAAATTAAATTTTAAAAAATTAAACATACACATACGCACGCGCGCGCGAGCGCGCACGCTCGTTACTGTAAAGTTAAAGGGTAAAGGTGTCCCATAACCTAGAAGGTTGTAGGGGAGTGAGGCGTCAGAGACCCCACTTCTCTGCGTTACTATACCTACAGAAAACATTGTACTTTTTATCGATATAGATGCTGACTACCAATGAATGATGATGATCATCGTCATCATGATCATCACCCATCATCATTACCATTGCTAGAAGTCAGCGTCACCACCTTCACCACCACTATCACCCTCACCGCTGTTGTTGTTGTTGTTGTTGTTTGTTGTTGTTTGTGACATCATTACTATCTCAAATTTCTTAACAGGAGATAAGATGAAGGAAAACTACAAAAACAAAAATCAATATATTTTAACATGAAAATTGGCTGTTGATGACTTGCTGCTGCTGTTAGAAATACATTGGGTTCATTTCTGTGTTGTGTGTGTGTGTGTGTGTGTGTGTGTGTGTGTGTGGTGTGTGCGTTGCGTGCGTGGTGTGTGTGTGTGTGTGTGTGTGCGTGCGTGTGTGTGTGTGTGTGTGTGTGTGTGTGTGTGCGTACGTGTTTGTGTGTGTGTGTGTTGTAAGTGTGCGCGTGTGTGCATGCACATTTGGACTTGATGAAATTAATAAGTGTTACTGGTTGTATGACTGTAAGAATGAGTAGTGCAAGCGCTTTGATTTGTCTCTGCAAGATATACCGCTATATAAATCCCATTTAGTAGTAGTAGTAGTAGTAGTAGTAGTAGTAGTAGTAGTAGTAGTATTTCTTGGTTCATGCTGAAAACCTCAGACCACAGTAACTGAGTGAACCTTTTTTGTCCCCTTGCTTTTTTTTTTCCCTTCTTCCTTCTTACCCTCCTCCCTTCCTCCCCGCCCCTACCTTCCTCCACCATCTCCGTGTTATCTTCTTCCCATCCCTTCCCTACCCCCTTCTGTCTTGCCCATTTTGTCAGTACTTTTCTTTTCGGGTGTCAGATCGTGAAAAGGGGAAATAAGCAGGTTGGAGAGAGAGAGAGGGAGGGAGGAAGAGAGAGAGAGGGAGAGAGAGAGAGAGAGAGAGAGAGAGAACTCGAACTCGAGAGAGAGGAGAGATAGAGAGGAGAGAGAAGAGAGAGAGAAACTCGAACTCGAACTCGAACTCGAATGATTTAGGGGGAGGGAGGAAAGAGAAAGAAAGGAGAGAGAGAGAGAGAGAGAGAGAAGAGAGAGAAGAGGAGAGAGGAGAGGAGAGAGAGGGAGAGAGAGAGAGAGAGAACACAATGGACTTTGGAAAGAGAGAGAGAGGGAGAGAGAGATGGAGGGGGGGGGGAAGAGAAAATTTTGTTTTAGCGTTCAGATACCAGATAGAGATTGTGAAAACCAGGCAACGAAAGACTCCAGCAGTGATAAGTCATTTTCTCATTTTCGCGATTACAACAAGATCACTTAAATAACACCGCCATCATTTTATTTATTAATTTATTTCATTTCATTTTATATCGAAGATAATGGAATAAGCACTTACGTGCTTTTTTTTTAAACATCCAGTCCCCGTCTGTGTGCGGTTTTGTTAAATTTTTCATCTGTCATTTGTCGTCATTACCTCCACGATCACCCTCAACCGTCACTGTCAATCACCATCATCATGAATAGTAATAATAATGAATCCTCATCATCTCAATCACCACCACCACCTCCGAGAGGGGAGTGGGGGTAGGGGGGGGGGGGGCTGTCAATATCAATAGCATCCCAACATTCTGGAAATTCTGTGCTAGGATTCGTCTCTAGTCTATCCCTTCCTTCGTTTCTGCCTTGGTCCTTGTCTTCCAGTCCCCTCTCTCTTGTCCATTCCCCTGCCTTTTCTTTGCACAAAGTCTTCGTGTGTAGGATTTCTCTCCAATGCTCAAGTCACATGTGCTGGGCTGTACTTCTCAGGTGCTTATCGGCAACGCAAAGAATTTTTTGCTCATATGACAGACAACGATAGTTGCTGTCTGACCATTCAATAAAGAAGAAAAGATGATGATGACGACAACGATGATGACGGCGATGACGACGACGACGATGATGACAATGACGACGATGACGGTGATGATGATGATGACGAAGATGACTGCGATGATGATGATGGTGATGATGACGACTGTGACGATGACGACGACGATGATGATGGTGACGATGACGACGACGACGACAATGATGACGACGATGATGACGATAATGACGATGATGACGACGATGATGACGACAACGACGACGACGAAGATGATAATGACGACGACGACGATGACGACGACGATGATGACGACGATGATGACGACAACGACGACGACGAAGATGTGAGACGACGACGACGATGACGACGACGACGACGACGCTGATGATGACGACGACGACGACGATGATGAAGAAGACGAAAGTGGTGGCCAACCAACCACGCACTCAGCTTAGTGTTAAAGTAAAGCTTGTGGTGCATGCTGAGCTTGTCTGCAGCCTTCTTCGAGCAATGCTATGAATGGCAATACATGTTGATACATGTATTTGATATCGTTGTGCGTATAAGCTCTGTCTCTGTCAGTGGATTGGTAGCTTAGAAGTAACGCACCTGCGTAGACAGCTAAAATTAAAAAAAAAAATCCGGGTTCGATCCGAGTCAGGTTTAACTCCCGTTCGTGCCCGAAAAGGCCCCCCCCCCCCCCATCCCCCAACCCCCCACCCCACCCCTCTCCCATCCCCAATGGTAGTCTAGGTGCTAATCTTTCCGATGAGACGGGTAAACCGAGATCTCGTGGTCATTCACCGCACGTAAAGAACCCACGGCAACAAGATTATAGTTTCTGGTACAATTCTGTAGAAAAGAAGCTACTGTAAGAAGGAAACAAAAATAATACATCGCGCAGACAAAGAACAGCAACGAAAATCAATAATGGTCGGTGCTGCTTTTGCAGTAGTTCTCTCTTCCCCCGGGGGAGAGCAGCTTGAATTTTACGCAGAGAAATCTGCAGTGGCTTCAAGTTTTGTTGGGTTTGTTTTTTAACCTATCTGTCTGATCTTCTTAAGCGTCATGCACTTATTCTCTGTCTTTGATCTTCCTGTGATTCAAGATTCCGTACACAGTCCAACTTAACACCAAATGCAATGCTTCAACGAGCTGCTGTTTCGCAAAAAGAGACTTTGTTCAGAATGATCTTCCATTTGCCTTACATCACGTCACTCTTATTCAGTCTAGGCTTTGAAAAGAGCTCTTGAAACTTGGGCTAGTTCTTTCTTTTTTTCTTTCTTTCTTTCTTTCTTTCTTTCTTTCTTTCTTTCTTTCTTTCTTTCTTTCTTTCTTTCTTTCTTTTTTCAGAAACTCCCCTCCGTCTCTGCCTCTATCTGTCTTGCCTCCGACTGAGTCTCTTTCTCTCAGTGTGTGGTGTGTGTGTGTGTGTGTGTGTGTGTGTGTGTGTGTGTGCGTGCGTGTGCGTGTGTTTGTATGTGTGTGTATGTGTGTGTATGTGAGTGTGTGTGTGTGCGTGTGTATGTATGTATATGTGTGTGTTTATTTTTTTTTTTAGCTATTTATTTATTCTTTTATTTCGAGGATAATTGAATAAGCACTCATGTGCTTTGTTTTTACATGCAGTTCCCGTAAATATGCAGTTTTGTAAATTTTATCATCCCCGTTCCCACCAGCACATAATAGTCTACTCTTCCTAAAAGCAGAACATGTTTTTAACGTGCGCAAGATGTTCTGCGTGCGTTCGCACACGGGACCTCAGTTTAACTGTCTCATACGAAGACCTTTTCGGGGGAGTGGAGTCGGCATTGATGTTAACTCCAGAGGAAAAATCCTCTTGATCGAGATTCGAACACTACTGTGTGTGTGTGGGAGGGGGGGGGGGCGCGCGTGGGTGTATATGCTGGTGATTGTGTGTGTGTGTGTGTGTGTGTGTGTGTGTGTGTGCTTGTGATTGTGTGTGTACCTTTATGTGTGTGTGTATGTATGGCGCGCGCACGCGCGCGTACGCAGACATGTGCATGGCTTGCTTTGTGCGCAGTATTCTGTTAAGCTTGACTAGAGTATAACATGTGACATTCATTTCTCCTGCATATCAGTGGTATTGACATTGCTCATGCATATAAGCTATTAATGTGATTTCTCCTGCATATAAATGATATTGATATAGCTCATGCATATCGATGTCATTGGTATTGTTCATGCACATTACTGTTATTGAGGCGGTTCGTGCATATAGACTACCTGTTGCTTTCTTGCAACTGCTATTGATATTGCCGTTTCTATTTCCCAAACCATTGTTGGTAATACCGTTTTCCTACGACGATTATCACTGTTCCGTTCATTTGGGGATACCTATGTTGCTGTACGTTAGTGGTTGGGGCGTCTTCCAGATAAAGCGCTACGTATACTTTGACTCGTATTACGTTACGGTTTTCTGTTAAAGAAAAAAAAATGTTATAGGGTTTCATTTTATGACAAAGGAGGGAAAAAGGCAACATGATTAAAGGATAGTACGCTCGCGCTCGCGCGCACTCTCTCTCTCTCTCTCTCTCTCTCTCTCTCAATATATATATATATATAAATATAAATATATATATATATATATATATATATATATATATATATATATATATATATATATATATA
>CM054135.1:29324466-29349466 GCA_028751875.1 Rapana venosa | reverse complement strand
TTGAGCGTGGGATGTCCATGTATTTGGCAGTTTACCTTTGCTGGTCTATTTCTTGTTTGTTTATTTGCTAGTCTGTTGGTTTTGTCTCTTTATGAAATGATTACTTAAAAGTTAAGTTGTTCCCATAAAGCCCAGGTTGTCATTGGGGAGTGTTATGTGTAGAGCAGAGACCTCAGCTTCTCCAGGGGCCAGCATTTTGAGGGCGGCGCTCATCTCCTCTCCCTCGCTGGTTTACCTTTCCTGACCCTAAAGGGGACAGATACCCATTTACAGCTGGGTGAACTGGGGGACTGTACTGAAGCCAAGGCGCGCAAAAAGTCACCAATCCACTTGGTAACCACAATTGATTTTGCTGAAACTTAGCTAAGGGAAAGTGAGTGCTCTAACCATTGAGCTAAACCGTGCCCTATATATACGTAAGAGATGCTAAACAGCACACAATTCCTCTCATTGATGGTGTTTTATATACCTTTTTAAAAGGGAAATTTATTCTTATAGATACCGATACTCTCGCAATACTTGTTGGCTAGGCAGAAAATGTTTCTGCCTAGCCAAGTTTGCAACGAGTATTAGTTCCTCACAAAGACATGATATGTATATGATCTTCTGATGTGCATACACTCAAAGACCATAGATGCACTGGCAGTTCTGCATAGCAACTAAACTTGGAGATTGAAAAACCTCTCAACGCTCCATTCATCAAGATTTCTTAAGACTCAAGCCTATGACTTCAAAGTTTTCTTTTTTCTTGTTGATCATTGTCATTGCCACTTCGAAGCTTTTGAAAGAGGACGTGAGTACGTGCATGCAGACGACATATTTAGATTATTTTTGTGTTGCTACACTGAGCCATCTGTTTATTTATTTATTTATTTGCTTATTTTTTTATTTATTCTTCTATTTCCAGGATAATGGATACGCAATTTTGTGCTTTTATATCAAGTCCCCGGGTGTGTGCGGTTATTGGAAATTTTGTCATCCGTTCCCAACGGCAAAACAATGGCCTACTCTTCCGAAAAGCAAAACGGTGTTTACGTGTGCACAAGATGTTTCCACGTGCGTTTCACACATGGTTTATTAGTGTTATCAAAAGGACTTTCTGGAGAGTGGAGTCGGCACTAATGTTAACTCCAGAGGGGAATAAAATCCTCTGGAACGAGATTGGAGCCCGGGTCAGCAGATTACGAGCTTAATTGACGCAAGGAGTTTTTTACTTTCTAAATATGTTTGACACTTTGATATAACCTTTTCTATCACAGACTTTGCTATAAAGATTTTGATGTAGCTGATCTACCAGATCCCAAGATGAGCATTATAAGCTTGTGAAAATCACCATGTAATCTTTCTGGCTACTACCTTTATCTGCCATCTGATTTGAGTAAAGGATTTGTGCTGTTGTGTTGTTTTTTTTAAATATGGTTTATTGCAATGTTTGTTTACATACTCAGGACACGTTGATATCATCGGCTTAGAAACGCAGTTTACAAGCCAAAATGGTAGTGCATGGGAACCTTCGGCAACAGTAAACACGTTCTGTCTGCGTTGTAAAAATACTCTCCTCCCTCTCCCCTAAAATCAAACAAGCAAAGAAGAAAAAGAAACTTAAAGAAAATGCACATAAACCAAACCCACCCACACCATAATCATGTCAATCTACAGACATGTGCGTAAACTTGACAGAGTGGAAAATATCATCATGGCTTTGCTTTTTAAGCAGCTGGTTGGAAAGTAAATTTTCATCAAAACTTGGCTGCTTTGAAGCCTTGATGTGGATGTCGCTGTGCATTAGAATCTTTATATATCTGCTGAGCCTGCTTTATCCTAGGGGAAAATTATTCCAGATTTGGGTTTGTAAGACCAGGATACGAATTGAAAATGACTGGCGTGGGTAGAATCATCTTCCAATTCACCAGTGCTGCATTATCTGAAGGATTAGTTATTGAAAATGCAAACTGCAGTCACTCATGATTTAAATCAGTAGATCTGGATACAGCATATGCAGCAAATATTTTGCATCAAATCTTGTTTTCTATTATTAGTCTTGTTTTTATCATTATTTTTTTAATCAAGGAAATGTAAAAATTGTTCCTGCCAAAACTCATATTTTCCCCTTTGCAAATGACGAGGTTATTTACTGGGTGAATAATTTACGCTGTCTTAGCAAAAAGAAATCTCCTATAAAAGAAAACTAATGGAGCCATTCATCTGTCCATGGAGGTTTTATGACTGTATCCAATGAAAGGGCCAATGCACAGATCATCCCAGTTTACATGAACTTGTAAATGCTTTTTGCTTCTTACTAACTGGCATGCTGTAGCAACTTACATCTCTAGTTGGCGCTATTCCAAGATAAAAGAAAAATACTGGCAAAGCTGCCCCTAAGATACAATTGCCAACTTGTGAACATGACACCCACAGTTGAACGCAAAATGCATTTTCTCTGAATTTGCTGTCAAGTCAAACTTGTAATGTTTTGAAAGTTTGTTTATTTCGAATTTATCTGCATCACATTATCAGAAAAAGAAATATTCAAACAAAATTGCTTTAAACCATCAGATTTTTGCTTCTATTCAGAAGCTTTCACATGCTGAATGGATAATATCAATAGTAAAACCAACTTTTAAAATAAGTAGATTACTGATTATTTGTGCACAACAATCACCTTCCCCAAACGTGAAATATACGCCCACAACTGAGATCAATAAGAATCACAAACTAAACAACCAGAATGTACGCCCTCAAAACCTAACTGTACACAAAATACCTTTAGACATAAACGTTGAGCAGGTGATAATTGTGAATGTGAACTCAAATGATTTCTTGTAGCATGATATAACGCCCGTTTTGTGAAGACAAAAAGAATAATTTCTCTTTGAACTGTCCTTGTTGTGCCTTTGATGCAGAGATTGCTGATGACTCACTGCTGTAAACCCCAGACATGTTCCTGATTTCAGAGAGATAGTTAGATGTGAATGGAAGTAAGATTGAATTTGGAAGCAACATAAACGTGATCGCGTCTGTAAATCTGTAATATCTGTGAATCTGTAACAGACAGACAGCCATGCAGACAGACACAACGCAAACAGTAATTCTTCTTCTGTCCTCCTCTTCCTCCTCCGTTCCACTTATCATATCTTCATTCTTTCTTCTTTCTTCTTTCATTCTTTTCTTCTTCATTCATCTCTTCTTTACTTCTGTCTTCTTTCTTCTTCTTCTCTGCTGCTGCTTGCTAGCTGCTGTGCTGCTGCTGCTGCTTCTTCGTCTTCTTGCGTTCCTATTCTTCCGCGTTCCCTATAATATATAATGATAGATGCTATAGTCTTGGTCTTCTCTCTGTGCTGTAATTCTGGTAGCTTAGAGCAACTCATCAGAAAGTCTTACGTGAGACAAATCATATTGCATGAAAAAGCAGAAAATATGCTGGTATGCAGCAATAAGCTGAGAGGGAGAGGCAATGAAGGTAGGAAAGCAGTAGCAAATGGATGATATGAAAAGAGGACATTTCTAGCACAGATTTTCCAGAAGTGTAATGCTGTTTATACTGTAAGCTTGCAATTCCACTGTGATAGTCATGTAATAATAATTACTAAATCATTGATGCACTACTGTAGTGTGAGATGAAGTAGTAAATAGATAGAGTAAGTATGTTAGCTAGCTAGTATGAAAATATAGTAGACTGATAATGATGATCAGATGGTGATGCATGTGATATGACAAGGATGATGATAATATAGATAGATGACGGTGATGATCATGATAATGATCAGGATGATGTGATGCTCATGATGATGTGATAGGAACGATGATGATAGAAAGATCATGTAGCGGTTTTTCAATAATTTAATCGTACCATTGTCACAAGATCCCCTGCACAGGAAGAACCCCTCAATCAACAGGGATAATGCACATTGATTCTGTCTGTCGTTCTCAGCTAACAACACTCCACCACTCAGATTACCTTGGTTCACTTCTGGTTCAGTATTGTCGTGCTTGAGATCCATAAGGACGAAACTGGCAATTTTCATCTCTGTTGCTTTGCTTTTTTTTGGGGGCACCCCTGCCCTCCCTCCTACACATCCCTAATCCACTGCTTTCCATGAATGCCCCCTTCAGACCTCCTCTCTCTCTCTCTTTCTCCTCTCTCACTTCTCTCCTCTCTCTCATCACACTCTCTCATCACTTCTCGATCCTTGTCTCGACTCTCCTCTCTCTCTCTTGTCTCTCTTCTCTCTCTCTCTTCTCCTCTCTCTGTCCTTTTCTCTCTCTCTCTCATTTTCTCTCTTCTCTACATGCTCTCTTCTCTCTCTCTCCTTTTTTCTCTCTCTCTCTCTCTCTCTCTGCACTCCTCTCTCTCTCTCTTGTCTCTCTCTCTCTCTCTCTCTCTCTCTCTCTCTCTCTCTCTCTCTCTCTCTCTTCTCTCTTCTCTCTCCTCTCTGCTCTCTCTCTCTCTCTCTCTCTCTCTCTTTCTCCTCTCTCTCTCTTCTTCTCTCTCTCTCTCTGTTCTTCTCTCTCTTTTTCTCTCTCTTCTCTCTCTCTTCTCTTTCTCTCTCTCTCTCTTTCTCTCTCTTTCTCTTCTCTCTCTCCTTCCTCTCTCTTCTCTCCTCTCTGTCCTCTCTCTCTCCTTCTCCTCTCTGTCTCCCTCTCTTCTCTTCTCTTCGTCTCTCTCTCTTTCCCCCCTCCCTCCCTCTTCTCTCTCTCTCTCTCTCTCATTTCTCTCTCTCTCTCTTCTTCTCTGTCTCTCTCTTCCTCTCTCTCTCTCTCTCTCTCTCTCTCTCTCTCTCTCTCTCTCTCATCTCTCCTCTCTCATCTGTCTCTCGTCTTCTTTCTGTCATCTCCTCTGGCAGATGACAGTTTGTCTTCAAGCTGATTTTTGTCTTGGTCTCTATTCCCTCATTTCTGATCATCATTGCATGTTGTGAGATTGACATGTTATAACATTTCTTTAAGCTGAGATGTCCATATTTGGCCGTTTGCCTTCTGTTTACTTCTTTTTGATTTGCTATCTACTGGTTTGTCCCTTATGAATTTACTTAAAGTAAGTTGTCCATACGCTTCTCTTGGTCGTTGGGATGCGATAAGTCATGAGCAAGCCTCAGTTTCTCTGGGCCACATTTGAGGGCTGGTCATTCTCCTTCTTGCTGCTTTTCTCTGCCTAAAGATGCTAGGTCATTTACATTGGTGAAACGGGGATGTATCTGAATCAGGTTGCAAATGTCCCATCCACTTGTAACCTACGATTGAGTCGACTTTAGCTTAGGATAAGTGAGTGCCTAGACCATGAGCTATCTTCCCTAGTGACTACCATAAGAGATGCAAGACAGTCCATAACTCATCATGTAGTGTTTATTATACTGATCTTTTAGAATACTATGTACCCATATCTCGAATCATTGGCTAGGAAGAATGTTCTGTACCTGAGCAAGTGTGCAACAGTACTAGTACCTCACTAAACATGATATGTTGTCTTGACTCTAACTTTTAGGCATAATTCAAAGTGCATTAACATGCTTGAGATTGTAAACTCTCCAAGTTCATTCACAGCTTTAAAGACTCAAACTAGATCAAATTTTACTTACTTTTCTCTGTTGTATCTATGTCTTGTTGCTGCAAGGAAGCCCTTATAGAACTTGATAAGAGACGTGTGCGTGAATTGAGACAATATGTAGATATTGTTGTGCTGCATGCCCTTGCCCTACGTTGTTGCCTAAATACTTGCACGTTTTTACCTGCACTTTTATGCATGATATGGTATATATCTTCTGGATTGATTTCAGCCTCAAGACATAATCACATAGTTCTTGATTTCAGACTAAACAGAGCATTGTAAACCTAATCTTCATCATCAAGGTTCTATAAACTCAATTGCCTATGCGACTTTCAAATAGAGATTTTGCCATTGTATTTTCTATGGATTATCGATATTCCCATTTCGTGTCTGCTAGAGACCGCTTTAGAAAGCAATCGTCTGAAAGAGTGCCGTGTGTACGTATGGACGAAATTTTTACCCTCCATTAACATGTGTGTGCTGGCGACTAGTCTTCGGTATAGATATACCAGTCCTGTTACCTAATTATTTGCGCACTAACAACCACTGCAACAGGTTTTTCCCTTGCATTTTTGAAACATTATGGTAATTCTAATAAGTGCAGATTAATAAATCAGCCTCCACCTAATTGCACATTAGTTTTCGCATCTCCCGGTAACACCCAATGTCAGCGAAAACATCTCCAATGACATTACAGTGTATAATACAATTTGATTGCGCTTGATTAAGCCATTAAACAGATTTTGCCTATATTAATTCCAACATATATTATTGATCTGATATATTCATCAACCCTAAAACAGATTCTGTACTGATTAAATTTCAAGGCACTGATGCTCGAAAGATTTTGATTGAAAAATAATTACGTGATTAAAAAAAGGAACTTTCCCAAATTACAATCAATACCTCAGGGATGATTGCTTGTCAGAGAAAATAGTGATTAACTCATCAGCTCATCTTCAGAGCTATTAATTGCTAATTATTGCATTGTCTGCAATGTTCGGTCGTGTCACTATGCAGATATGGAAACACGTTTGAAGCCAGCATGCCTGCTTGTCCCGGTTACTAGGACAAAGTGATCGATACGAGAGCTTAGATATTGCATTCATGCTATTTTATACCAATGTAAGTCACGGCAGATTTGCCTGCATGACATTCGGGCTGCTCTTCCTGGGGAGAACGCGTCACCACAAGAGCAGCGCCACCCATTTTTTCTTTCTTTGCCTGTCTTCAAGTGCATTTGCTTCCTATTCAGAGTGACTTTTTTCAACACAGTTTTGCCAAGGACACTCGTTTGTTGCTCTGGGTTCTTTTACGAGCGATAAATAATTTTGTGTAGCACATGGGACCTACGTTGTCGTCTCATCTGAAAGACTAGCACCCAGACCACCATGTATGGTCTAATGGATGGGAGGAAAAGTGTCGGGTCCAAACGGAGAAAGAACCACTGCACACTTCCGACTCGGAAATTTTCACTTTCTAGACAGGTGCCTTACCTCTAGACCACCTATCCACTGTTGCCAGGTAAACAAAAAAAGCCATTTCTGCAAAGATTTTCAATTTTCACCAGCTATCAACAGCACATAAAGTGTCAGCATGACCCAGAGAGTAAGACCCTGAAGGGCCACTCTAGATGGGAGTGTACACATTGTGTTTGCTTTTGGATAACTTTCACACTCCCATGTACCAATGTTGACCGATTTGCAGTTCGTTTCAGGTTTTGCTTAGCCTATACAAGATTCCCCCACAGACAAGGTTAGTTCAATGGCATAGAATTTCCAGAATAATACTATTTTTAGTAATTATCTGCTTTGTGATATAGACAGGTTTTTTCCTTCTTCCCTGTTAAAAACGGTTTTTTGCAATGTTTTGTTCCTATTCCAGGGGGTCTGGTGTACGTCGATATCAACAACTCAGAAACGGAATTTACAAACGCAATTGGCAAGCGGTGCATGTGAACTATCAACGATTTTAAACACCTTCTATCAGCATGGATAAAAGATTCTCCTCTCCCTCTTCCCCACCCCTCCCCCCCACCCCCCCACCCTACCTCCCATCCCCCCCCAAGCAAAAAAAAAAAGCACTTTAAGCAAACACACCAAACTCGTGACTTCGACAATTAGCAAGCATGTGCGTAAACGCGATCGTGTGGAAAATGACCGTAGGGGCTTTTCTATTTTAGCGGTTGATTAGAATGTAAATTTGGAAGGAAACTGGACTGCTTTTGAAGCCTTGGTGTGGATGTCAGCAGTGTGCATCAGAATTTGAAAGTCTCTGGTCAGTCTGTCTTTCTCTCCTTCCCTTGCATTGAGCCCTAGGGTTCTACAGACAATGACAATGACAAATTCTTTTATTTCGAGGATAATAAATAAGCACCCATGTGCTTTTTTTTACAACCAGTCCCCGCCCTTAGGGATATATAAGAGAGAGAGAGAGGGAGAGAGAGAGAGTGTGTGGTGGGTTGGAATTGAACCTAAGACTGTTCGAGTTTGTTGTCCACCTGCTGGACTAGACGCTCAGTCCACTTTCCCAATCAGACTGGGGAGAAAGGGAGAGGCGAACCTCACGTCTTCAACACGGGCAGACAAGCAACCATTCTGCCACCTCCCTCCTCAATTGGCTTGATTCACACCCAAGATGTGTTTCTGCCTTTGGCTGAAAGAGAGATGATGTTGATAGGGGAAAAAAAGAACTAGAACAAAATGGATAACAAGATCTGTCAGATTTGAATTACGCATACCTGTAGCGCCGTCTGTGACTAGACATGCCTGCTAATATGTGATCGTGAGCGTGTGCACGTGCAGAGAGAGAGAAAGAACGTGTATGCACACGTAGAAATACACACACACATAAGCATAGAAACATCGACACATACACACACGCGTACGCGCGTCCATGCGCATGCCCGCACGCACGCCCACACACATACACACACAAGTGCACACACAGATGCATAGCCACAGACAAGCACACACACATACACACACGTTCTCTCTCTCTCTCTCTCTCTCTCTCTCTCTCTCTCTCTCTCTCTCTCTCTCTCCTCACACACACACACACACACACACAACACACACAACACACAAACACACAGACATTCACAAGAGGAGAGGCCAGTTACATCAAAATAACTATGCAAAATCACAAATGAAAAATAAGAATACAAAACCATAAAGCAAGTATTTCGCTCCGTGTTTTTAAAAAACAATACACACACCACACCAACACAACACCATCACAACCTCACACAACACACACACAACACACACACACACACACGCACACCGTGATTGCAATATGAACTCTATCCAGCAAAGAGATAATAAGCAGAATAACAAGTACAATAAATAACGAACAACATCCCCAAACCATCAACTTCTCGATTTGGGTGAATGATATGCTGTGTCTGGGATTGCCTTGGGTTCCTTTCCTTGTCCAGTTCGGGGAATTTTTGCCATGAGAACAGAACAGTCAACCGTGTCCATGCCTTTTTGTTTAACACACACACGCACACACACGCACACACACGCTTGCACACGTACGCACACACACACAAACACACACTAACACACATGCTAACACACACACACGACCTTCCTTCTGCATTTTGTTGGCTCATTATTCTTATCGGGGGACGGGATAGCCTGGTGGTTAGAGTGATGTATTCGTGATCTGCTGACCCGGGTTCCATTCTCGTTCGAGAGGATTTTTCCTCTGGAGTTAACATAAGTGCCAGCTCCGCTCTCCCCAAAAGTCCGGATGATACTATAAACACAGGTCCCGTGTGCGAACGCACGCAGAACATCTTGCGCACACGTTAAAACTCGTTCCGCTTTACATAAGGGTAGGCCATTGTGTGCCGGTCGGAACGGATGACAAAATTTACAAAACTGTAAACACACGGGGACTGGATGTTAAAAAGCACATAAGTGCTTATTCCATTATCCTCGATATAAGAGAATTCTAAAAAAAAATAACACACACAACACACACACACACACAAGCAAACCACACCCACACACACACACCTAACACACACACACACACACACGCTAAACACACACCACACACCACACACTAACACACACTAACACCACACACGACCTGTCTTCTGCATTTTCTTGGCTCATTATTCTTATCTCCATCCACCTTCTCCTCCCTTGTTTCTCCCCCCCCCCTAACCCTTCTCTCGTTCCTTCCCTCCTTCCACTCATTAGGATTTTTCTGTGGTTCCTAGCTAGTTTCTGGTTCCAGCCGCATTGAGGGAGGATGCAGGCAGGAAAAAAAAAGAGAAAAGTTTGATTTCCAGGATAAGATGATTAGTTCCCAGGCTTCCGTTCATTTCCTGCTCATCTGTGCTGCTGTGTTTGTAAGGTTGTTTTGTTTGTAAGGTTTGCTTTGTAAGGTTGTCTTGTAAGGTTGTGTTGTTTGTAAGGTTGCTTTGTAAGGTTGTTTTGTTTGTAAGGTTGCTTTACAAGGTTGTGTTGTCTGTAAGGTTTGCTTTGTAAGGTTGTTTTGTCTGCAAGGTAGCCATGTAAGGTTGTTTTGTGTGTAAGGTTGCTTTGTAAGGATGTTTTGTCTATAAAGTTGGTTTGTAAAGTTGTTTTGTCTTAAGGCTGCTTTGTAAGGTTGCTTTGTCTGTAAAGTTGTCTTGTAAGTTGTTTTGTCTGTACGGTTGCTTTGTGAGGTTGTTTTGTCTGTAAGGTTGCTTTGTAAGGTTGTTTTGTCTGTAAAGTTGTCTTGTAAGGTTGTTTTGTCTGTAAGGTGTTGTAAGGTTGTTTGTAAGGTTGTTTTGTCTGTAATGTTGTTTTGTCTGTAAGGTTGTTTTGTAAGGTTGTTTTGTCTGTAAAGTTGTCTTGTAAGGTTGTTTTGTCTGTAAGGTTGTTTTGTAAGGTTGTTTTGTCTGTAATGTTGTTTTGTCTGTAAGGTCGTTTTGTAAGGTTGGTTTTCCTGTAAGGTTGCTTTTTAAGGTTGTTTTGTCTGTAAGGTTGCTTTGTAAGGTTGTTTTGTCTGTAAGGTTGCTTTGTAAGGTTGTTTTGTCTGTAAGGTTGTTTTGTCTGTAAGGTTGTTTTGTAAGGTTGTTTTGTGTGTAAGGTTTGCTTTGTAAGGTTGTTTTGTCTGTAATGCTGTTTTGTCTGTAAGGTTGTTTTGTCTGTAATGTTTTTTTGTCTGTAAGGTTGTTTTGTAAGGTTGGTTTTCCTGTAAGGTTGCTTTTTAAGGTTGTTTTGTCTGTAAGGTTGCTTTGTAAGGTTGTTTGTCTGTAAGGTTGCTTTGTAAGGTTGTTTTGTCTGTAAGGTTGCTTTGTAAGGTTGTTTTGTTTGTAAGGTTGTTTTGTCTGTAAGGTTGTTTTGTCTGTAAGGTTGTTTTGTCTGTAGGGTTGCTTTGTAAGGTTGTTTTGTGTGTAAGTTTACTTTGTAAGGTTGTTTTGTCTGTAAGGTTGTTTTGTAAGGTTGTTTTGTTTGTAAGGTTGCTTTGTAAGGTTGTTTTGTTTGTAAGGTTTGCGTTGTAAGGTTGTTTTGTATGAAAGGTTGTTGTGTAAGGTTGTTTTGTCTGTAATGTTGTTTTGTCTGTAAGGTTGTTTTGTCTGTAAGGTTGTTTTGTAAGGTTGCTTTGTCTGTAAGGTTGCTTTGTAAGGTTGTTTTGTGTGTAAGGTTTGCTTTGTAAGGTTGTTTTGTGTGTAAGGTTTGCTTTATAAGGTTGTTTTGTGTGTAAGGTTTGCTTTGTAAGGTTGTTTTGTCTGTAAGGTTTGCTTTATAAGGTTGTTTTGTGTGTAAGGTTTGCTTTATAAGGTTGTTTTGTGTGTAAGGTTTGCTTTGTAAGGTTGTTTTGTCTGTAAGGTTGTTTGTCTGTAAGGTTGTTTTGTCTGTAAGGTTGTTTGGTCTGTAAGGTGGCTTTGTAAGGTTGTTTTGTCTGTAAGGTTGTTTTGTCTGTAGGGTTGCTTTGTAAGGTTGCTTGAGCATGTGCGGGTTTCTCTTTTAAATCATGGAATGTTCTCGTGTTGTTAAATTATCTTAATATGTTAGTCTACTGTTTGTTAGTTTGGTTTTGGTTTTGGTAGTTAGTCTGGTGGTTTTTTCTCTCTGACACACAACGCATCTTAAAAAGTCGTTAATGTGTCACGTAACTTTATAGGCCAAAGGTGCTGCTTGTTTATGCTTAGAATAATCTGATTTTCTGTAAATCCAATAATTATATATTTCAAAGAATTATGGTATAGTTGAGAAAATATTTTACTTTTGCTTGCGTACATACTCATAGGGACTTGATAACCTATTGGCAGAACTACACAATAGTGGAGCTTAGATGCTCTAACTTTGATAAATCTCAGCAGAGACTTTGCAAATTGATGATTTGGAATAACTTAATCAGGGTAGAACGTGTGACAGTTCTCCACATAACATAGTTGATGATATCTTGTATCTTTCATGATAGATTGACTATTTTAAAACGGCCTTGATCAGATTCTTAAAAGCAGGTATAACATTGACAAACTGCATTGAAACCTTACCAGCCTTCAGGATGATTGTATGGCAAGACGCCAGCGCTTGAGGACTTTGTGGTACAGTCGTAGCGATTTGTAATCCCTCATCACATATAGGGGACAGGGTAGCTCAGTGGTCAGAGCACTCGCTTTCCCCCAGCTAATGTTAAGCAGCATCGAGCGTGGTTACCGATTGGATAGGCGACCGTTTACGCGCCTTGGCTTCAGTGCAGTCCCCCAGTTCACCCAGCTGTATATAAATGGGTATATGCCCTTTTTAGAGTCAGGGAAGGTAAAGCAGCGCGGCAGAGGAGATAAGCGCCGCCCTCAATATGCTGGCCCCTGGAGAATGTGAGGTCTCTGACGCCTCGCTCCCCGACAACCACATGGGTTATGGAACACCTTTACCTTTTAACCTATCACATACTGAGTCGTGTCCAGCCAGAGTTCGATTTTTAATTGTAAGCATACTACCAATATGCAATAATATAGAAAAGCTACTCAATTAGAAAAAAGAACAGACTGAAATCGGATAACTCCATGAAAAAAATTACTACTGGTTGAAAAGCTAGACACCAGGAAGGCACAGTGAGAAATAGATGAATTTGATATCGTAATCGATGGTTAGGATGAGGGGTTGGGTGTTTTATAAATGTACTTTTATAGGAAAAGGAAACAAATCTATGCCTTAAAACTTCAGTCCCAGGGAAAAAGAAAGCTTCGTAGTTTTATAACGAGTCGAAATTTAAAAAACGACCCCATGACCCCAACCTTTCTAAAAAATTTAAAAAAGGCTTCTGGCTGAAAAGTGGGTCAGATGCACTGCGACTCATTTCCTGGTGGAGCGTCACATTTCAGTAAGTTGTCAATATCGAGTTCAATACCTCAAAGCCCACGTATCAGAAAATCGTGGAGCAGTCTGTTTCCCATTGTTATTGATATTATCAACACATTGTGTTTCTTCTGGGTTCATGTACCTCAGCATGAAGGTAAGTGTATAGGGCATCATTTCCATCCTGTTTTCTGTACAAGGGGATATACAGAACACCTGGTCAAGGCCAAAGCTTTGTCAGTTAATAATAATAATAATAATAATAATAATAATAATAATAATGTATGGAATTTATATATAGCGCTGAATCTTGTAAAGAAACAAATCAAAGCGCTCATATTTTTTTGATTGTTTTTTTCATCGAGGATAATGGAATAAGCACTCATGTACTTCGTTACATCCAGTCCCCGTGTGTATGCGGTTTTGTAAATTTTGTCATCTGTTCCCACCGGCACACAATGGCCTACTCTTTCGAAAAGCAGAACAGGATTTAACGTGTGCGCAAGATGTTCTTGATGTGAGCAAACCTGTATTAAAGAGTTGTTATGCATTCAGATAATCTGCTGAAAGTATCTTGATCCATGAAAAACCGTAGCATATTAATATTTATTAATATTTTAACTAACATGATATAGGGGGTGGGGGGAGGGAGGCGGGATAGCCTGGTGGTTAGAGTGATGCATTTGTGATCTCCTGACCCGGGTTTGATTCTCGTTCAAGAGGATTTTTCCTCTGGAGTTAACTTCATTGCCGACTCTACTCCCCCTCCCCCATCCCCAAAGTCTTTCGGATGAGACTATAAACCGAGGCCCCGTGTACGAACGCACGCAGAACATTTTGCGCACACGTTAAAACCCGTTCCGCTTTTTGGAAGAGTAGGCCAATGTGTGCCGTTCGGGACGGATGACAAAATTTACAAAACTGCAAACAAACAGGGGACATGGATGGAAAAAAAAAACCATCCACATGAGTGCTTATTCCATTATCCTCGAAAGAAAACAAAAAAATAAATAAATGACCTGCACCCACTTTTAAGTGGGAAAAAAGTTCTCTGAAGAAGGAGTAGCGCTGCCTATCTGGTGGGTCACTTGGAGAGTTTGGCGCGGTCCTAAAGCTGTGTCAGTTACTGATGTCAGCTAATTTCCAAGGCCTACACTAAAATGTTCTTATATTGTAAAGTGCTGTGTTAGGATTACCTTCAGCCGTAACAAGCTCTTAACATAACAACCTGCACTCTCCTTTACAGGAGAAAAAACCATCCTCTGAAATCGGAGTACGGCTGCCTATATGGCGAGGTACTTACACACAGTCATACACGCAACCTTCTCATGCGGTGTGCAGTTTTAATTTTGCAGCAATTGCTAGGTGGGATGAGTGAGTCGGAGTGCATAGCCTTAACATAGCAACCTGCACTCTCAGAGTGTTAAGCTGGGGAACGCACAACAACAACAAATATAAGTAAACACAGTTTATAATGCCATGCTTTGGTAGATTAGCTTGAACGTGACTACAGCTTTGGGTAATATCAGTGTCTTAGAAAATTCTGGATAAGCTAACTTCGAGATACAGTTAAGAACTTGTGAAAAAGACTGAAGCAAACTGTACAAATACGTTTTTTTCACGTGTTGCAAAGACGATTTGACTTCTTAATGCTTTCAAAGTTTGTTTTAGTTTATTTTTCTATCTACATCCTAGGGCTGTTCTATAGCACAGAATTAGAAAAGCAGTTTTTAAAGGAAATTGATTTCAAACCACTGATTGCTGAAATGTATATTGAATGGCAGCAAAAATCACAGACCTGACAACCAGGAGACATGCCTTCAAACTAGTCGGTGCACCTTGTTCCTTTTTCTGCCTGTCACCACCGTCTTGTCTGTTTACGGAGTAGCCTGGTTGGTTAGAGCGTTGCGCATTGCGCTCGTAATCTTCCGACCCGGGTTCAAATCCCGTTTAATGGACGTTCCCCCCTGGAGTTAATATCAGTGCCGACTCCATTCCCCTCAAAAGTCCTTCACATAAGGCTATAAACCGAGGGCCCGTGTGCGAACGCACGCAGAACATAATTATGGCGCACATGTTAAAACCTGATACTATTTTCAGAAGAGTACGCCACTGTGTGCCGGTGGGAACAAATGACAAAACTTACAAACCTGCATACACACGGAGACTGGGTGTAAAAAGGCTCACAAGTGCTTCTTCCATAAAAGTCGAAATAAAAGAATGACTGAATAGATAAATTAATATTTTTTGACTTCTTGTCCTATTCTCCTGGGGCTTTTTTTCCAGAAAAAAAGAAAAAGAATCTTTTTTTTTTAAACAACAATTCTCTCCCATGCTAAAGTCGAATGCGCTGGACCTGACTTGTCAGGCGCTTAATGGCAGCACAACCCATATTCATTCATAAGATAGGCAGCAATCCGTTGCTGTCTGAGTGTTTGACCGAAGAACAAAGAGGTCTGTGGAGAAGACGTCTTGCCTTCAGGGCATAGCTGGGTTGAGCAAGTCGATAGGATCTGTGAATGGGAAGCGAAACTCACGCTCTTTTTGTAGCCAGGATAATGACTTTCAGCTGCAATTGAGAAAGAGTCCTTTCTCTTTGAACCTTTCTTCTTGTTGCCTCGGGCTACGGGCATGGGCTGAGGAGCAATTGGCTGGTTGCCCACTCAGACCTGTTTCTGACTTCAGGGAGGCAGATTGGTTGAATAGGGAAAGCAAGATTGAAATGTTTGGGATAAACATCTAAACGTCACGTGTGAGACATCTGTAAACACATTCATACACATACACACGCACCCATACACGCACACACAACGCATATATACACATACATATACCCCCCCCCCCTACAAACACAAAACACCTATGTACACATACATGTAACACACCCTCCACCCCTCCCCACCCCACACACACAAATAAGTCAACTAATTCTTGTTTTGACTTAATGGCAATAGATTTTTTGATTATTGATTCTTACACACACTTACATACACACGCAAACGCAGGTCATACACTTTGGCAGGGTGATGGGACATCGGTTAGTGAAGTTGGGGACAGTTCTGATATGCAACAGGAGGGGACAGTCTTAGGTTTGAAATAAATATGTCTTGAGGCTGGGTTTAAAAGTGCCATAAGTAGGCTTTTGGCGAAGAGAGAGAGGGAGGTCACTCCAGGTCGATGGACCCAAAATAGAGAAAGAGCGACGGCCAACGGTGGATTGGTTGAATTTGGGTATTCGTAAACACAAGGTATCTGCAGCAGAGTGGAGGGAACGAGGAGTGTACAGGTGAGGACATTCACAGAGGTATGAGGGTGCAGTTTTGTGGAGACATTTGTAACAGAGGAAACTGATCTTATAGTTTACTCTCTTAGGCATAGGCAGTCAGAGGAGAGATTGCAAGAGAGGGGTTATGTGCTCAGATTTTTTTTCTTTCGGAGGACTAGTCATGATTGACAGGTCTGGGTGACGAAATTTTGCATGGAGAGTGTGTTGTCGATAACGACATCTAGATACTTTACAGCAGTGGACAGAGGGACTGAGGTATTGCCGAGTTCTATTAAAACTGTTGTAATGGCAAGATAGTTTGTGCTTGGTCCATTTGTTGTGTTTATTGTCGTGGTTGTTGCAACCAGATATGTAGGAACAAGTTATCTTACTTTTGTAGTTCTTAGCAAAGATTTTCTCAGTCTGGAGTTTCACATCAAATCCTGAATTCAGGATAGAGCATGAAACAATGTCACAGTCCCGTTTAGCTTATGCGTGACAACTCACAGCTTTTTTTAACTGATCACTCATTATTCAGTCTTGGCCACAATTCATTTCATCAGCGAAATTTGGACAAAACTCATCAACCCCTAAAACAGCACCTTGGTCCCAAATTAGATTTCAAGATGCCAGCGCTTTTTAAAAAATACTTTGCCTAGAATTTAATTCCGGTAATGAAGGCTATTTTCCAAATCAAAATCAATGCCCAGGAGTCAGTGTGTTAGGGAAAGTTAATGTTGAACTAATCTGCTCAAACTTTGACAGTGATCAATAGCTAACAGAATTATCCGCAATTGGTCGGGGTTCATGAACCGGACATGGGAATAAGGGGTGGTTCAGCATGCCTGCTTGTGCTGTTTATCAGTACACGGGAATCAGCAGGAGAACTTTGGGTGTACACTTCATCTTCACCTATCACGTAGTCCCACGGGGCATGGGGGCACCACTGAAGATTCTGCAGCCAATTCCCTCCACTCCCTACGGTCCTCTGCTTTCCGTCGCAATTCGTTCCACTCAAGGCCAGCCCACTCTCTGATGTTGTCTTCCCATCGTTTTCTCTGTCTGCCTCTTCTTCGTCTCCCTCCTTGTACTGTTTCCTGTAGGACAGTCTGGGCCAGTCCAGATGTTCGTGTGACGTGCCCGTACCACTTCAGTTTGCGGTTTTTCACTAAAGTCAGGAGCTCTTCGTATAAAAGTGCCGATGGTATCAGCGCTCACATAATTATTAGACGGCAAGAAAATCAAGACCGTCTATAGCTTCAAATATCTGGGAGCTGTAGTACTGGATGAAGGATCGAATCCTGAAATTCTTTCAAAGATAGCCCAAACCACAGCTGCAATAACCAAAATGAAAGTCCACTGGAACAACAAGAACATCACCATCAGCTTAAAGATCGGACTGACGCGTTACCTGATCATGTATATTATTTTTGTACGCATGTGAAACGTGGACCACAACAGCAGACATTGAAAGAAGGATACAGGCTGAGGAGATGAGGTGCTTTCTCTAACTCCTTGGTATCTCACACAGAGATCACATCACTAATGATGAAGTAAAAACCAGCATTAAAGATGCCATCAGGAGGACACTATGCAGCTCAAAGGACAGACCGACAGACAACGGATGACAAAATTTACAAAGCTGCATACGCAAGGGGACAAGATGAAAATAAGCACATGAATGCTTATTCCATTTTCCTCGAAATAAAACAACCAATTTTTTTTAAAATCTCAGAGAGACAGAGACAGACAGACAGCAAAGGAGACAGACTGAGACAGAGACAGAGAAGAGAGAGAATGAGAGAGAGAGGGAGATAGAGAGAGAAACAGAAACATAGACAGAGAGACAGACAGAGAGAGAGACAAAGAGAGACAGAGAGATAGAGGACAGAGACACAGCGACAGAGGGAAAGTGAGAGATAGACTGAAACAGAGAGAGAGACAGAGAGACGGAGAAACACAGAGACAGAGACACAGAGACAGATGGAAAGAAATAGAGAGATAGAGAAAGAGAGACGGATAAACAGAGAGAGAGAGAGAGAGAGAGAGAGAGAGAGAGAGAGAGAGAGAGAGACAGATACACAGATACACAGAGACAGAGGGAAAGAAATAGAGAGATAGGGAAAAAGAGACAGAGAAACAGAGAGAGACAGAGACAGAGATAGAAGGACAGACAGAGAGAGAGAGACCTATATCAGCTGTGACAGAAGGTATTCTAGGAGGACCCACGCTGCAAAGCATCACAGGCGCCACTGAATAGAGTGGCTTGTCAGGCTTTTTGTTTTTACGGAATACAGTCTGAGCAGAATGTCTCATCAGCCATCCATTCTTCTTCCTCTTCGTCTTTTTTTTCCACACTTCTTTTACATATTCATTCTGTTTGCTCGTGTGTGTGTGTGTGTGTGTGTGTGTGTGTGTGTGTGTGTGTGTGTGTGTGTGTGTGTGTGTGTGTGTGTGTGAAGAGAGAGAGAGAGAGAGAGAGAGAGAGAGAGAGAGAGTGTGTGTGTGTGTGTGTGTGAGTGTGTGTGTGTCTGTGTGTGTCTGTGTGTCAAGTCAAGTCAAGTCAATTTTTTATTTCCAGATGGTACATTGAATAAGCAATGCATTTGCTTGTGTGTGTGTGTGTGTGTGTGTGTGTGTGTGTGTGTGTGTGTGTGTGTGTCTGTGCGTGTGTGTGTGTGTGTGCGTGTGTGTCTGTGTCTCTGTGTATGTGTCTGTGTGTGGCTGTCTCTCTCTCTCTCTCTCTCTCTCCTCTCTCTCTCTCTCTCTCTCTCTCTCTCTCTCTCTCTCTCTCTCTCTCTCTCTCTCAGTCCCTCTCTCTCCCTCTCAGTCTCTCTAATCACCCGCTACTGAGACTGATCATTAGATTCTTTTCCTTCATCAGTAAGCTTGCAAATTTAAAACACACACCAAAGTATTGAATAAAGCTTTCTCTTTCTCCTGTTGTAACCATCAGCCATCATCAGACCTTTTCTTGTTGTTGCTTTGTTAATACAGTTCTTTTCTGTTCAATTTTGATTGTGCAGTGTAAAATCGCCTTTTCTAAAAAAAAGTCTTCTACGGTTATTGCTCGGAAGACATCAGAGTTCCAACCTATATGTCTCTAAACGCGCAAATGCTTTCTTGACCACATTGTCAAGTCTAGTCCATTAAAGCTGTCCAGCTTGTTAACACATTCAGTGCACTTGGGAAAACATCGATAATTAGAACACACAGGAATCCCAGAGCGTAAACTTGTCTGAGAGCAAGATGCATACAGAGACTGATGCTATTTGTGTTTTCTGGTAATGGGAATATGGTATAAAACCTGAATACTTTGAAGCTTTGGTTTTGTGTGGAGATTTTTGTTTCTCAACAAAGGGATCGGATTTACTTTCGCGTTCAGACTATGTGATATTCTGTGGATAGTTCTTTGAGAATGTAAAAGACATAAAACATTGTGTAGTGTAAAAGTAAACAAAAGACACACACACATAATTATGTACACACAGATACAGACACAGACACGCATAACTACACACACAAACACACACACACACACGCACATCAGAATGAATATTAGTGCCGACATTACTTCCCTCCAGAAGTATTTGGGATGGGGTGAGACTATAAACCGAGGTCCCGTGTGTGAATGCACCCAGAACATCTTGCGCACAAGTTAAGCGTGTTCCGCTTTAGCATTGTGTGCCGGTGGGAACTGGTGATAATTTTTTTTTTACAAAAAACCGCGCACACACACACGCACACGGGGACTAGACGTAAAAAGCATCATGGCTGCTTATTATATTTTCCTTGAATTAAAGAACATAATAAGAATTTTTAAAAAGTAAACACACACATACACACCCCAACCCCCACCCACCCACCCACACACGCACACACGCACACACCGCACATACACACACACCAGCCACACACACACACACACACACATACACCCACACCCACACACCCACCAGCCACACACACACACACGCACATACACACAGCACTCATACCCCCACCCCCCCACCCCCCCACCCACCCCACCCCCACACACCGGAATCTTGTGTCTGTTTTTCCACTCACCCCCGTCCGTTACAAAATAACAACGACCACAAAGCCTGGAGCTCATCAGCAGAGGGCAATACCGCGGCCTCTTCATTAACTGACATCGTTTGTTCTTTGCCACAGGGCTTGACACCATCACCTTCACACGCGCGGCGCATAGGGGTACTGAAACCATAAGTATGTGAATGGAAGAGAGCAGGAACGCTTGTATCCTGTCAGGCAGTAGAAATAGTACAGCATGGCAATATTAGAAAACTTGGAACAGATGTCGACACACGCACACTCACACACACATACATTGAATTCTGTTAGAAATTGGGATTTTAAAAAATTATTCTGTACTCAAGAATTATTTGTAGTTACATTTTCTTACAGTTCTGTGTAGATTTAATGAATGCATTAATCCCCTACACCCACTCCCAGAATTCCTCACCCTTCTCCTCCACTTTTTTTCTTAATGTGTCTAATATCACATTTTGTGAAGAGACGTAAAATAAGATTGAACACACACACACACACACACACACACACACACACACACACACACACACACACACACACACGCAAGCACGCACGCACACGCACACACACACACACACACAACACACCACACACACACACACACACAACTTTCACTTAAACCCCCATGTTTTGGCCCAAAACTTTTGTTACTTTTTGATACAAAACAAAAAGCTCAAGCCTATTATTGTAACCATACTAATAATATGCTTTGAAATATAGTATGAAGATCGTCTTTATCTATAGCAAGCTCAGATTTTATAACCTACGTTCACCATTCGAGATGGAAAAAAGACATATCTTCTGAAGCTGGAAAGTAGGTGTCTCTATGACGAGGTACTTGAAATAACCATTCACACATTATTTTCATTGTTACTAATCGTGTATTATTGCAATGCGAAGTCATTCGTCACAATGTATGTGTCCATGTGAATATAACAGGACAATCATAAGTGTACTTGTTGTCTCTGCTACCTCTGTGAATGTCTTCACCTGTATACTCCTTCTCGTTCCCTCCGCTCTGCTGCAGATACCTTGTGCTTGCGAATACCTAGATTCAACCAATCCACTGTTGGTCGTCGCTCTTTCTCTTTTTTCGGTTCATCCACTGGAACAACCACCTCTCTCTCTCTAAATGAGCTAATAAACAAACCTGAAATTATGATTTAGCACACAGACATCCATTTCAAACTACTTTCAGCAAATCCCTTCATCTCCCCATACCATCTCAAATCATGCAATTTTCATACAATTTACACACATATGTTTACATATACACATACACCTAGATATGCAGACACAACAAATATGCATATAAAATAAAATTAAATCGGAGAGAGCAGTCGAACAGAAGAAAGAGGGAGAGAGAGAGAGAGAGAGAGAGAGAGAGAGAGAGAGAGAGAGAGAGAGAGACAGACAGACAGACAGACAGACAGACAGACAGACAGACAGACAGACAGACAAGGAGGAGTGGAAATTGAAAGACATTCAACATGGCTTGCATAATATGGAATATAACCAATTAAATTCCATAGACAAAAACAAAACAAAAACAAAAAAAATAATAATCAATTCAATCAAAACGTTTTGAATAGATGTCTGTGGTAACTTTTCTTAAATGATGACAGACTACTTTTTTGCTTGAGATTATCAGGGATTTCATTCCATATTTTACCACCTGAGTATACCAAAGATGACGTGAAAAGGTCAATTCTTGGGCGGGGAAGAAATAGAACACGTTTACCTCGAGAAGTCTTGAACAAAAATTTTTCATTCAGGTAGGGTGGTGCTAGATTATTCATAATTTTGTACATGAAAATACCTTTATTAAAATGGCATTTGAGGTTAAACGGAAAAATATTTAATTTCTTGTAATCTTCAGTTTGCAAGGAAGGTTTGAGGAGTATCATTTTCAGAGAACGTCTGTATAAGCTCTCAAGTCTTTTTAAGCAGTTTTTACTTGCTGAGTCCCAACAAGTTGACGCATAATCAATATCTGGCTGTATGTAAACGTAGAAAAATAACTTCCGACTATGTTCATCAAGTAAATTTTTTATTCTGTTTAGCTGAAATATCTTTTGAGATAGCTTCTTTGATAGTTTTGAAATGTGATTTGACCAGGAAAGATTGTTGAGAGAGAGAGAGAGAGAGAGAGAGAGAGAGAGAGAGAGAGAGAGAGAGAGAGGAGAGAGAGAGAGAGAGAGAGAACGCTCTGGTCTCTGAACTCTGAAATTAATGAACATCGTCCATTGGCCACAACACATTTCCAAGTACAAGAGGGGAAAGAGGTTTAACAAAAAAAGAAACATGAGAGAGACAGAGATAGAGAGACAGACAGAGAGATAGACAGACAGACAACGATGACAAAATTTTAAAAAGCTGCATACACACGGGAACAAGATGAAAATAAGCACATGAATGCTTATTCCATTTTCCTCAAAATAAAAGAATCAAATTTTTAAAAATCCCTGAGAGACAGAGACAGACAGACAGCAAAGGAGATAGACTGAGACAGAGATAGAAAGGAGAGAGAATGAGAGAGAGAGAGGGAGATAGAGAGGGAGAGAGATAGAGACAGAGACAGAGAGACAGAGAGAGACACAGAGAGACAGAGGCAGAGAGACAGAGGGAAAGAAATAGAGAGATAGAGAAAGAGAGACAGAGAACACAGAGAAAAGGACAGAGACACAGAGACAGAAGGAAAGAAATAGAGAGATAGAGAAAGAGAGACAGAGAAACAGAGAGAGACAGAGACAGAGATAGAAGGACAGACAGAGAGAGACAGAGACAGAGAGAGAGAGAGAGAGAGAGAGAGACTTACATCAGCTGTGACAGAAGGTATTCTAGGAGGACCCACGCTGCAAAGCATCACAGGCGCCACTGAATAGAGTGGCTTGTCAGGGTGTTTTTTTTACTGAATACAGTCTGAGCAGACATTGAAGAGAACATCAAGAAAAACAATAGCAAGAAAGCATATCAGCTGGTGAAAGACCTGACTAGCACGAAACAGAGAAAAGGTTTAACAATCCAAGACAAAAATGGGAAGTGTCTCACTGACGACCAGGATATTCTGAACAGATGGACAGAATACTGCTCCGACCTGTATAACTATAGAACCGCAGGAGATCCAGAAGTCCTTAATGTACCCGAAAGCAAAGACACAGACAGTCACCCTATCCTCCGAGAAGAAGTGGAAACAGCAGTCAGATCGCTGAAAAAGGGGAAATCAGCAGGGGCTGACAACATTCCAGCTGAGTTGGTCCAAGCTGGAGGGGAAGCCATGATCAGCGCCCTACTAAGAATCTGCAACAAGATCTGGCAGACAGGAAAATGGCCAACACCATGGACGCAGTCACTCATCATCACCCTCCCCAAGAAAGGAAATCTACAACAATGCCATAATTACCGCACAATCAGCCTCATATGTCACCCAAGCAAGGTCATGCTGCAGATAATATTGAATAGACTGAAGCCACAAGCAGAGACCATCATTGCTGAGGAACAAGCAGGTTTCAGAGCAGGGCGCAGCACAACAGAACAGATATTCAACCTCAGAATACTATGTGAGCGGTACCTTCAACATCAACAAGACCTATACCACGTATTTATCGATTTTAAGAAGGCATTTGACAGGGTGTGGCATGCAGCTTTGTGGGCAACCATGAACTTGTACAGCATCAATGCAAACCTGATCAGAGTCATCAAACAGCTGTACAGCGAGGCCACCAGTGCAGTGTACTACAACAACATTGGAGAATGGTTTCGAACAACAGTTGGAGTAAGGCAGGGCTGCCTACTCTCACCCACTCTTTTCAACATCTTCCTTGAGAGAATCATGGCTGATGCACTGGAACATCATGAAGGATCAGTCAGCATTGGTGGCAGAACGATCACAAACCTCCGCTTCGCAGATGATATTGATGGAATAGCAGGATCAGAAAAAGAGCTTGCCAGCCTAACAGAACACTTGGATAAGGCCTCCAAAACATACGGCATGGAAATCAGTGCAGAGAAGACCAAACTGATGACTAATAACACCAACGGCATTAGCACTGATATCAGGGTTAATGACCAGAAGCTGGAAACAGTTCAAAGCTTCAAGTACCTGGGAGCCATTGTATCCGACCAGGGATCCAAGCCAGAAGTAGTATGCAGGACTGCACAGACAATAACAGCTTTGTCAAAACTAAACACCATCTGGAGAGATAAGAATATCTCACTTATCTCCAAGATCAGACTAATGCGCTCCCTTGTCATATCCATATTTCTGTATGCCTGTGAATCATGGACCCTGACTGCAGATTTGGAGAGAAGAGTACAGGCAGTGGAGATGAGATGCTTTCGGAGACTCCTTGGCATCTCCTACAAAGACCACATAAGCAACGAAAGCGTGCATAACAGAATCCAGCAAACCATTGGACCCTATGAGAACCTTCTAACGATCGTGAAAAAGCGTAAACTTAAGTGGTATGGGCATGTCACAAGATCCCAAGGAATTACAAAGACAGTGTTGCAAGGCACTGTCCAAGGAGGAAGAAGAAGAGGCAGACCAAGGAAGAGCTGGGAGGATAACATCAGTGAATGGACAGGCCTAGAACTCAACAAAACCCTGAGAAAGGCAGAACAGAGAGAAGAATGGAGGGAACTGGTTGCTGAGTCTTTGAGGGTGCCCCCACGGTCGTCAGACTACGGGACAGATAGATAGATAGATAGATAGTCTGAGCAGAATGTCTCATCACCCATCCATTCTTCTTCCTCTTCGTCTTTTTTTTCCACACTTCTTTTACATATTCATTCTGTTTGCTCGTG
>CM054135.1:29316966-29319466 GCA_028751875.1 Rapana venosa | reverse complement strand
AACTGTAAACTCATATCAGGAACAGGCAGAATCAAGGGGTCTTTTCATCAGCACTGTTATTTCGGTCTTTGCCCAAGAGAGCTGTTTAGGGGTAGGTAGGTACTGCTAAAACCACAAACGTACGCATGAAGGCACACGCTCGTGTAGAAGACACACGTAATTATACTCACACGCACTTGAGCTCATGCAGGCACAAAAACATACACACAAACGTTGTTACCTCTTCACCTTCACCTATCACATAGTCATATGGACCGTGTGGGGCACTACTGCAGATTGTGCAACCAGCCTCCTTGTTTGTTTGTTTTTGTTTAATGTCCATTCACTACTTGGTGATAAGGACACACCCGCATTCAAACCAACATCTCTCTCTCTCTCTCTCTCTCTCTCTCTCTCTCTCTCTCTCTCTCTCTCTCTCTCTCTCTCTCTCTCTCTCTAATGTATGTATATTTATATTCTTACAACTGTCTACAGTACAGGTCTTACTGATGAAGAATATATAATCTCAGAAACTGATGTTATGAACTGCTGAGAGTCATATAAAACTTCTTGAACAGTGGCATATTTTTTATGAACATCTATTCCTCTCCTTTTAAACAGGTCAGCTAGGATCGGCAATCGAAAAATAAATGGTGGATTGAAAGAGATTGATAACAGCAACTTGTCATATTTTTAGAATATTTGGTGTTTCATGCATTTAGCCTTATTTTATATATTAAAATGTCTACTTTCCATGAGCAAGAAATGTTTTCAAAGTGTGTTTTCTTCATTTTGGAATGCATACAATTCATCAATTTAGCATTAATTTCATGCAAGGACAATGCGATATTGGAATAAAACGTTTCAATGTTGCAATCAGAGGCACCTTGTTTTGCTAAAGAATCAACCGAATTATTCCAATAAATTCCACAGTGAGAAGGGACTCAGAAAAAAGTTATTTGTATGCCTCTGCTTGCAATACAATGTATCAAGAATTTAATCTCAAATACAAAATCTTTCCTTATGTTCCTGTGCCAGTGCTTTAATGCCATCAATACTGCTTTTGAGTCAACACAAAAAAGAATGTGGCAAATATCAAACGCAGTATTTGCCAAAAAATTCAAGGCCATAACAATTCACATGTAAAAATAGAAGACCAGCTTCCTCCACTCCCAACGGTCCTCTGCTTTCTGTAGCAAATCATTTCACTCAAGGCCAGTCCTGTTTTCCTCTTCGTCTCCCTCCTTGTATTGTTCCTTGTATGACAGTCTTGGCAAGTCCAGATACGTTTTGCTGTGACTGTGCTTTGTGGAACCGTTACTGATTTTTTTTGTAACCAGCTTCCTCCAGCCTCCACTCCTTTCCATGCCTTGCCTAACCCCTCTCCTCCATCCACAGCCCCCAATGCAGACACACAAATATAGATGTAAGTACACACACAAACGTGCATACACACATAAACACACACACACGTGCATGCATGTACACAGAGACACACATAAGCACAAAGACACTTGAAAGCACACACAAACAAACAAATCATCAACAACAACAACAAACACACACACTACAATAGGTTTACGACTGTGTTCATCCCTTGCCTCTGTGCACACAGAATGAAAGACTGCTCTCGTGCTGTGTTGTGCTGTGCTCCCCCATCAACTGTACACTCATATCAGGAACAGGCAGAATCAAGGGGTCTTTTCATCAGCACTACTATGTCGGTCTTTGCCCAAAGAGAGCTGTTTAGGGGTAGGTAGGTACTGCTAAAACCACAAACGTACGCATGAAGGCACACGCTCCCGTAGAAGACATACGTAATTATACTCACACGCACTTGAGCTCATGCAGGCAAAAAACCCAAACAAACACACAAACGTTATTACCTCTTCACCTTCACCTATCCAGTAGTCCCATGGACCGTGAGGAGCACTACTGCAGATTTTGCAACCAGCTTCCTCCACTCCCCGCGGTTCTCTGCTTTCCGTAGCAAATCGTTCTACTCAAGGCCAGTCCACTACTCTGATGTTGTCTTCCCATCGTTTTCTCTGTCTGCCTGTTCTTCGTCTCCCTCTTTGTACTGTTCCCTGTAAGACAGTCTTGACCAGTCCAGACTGTGTTTTGCTGTGACTATGTTTTGGGGAACCATTACAGATTTCTTTTTTGCAGCCAGCTTCCATGACCCTCTCTCCTTTCCATACCTTGCCTAACCCCTCTAGACCCCAGCCCCAGCCCTCCAATGCAGACACACAAATAAGGATGTAAACTCACACACAAAAACACACACACATTCACATACATAGCATAGAGTACGGCTAGATACAATAGCGGGTCACTCGAAAGAAATCATACACACTCAGACTTCTTATCCAGGGTAAACTTAATCAACAATCTTAATGGTGGAATGAATGAACTGGAGTGCACATTCTGGGTGACCCATAGTCTGTTAAGCTGGAGAACGCCCTCCATAACCTACATAACCACCACCACGACAAAAACAACAACAGCAACAACATCAACG
>CM054135.1:29304466-29314466 GCA_028751875.1 Rapana venosa | reverse complement strand
CAAAAGGGGCGAAAGGAATTGAATCTTGAATCTTGTGGTGTGTGTGTGTGTGTGTGTGTGTGTTGGGTGTGTGTGTGTGTGTGTGTGGTGTACGTGTGAGTATGTGACCTTTTAAATTCTGTTTGTCTAGCCTAGAGACTGTGACAAATGAGGATTAAACACCTGATTTGTTTTAGATAATGGACGCGTCACTCGAGTTTTAAAAGCTTTTCCATCCTCCTCGTTTGTTCTACGTTTTATATACGTCTTTTCCTCACAGGCTTTTATTTTTCTCTCCCATTCCTCGGCTTGTATATTAGAGCCCTGAGGTTTATCAACGGTGAGATTTTGGGTATGCGACCGTTTATGCTCACCATGAGGGTAGCCGCATTCCGACTTCAGGAAAGTATTTTGTGAATGTTCTTTTTTTCCCCTGTAACCCACCGAACGCTAACATGAAGTACGGAATTGTTTAAAATACATGTTTGATTTTCGGGAATGTGTGTGTATATAATTATTATACACGAAGGGAATTAAGGCACTAGCAGGTCTGAACTGGAAGTTGACCTGGGATATCGTAAACAAAATCCCCGCCTGTTAATTCACCAGACACCGCAGAGATTCGAATGCGTGAGTTCATGGACCCATGGGATTAAGAGTCGGGCGGTCTTAAGCCCTCGGCTCCAGCACAGACCACTTACAGTTCTGCTTTTAGCTCTGCCTTCAGGCAGTGTGGATGTCGTTGTCTGTTTTTTTCTCTCTCTCTCTTCTGGACTAGGACTCCTCGGTTCACGAATAATGACAGAGGGGACGGGATAGCCTAGTGGTTAGAACATTGCGCTCGCAATCTGACGACCCGGGTTCGATTCCCGTTCAAGGGGGGATATTTTCCTCTGGAGTTAACATCAGTGCAGACTTCACTCTCCCACAAAAGTCCTTCGGATGAGACTATAAACCGAGGCCCCGTGTGCGTACGCACGCAGAACGTCTTGCGCACACGTTAAATCCTGTTCCGCTTATCGTAAGAGTAGGCCATTGTGTGCCGGTGGGAACAGATGACAGATTTGACAAAACTGCCATACACACGGGACTGGGTGTAAAAAAGCACATAAATGCTTATTCCATTATCCTCGATATAAAAGAATAAAATAACAAAAATAAATAAAATGAATAAATAAAACATTTTGCATAATATAGGCCAGTAATTATGTGACCGTTTATACACCATCAAGGTAGCCGTATTTTAGACTTCGGAATAATGTCTAAACACGAGACTAGTGTGCGTGAGTTTAAAATATTGTAATCCATTTTTACAGTTAAGAAGAAGAAGAAGAAAATTATAAAGCGCTGTATTTATCTAGCGCAGTTAACGCAATGAACTACGCTTGTGAAAGTTGGAACTGCGATTCAACGTGTGCGCAGTCTACGCGTGCGTTCCTACACGAGGACTCGGTTTATAGTATCATCCGCAGGATGTTCGAGGGAGAGTGGAGTCGGTTACCTGTGTCACCTCCCGTTTCGACTGGCTTACTCTTCCGTAAAGCGGTAGAGGTTTTTAACGTGTGCGTAACGTGTGTCCACTCTCCCCAAAAGTCCTTCGGATGAGACTATAAACCGAGGCCCCGTGTGCGAACGCACGCAGAACATCTTGCCCACACGTTAAATCCTGTTCCGCTTTTCGTAAGAGTAGGCCATTGTGTGCCGGTGGGAACAGATGACAGAATTTACCAAAAAATCGCATACACACAGGGACTGGATGTAAAAAAGCGCATAAATGCTTATTCCATTAATCTCGATATAAAAGAATAAAAGTAAAATACAAATAAATAAAAATAAGATGATCCGCATGCTTTCAAGCATTCTGTTTGTCAGATCTTTTTTTTTTGTCCATGCCACATTTTTGGGGTGGCATTTGATGGCCTAAGTCCCTGCATGTTAAGTCTCTCTCTTTGCCCTGAAAACAGGCAACACGAATGTAGCTTGGGTAACAGACCTGGGTTGGGTTTTTTCCACTCTGCTTCATGCTTTTAAAGCTTTCCTTTCATTCTGAGATCTGACAGAAGAACACTTTCCTTGTTCTAACTTGCGCGCACACTTTGTAGCTGACTTCAAACACTGTGTACTCCTGGAAGGAAATGTTTACGCACATTTGTGCACAATTTGCGCCTGCGGTGTGTGCGCACGTGTACGCGCAAGAAAGTGTGCTCGCACGCACGCACGCACGCACACGTAGATTCGTAGAGCCAGATAGAGAGACACACACACACCGACATTTGACACAAACAGAGAGACAGACTGATAGGTAGACGGATGCACATACACAGACACGCAGACGTTAAATCCTGTTCCGCTTTTCGTAAGAGTAGGCCACTGTGTGCCGGTGGGAACAGATGACAAACTTTACAAAACGGCATACGCACGGGGACTGGATGTAAAAGTCACGTAAGTGCGTAATTCATTATTCTCGATATGAAAGAATAAATAAGAATAAAATAAATTAAAAATAAATAAAAATCAGACACAGACACAGACACAACACACACAGACTCACACAGGCACACAGACACAGACACACACAACACACACACACACACACACACACACACACACACACACACACACACACACACACACGTAGATAAGATTTCAAATATGTCATTTGAACATTTATTGGCCGATAATGTGGTTATGTTTGAGATAGTTAGTTGTTTAGTTAGAAGCCCTGTTGGCAAACATTTGTAATTGTTCTTGCTGCAGTTTAAGCTGTTCAATGTCACCCCCCACCCCCTCATCCTTGTCCCTCCCATAATTTCTTTTTTTTTTTATCTCGTGCACAGACACTAATAGGTAAACAAACACACATACACACACACCCGCACACACGCACACACACGTTCTCCACATATTGTAACACTTTATCTTTGGTCTAATATCACCTTGAGTGAACAGACGTTAAATTAAAGAAAGAACACACACACACACACACACACACACACACACACACACACACACACACACACACACACACACACACACACACACACACACACAATCTCAGCGTAGAAGTGTTACTCATAGTTTCAGACACAGACACAGACAGACGCGCGCGCGCACACACACACCACACACCACCCCACACACACACACACACCACACACACACACACACACACACACACACCTACACACTTTTAACACCAAAATCTTAGCTTACAAGTGTTACAGGTAGTTTCTCAGCGTAAGGACAAGGAGTGTGATCGTGACATTGTAAACTGGTCAATTCTTTCGTGACAATTCCTGTCCTAAAACTGTCATTCTGACATAGAGCCTTGATCTCGTCCATCACCTAAAAGAAGGCATACAATGGAAGGAAAAGCCACAAACCTTCGGCTTTCTTCAACTCTTCTGAAATACTTTCGTGGCTTCTTTGGGGTTTTTTTCTGACAATCAACGTAAATAAAGAGAGAAATAAAGGATATGTGATTTCCGGATGGGGTTATTTCAGAAGGGATTAAACGAAATCTGTGCGTACTTGCGCGCGCGCACATACGCACACACACATGCGTGCACGTACGCACGCACGCACACATACCACATGCAGCATGTGCGCGTGCACACACGAGAACCACATGCAGGCGTGTGCGCGTGCACACACGAGCACCACCCGCTCGCGTGCACACGCACGCACGCATACGCACATAAACACAACCACCCGTGGGCGCAGGCGCAACACGCACGCACACGAACGTTCGCTTCGGAAATACCACACCACACAATACAACATACAAACATACACACACAAAAAGCACATGACACCATTAACCACAAATACACACACACTTTTAGTTGATTCTCTTTCGCTGTTTCTTGGCCTTGAAAGGGGGTCACTGTGACATCACAACTTCTCAATGGCTCGTGACAATTGGCGTCGTAAATCTCTCTCTCTCTCTCCTCTCTCGTCTCCCTCTCCTGCCTCTCTCTCTCTCTCTCTCTCTCTCTCTCGTCTCTCTCTCTCTCTCTCTCTCTCTCTCTCTCTCTCTCTCTCTCTCTCTCTCTCTCTCTCTCTCTCTCTCTCTCTCAATAACCTAAAAGAAAACTGGCACACACACAAGACAGATACCTAGATAGATAGATAGATAGATAGAAGATAGACAGACAGAACAGACAGACAGACAGACAGACAGACAGACAGAGGACGGACAGACAGGATAGATAGATAGAAGATAGATAGACAGATAGATAGATAGAGAGAGAGAGAGAGAGAGAGAGAGAGAGAGAGAGAGAGAGAGGGAGAGGAGAGAGAGAGAGAGAGAGAGAGAAGAGAGAGAGAGAGAGAGAGCGTGTGCGTGTGTTTTATTTTATTCTATTATATCGAGGATCATGGAATAATCACTCATGTGGGTATTGTTTTTAACATCCAGTCCACGTGTGTATGCAGTTTTTGTAAATTTTGTCATCTGGTCCCACCAGCGCACAATTGCCTACTGTATCGAAAAGCGAACAGGATTCAACGTGTGCGCAATATGTTCTGCATGCGTTCTCACACGGGGCCTCGGTTTGTAGTGTCATCCAAAGGACTTTTTGAGGAGAGTGGAGTCTGTACTGATATTAACACCAGGGGGTAAAAATTCTCTTGAACGGGATTCGAACCGAAGTTGTCAGATTGCGAGCGCAATGTTCTAACCACTTGGCAATCCCGACCCCCTCTCCCACTAACAGACAGACAGACAGACAGACAGACACAGACAGACAGACACAGACAGACAGGACAGAGAGGAAGAGAGCGAGAGGAGAGAGAGAGAGAGAGAGAGAGAGAGAGGAGAGAGAGATTAGAGAGAGAGAGAGAGAATCACGACAAAAGGCAGAGAGAACTCAGAACTACCGACTCCGAACTTGTTTAATGCACTTCGGCCTTGGGCCACACTACATTTGTCACAAATTAGACTTTTTTTTTTCCATAGAAGACTCTTTATGTTTTCATACGTACCCAAACGTTAGTCACAAAACGTTCAGGAAACAAAAATGTCATTCATTTACCCCAGGCAAGCTGTGGTAATGTCTCTATAAATGACATAGAAGACAAATACAAATATGAATAATTGGATGTATGGCAATGTGTGTATAAATATATATATATATAATATATATATATATATATATAGATGTAGTATATATATATATATATAGAGAGAGAGAGAGAGAGAGAGAGAGAGAGAGAGATGAGAGAGAAGAGAGAGAGAGAAGACTGAACACTTAAATGTTTTATTGTACTTCGGCCTTTGGCCACGATACAAAACATGGTTGGGGTAGGGGGTACCTAGTCAACTTATCAGAAAACGTTGCTTCCATTTCGCATTTCCAGTTCCGCAAGCATACAGAAGCACACTCGATGTCTTTTTGTTATCATCATCCCCATCCTCATCTTCAGCATCTCAGTCATCATCGTCAGCATAACCATCATTACTATCATTATCTACGTCGTCATCATCAACATCATCTTCATCATCTACACTATCATCGTCTTCTTCGACCTGTATAGCTATCATCGTCACGATCATACAGAGACAGAGACAGACAGAGACAGACAGGCAGAGACAGACAGAGTAGAAACAGACAGATAGACACACAGATAGACACAGATACAGACAAGCACAAAGAGACACAGAACAGCAACAGACAGAGATAGACACAGAGACACAGAAACAGACAGACAGAACAGAGATGACACAGAGCAAACAGAGACAGACGAGAGATCACAACAGAGGCACAACAGAAGAACAGAGACAGAGACACAGATAGACACAGAGACAACAGAGAAGACAGAGAGAGATGACAAGAGACACAGAGACGACAGACAGAGAACACAGACAAGAGACACAGACAGACAAAACAGAGAAACAGAGTAGAACAGACAGACAAGATACACAGACAGAACAACAGATAGACACAGAGACAGACAAACAGAGAACAGACGGAGAGAGATGCACAGAGAGACACAGAGACAGACAGGACAGACAGACAGGGACAGACAGAAACAGAGATACACAGACAGACATAGACAGACACAGACAGACATAAACAGAGAAACAGACTGAGATAGTTAGACAGACAGAGAGACAGACAGACAAAGACAGAGACAGAGACATAGAGAGAGTGAGACACAGAGCGGCTGCAGAGGCTGGTTCCGTAAATCGCCTTTGATAGGCCCATTGATTGCACCCTTAAGCATCTCTTAAGCAGCTTGCCGCGAGTTTTACGGGACACTGATCATTGTAGGGATGGTATTTTCTGAGTGAAAGAAAAAATCAAAGGAAAAAAGAATTGTCTGTGGGTTTGTTTGTTTGTTTGTTTTTTTAAATGGGGAAGTGTTGCATTTGTATGTGGCTTGCCTGTGTGTGCAGACAGAGACAGACAAGAAGACAGACAGCGCACGCGCACACCACATCTATTTGTCTGTCTGTCTGTCTATCTATCTATCTATCTATCTATCTATCTATCTATCTATCTATCTATCTATCTATCTATCTATCTCTCTATCTATCTATCTCTCTATCTATCTATCTACCTATCTATCTTTCGATCTATCTACCTATCTATCTTTCGATCTATCTACCTATCTATCTACCTATCTATCTATCTATCTATCTATCTATCTTTCGATCTATCTATCTATCTCTCTATCTATCTCTCTTTCTCTCTGTCTGTCCGTCCGTCCTTCCGCCCGTCCGCCCGTCTCTGTCTGTCTGTCTGTCTGTCTGTCTGTCTGTCTATCTATCTATCTGTCTGTCTGTCTGTCTGTCTGTCTGTCTGTCTGTCTCTATTTTGTATTTCTTTCAGTGACTTTGATGACTAGGACGACTACGAACAATTTCTATATACCTGACATGAGAAAGAGATCATAAATAGCCGGTTTTCGTGATAAAATGTCGTTAGCTCATTTTAGTCGAGTTTGTGTTGAAGATTAACACTATAAAGAACATCCGAATATGAGCACCCCATCCCCCTTACTTGATTTGATATGTTTACTTAAGAAGACTCTGAACATAAGGATAAAAGTCACCAGAAAATACAGATGACTTCTTACTTTTGCGCTCCAAAGCTGGTCTGATGCTCTTTTATTAAAAATTATCAAACCATGTTGCTATAATATTTTCCTTTCAGGCAAATGTTGTCTTTTACCCAGTCATGTTACAGCTCTGAAAACCTGTCTTATTGATTGTTGTTAACCTATTTGACGACCACTACAACCGAGTGGTTAAGATCATATTGAGACTATTTTGACTTCAATCCCATGAAGTCGTACGTTCAGATTTTGGCGACGGCGTCTGCCGAATAAAGGTGGGACGTTTTGTTGTTTTACAATCTCCTAGGTCAGCTTCAAGCACAGACCTACCAGTGTCTATTTTTTATTTATTTAATTATTTTATATCGAGGATAATGCAATAAGCACTTATGTGCTTTTTTACATCTAGTCTCCGTGTGTATGCGGTTTTGTAAATTTGTCATCTGTTTCCACCGGCACACGATGGCCTACTCTTTCGAAAAGCGGAACAGGATTTAACTTGTGCGCAAGATGGTCTGCGTGCGTTCGTACACGGGGCCTCGGTTTATAGCCTCATCCGAAGGACTTTTGGGGAGAGTGGAGTCTGCACTGATGTTAACTCCAGGGGAAAATATCTCCCTTGAACGAGAATCGAACCCCGGTCGTCAGATTGCGAACGCAATGTTCTGACCACTAAGCTATCCCGTCCCCCTTAATTACCTTTGCGTATATACACATGCAGAAGATCAAATACACACGCTAAAGATTCCCTCATCTATGTCAGAGTGGATTACGGAAAACGAAGAACATATCAAGCATGCAAAAGTTGTACTATGAAAAAAGGCTTGCTGTGAATCAGGATGTGTGGGCTGAGGCCAGCAGACAGACCTCCTGCACAGTGACAGACAAGCACAGGAGAGAAGACCAGGCACTACCCACCCCACCCCCACCCCACCCCACCCCACCCCACCACACCAACCCCACCCCACCCCACCACACCCCACCCCACCCCACCACACCCCACCCCACCCCACCCCACCACACCCCACCACACCCAACCCCACCCCACCCCACCACACCCCACCCCACCACACCCCACCACACCACACTCAACCCCACCACACCCCACCACACCACACCCCACCACACCCCACCACACCCCACCCCACCACACCCCACCCCACCCACCAGGCAGGGGATCCCACGCAGAGAAGAGGAGAAAAAAGAGAGAGGAAGCAATGTGGATCGGTGGTCTAGAGGTAACGCGCCTGTCTAGAAAGCGAAAAGTCCGGGTCGGAAGTGTGCGGTGGTTCGTATCCCGTTTTGGACCCGAAACTGTTTTCCCCCCATCCATTAGATCATGAGTGGTGGTCTGGGCGCTAGTCTTTCGGATAAGACGATAAACCGAGGTCCCGTGTGTTGCACATAATTATTTTAGCGCACGTAAAAGAACCCACGGCAGCAAGAGAGTTGTCCCGGGCAAAATTCTGTAGAAAAAAAGTCACTCTGATAGGGAAACAAAACACTGTTGCAGACAGGAAAACAAGAAAAAAAAAAGGGTGGCGCTGCTCTTGTGGCGACGCGCTCTATCCGGGGGGGAGCAGCCCGATATTCACGCAGAGAAATCTGCCGTGACTTAAAGTGGTATAAATAAATAAATAAATAAATAAATAAATCTGCTCTTCTCGGTCTGACAGAGAGATAACGCTGAACACTGTTAACTCCAGGAGCTGGTATTAGTGTGTGTGGGTGTGTGAGTGGTGGAAAAAGGCCTGCAACTATCTAGGCCTGTATCTGTCTTGCGCTGTCCTTGTTGTGATTTGCTGCAAACCAACTGCTTGTGAATTGTTACAGCGTCGCTTTAACGCCTGTTGCTGAATAATCATTAAAACAGAAAAAAGGAAGATTAAGAAGCATAAAGAATGAAATTTCAGGTCAGTATTTTATGATATTATCTGTTTGACTTAGTACCAACTTCAGCGGATGTTTTCTTATGAAGAAATAAGATTGATTTATTTATTTTATACCACTTTAAGTCACAGGAGATTTCTCTGTGTGAAATTCGGGTTGCTCTCCTCGGGGAGAGCGCTTCGCCAAAAGAGCAGCGCAACCCATTTTTTATTCTTTTTCTGTCTGCAATTATCTGTATCTCCCTATTAGAGTGGCTTTTTTCTACAGAATTTTGTCAGGGACAACTCTTTTGTTACCATGGGTTCTTTTACGTGTCGGTTGATCGTCTCATCCGAAAGACTAGCACCCAGACCACCACTCATGTTCTAATGGATGGGAGGAACGTTTCGGGTCCAAACGGGATTCGAACCACCACACACTTGCGACCCGGACGTTTGGCTTTCTAGGCAGGCGCAGGTTAAAACCTCTAGACTACTGATCCACCCCGATTTGCATCTGTCCCTTCCCTTCAGTGTAATTGGAGCATTGATATGAGGGTTTTATCGGGTGCTGGGTGCGTGCGCCCAAGAGAGAGAGAGGGGGGAGAGAGAAAGAGAGAGGGAGGGAGGGAGGGAGACAGAGGGAGAGAGAGAGAGAGGGAGAGAGAGAGAGAGAGAGAGAGAGGAAGGGGAGAGAGAGAGAGGGAGGGAGGGAGAAAGAGGGAGGGAGGGAGAGAGAGAGTGTCTGTGTGTATTCTTTTCATTCTTTCTCTCTTTCTTTCTTTCTCTCTCTCTCTCTCTCTTTCTTTCTTTCTTTCTTTCTTTCTTTCTTTCTTTCTTTCTCTTCATTTCTTTCTTTCTGTCTGTCTGTCTGTCTGTGTTTGTCTTTCTTTCTTTCTTCTTGCTTTCTGTCTTTCTTTGTTTTTTTCTTTCTTCAATGCTCCTCTTTGCTCATCTAAATAACCTTACTTCCTTGATCCCTAAACAAATCATCATTTGATGTCAGTGTTCCTTAGTAGTTATTCTTTTTGATAGAGACTGTTAATTCATAAATATTTGTCTTACTTTTCAATTGCTTAGTTTTCTCTTTT
>CM054135.1:29271966-29301966 GCA_028751875.1 Rapana venosa | reverse complement strand
ACCCATAAAGCTTGGTTTGTGTATATTTAATAATAAAAACAATAACAATAATAATAATAATAATAATAATAATAATGATAATAATACATGGAATTTATACAGCGCTATATCTTGCAAAAAAAGATCCACAAATCAAAGCGCTTTCATTCATCCTAGTCTTTCACATGGAGCCTGTTACAATTAATAGATTTTTTACAAATTCTAATGTAAACACACACGCGCGCACAGTTAATAATTTTTTATAAATTCAAATGTGAAAACACACACACACACACACACACAGACACACACACACACACACACACACACACACACACGTATTTGACATCCATTCCCACTGGCACGCAACTGCCGACTCTCCCATAAGGTGGAACAGGTTTGTTTACCGTGTGTACAAGATGCTCTGTACGCGTTTTACACACGGGACCTCAATTTAAACTTACCCGACGGACTTTCGGCAGAGTGGAATAGTCAGAACTGATGTTAACTCCAGGGACAAACAAAATAAAATCTCCTGTGAACGGGCGTCTCTGTATGGACTCAAACTCGGAATAGTATTGGACCCGTCAGATCGCGAGCGCATCGCTCTACCCACTAGCATCCTTTAGGGTATGCATGCGCATGCAGTACTTGGCAGACTAATCCGTGTTCGTATGAATGCATCGGATCAATGTCTGTGCCCACACACACTGCAGAGCATTTTTGGTGCGCGTGTGCATAGACCAGTTTAGCTTCTACGGTAAAGGTCGAATCAGGATTTGCATGATGGTCAGCATTCTGTGAGCAGTGAAAGTCGAAGTCAAAAGTGAAAGATGCCTGTGCTTTCTCCGAGACAAGTCTGTGGCATGGTAAGCATACGCACGGAGGATTGGACACACAGACCAAATATAGCATGCACGGGCAAATAACGGTTTGTGAAAATTATCTCTTTTTTTTTCAAAGTTACAAAAGTAGGTTAACTTTTTCGCAGTAAATTATGCTTGCGCGCGCACAGACACAGACATAGACACACACAAACGCACATAAACACACACGCAACCACGCACGCCTGCACTCTCGAAAGTACGCACACACACACACACACACACCACCACCACCACCACCACCACCACCACCACCACCACCACCACATCAGACAACCACCAATACCACCACCACCACCACACCAAACACAAACACTGATACACCCAGGGTATACCCGAACCTTCTTCAGTGTATTGGAATAATCAAGCATTTATTTGCCAGACAGATTTTTATCGCATGTGGTTGAGCATATCAAGACACCTCCGCACCTTGTAACCTCTTCTCGGGAAATAAAACCCACACCACTTCGATTTTCTCTAATTTTCAAAATAAATTTCAACTTACTTTCTCTCCCTACCCCCCACCCCCCCCACCCCCAAATATTCTTGTCCTTACATAGTTGGCTATACATTTTATTACTCAATTATCTGTAAACTATACCTATTCAAACTTAGTTTGTGTGTTGGTCTTTATTTCAGATAACGAATACTTTTCTTAAGTTTTTTTGTGTGTTTCGTGAAACTAGGTCATGCCTGTAATGCAATGACAAAAACACAAAGCTTATTGAGGAAGTTTATCTAACGTTGTGTGTGTAGTGTGTGTGTGTAATGTGTGTGTGTGTGTTGTTGTTTTTGTTAATGTAACTTCGGTATTTCTACACTTATTACTGTTGAAGACGCCATTAAAGCATTGGAAACCATCGCTTACCTAAGCCTGCATATGGATTCTTCCTATTATGTTTCTTTTGGTGTAAACTGGCTAGCATAGACTTAGTTAGCAATGGCGGAGAGCAAAGCAAGGGAATATGGGTGGGAGGGAGGGGAGGGAGGGACGGGGGTGGGGGGACGGCAAACAGACTGGAAAAAAAGAGAGACAGAGACAGAGGGGGGAGAGAAAGAGACAGAAAGAGAGAGACAGAGAGAGAGAAACGGAGAGACAGAGGCACAGAGAGAGACAGAGAGACAAACAGTCAGACAGACAGAGGCAGAGGCAGACGCAGAGAGAGAGAGAGAGAGAGAGAGAGAGAGAGAGAGAGAGAAGAGAGAGAGAGAGAGAGAGAGAGAGAGAGATGTAGGGGTGTGGGAGAGAAGAGAGACAGACAGAGAGACATAGATACAGACACGGACTGACAGACGGAGAGAGACTGACAAACAAGCAGCCAGACAGAGACAAACAGACTCAGTTACAGACGCAGATTGTGTGTGCGCGCATCCAGTCCCCGCCCGTAGGGTCACATAATGATAATGAACTCAGTACTCATACTTTCCAACAGTAGTTCAAGCAAAAGGAAAAAAAACTTAAAAAAAGAAAAAGAGAGAAAACGAAAACAAACAAACAAACAAACAACCCCAGTCAAACAAGAAACAAAATAAACCCCAGAACACCCCCCCCCCCCCCCATACAAAAAAGAACCATCCCCGACCAAACAAAAAAACAAGAAAAAACAACAACAAAACAAATGAGAAAAAAACCCACAAAAAAGACCCCAACACCGTCCTCGCCCCACACACATACACCAAAACAAAAAACAAACAAACAAACAAAAAACCCAAACAAATCAACAAACAACAAAACAACAACTACAGCAATGATAACAGAGAGAGAGAGAGTAAGCCAAACTTATAGATCCTAAAATTGAACACGTTCATATTGCACACTCTCTCAGAGAGAGAGAGAGAGAGAGAGAGGGGGGGGGGGTAGAGACACAGAGACAAAGAGACAGAGAGATAGAACATAGATCTATCTATCTATCTATCTGTCCCGTAGTCTGCCGACCGTGGGGGCACCCTCAAAGACTCAACAACCAGTTCCCTCCATTCCTCTCTCTGTTCTGCCTTTCTCAGGGTTTTGTTGAGTTCTAGGCCTGTCCATTCGCTGATGTTATCCTCCCAGCTCTTCCTTGGTCTGCCTCTTCTTCTTCCTCCTTGGACAGTGCCTTGCAAAACTGTCTTTGCAAGTCCTTTGGATCTTGTGACATGCCCATACCATTTAAGTTTACGCTTTTTCACGATCGTTAGAAGGTTCTTATAGGGTCCAATGGTTTGCTGGATTCTGTTATGCACGCTTTCGTTGCTTATGTGGTCTTTGTAGGAGATGCCAAGGAGTCTCCGAAAGCATCTCATCTCCACTGTCTGTACTCTTCTCTCCAAATCTGCAGTCAGGGTCCATGATTCACAGGCATACAGAAATATGGATATGACAAGGGAGCGCATTAGTCTGATCTTGGAGATAAGTGAGATATTTTTATCTCTCCAGATGGTGTTTAGTTTTGACAAAGCTGTTATTGTCTGTGCAGTCCTGCATACTACTTCTGGCTTGGATCCCTGGTCTGATACAATGGCTCCCAGGTACTTGAAGCTTTGAACTGTTTCCAGCTTCTGGTCATTAACCCTGATATCAGTGCTAATGCCGTTGGTGTTATTAGTCATCAGTTTGGTCTTCTCTGCACTGATTTCCATGCCGTATGTTTTGGAGGCCTTATTCAAGTGTTCTGTTAGGCTGGCAAGCTCTTTTTCTGATCCTGCTATTCCATCAATGTCATCTGCGAAGCGGAGGTTTGTGATCGTTCTGCCACCAATGCTGACTGATCCTTCATGATGTTCCAGTGCATCAGCTATGATTCTCTCAAGGAAGATGTTGAAAAGAGTGGGTGAGAGTAGACAGCCCTGCCTTACTCCAACTGTTGTTCGAAACCATAGATACAGAACAATAAATAGAGACTGAAACTAAGAAATATATGGGTGGATTTTTTTTAAAGAAAACATGTAATAGTTCATTGATTTTCTTTTGGTAAGAATGGTAAGCTGCAGTTAGGTTTTATTTCTAGTTATGTCAAACATTGGTGAGGTACCAAAGGCATTTGTTTATTTTTCTCTCACACACACACACACACACAGACACACACACACACTCACACACACACACACACACACACACACACACACACACACACACACACACACACACACACACACACACACTCACTCACTCACAAGGGTATTTATTGAAACGACAAATTGCTGGGATAGAGTGATTCCTATGCAGTTTTCATGTGTGCGATGTTTGATATCTTGTTTCCCATCAAACTGTCATATTCTGCCCAGAAGACAGCCCCCGCTATTGTAAAGACTGTTGAACATGTCTGTCAAAGCCTACTAGAAACAGGCAACTGAATCATTAAAGCGAAATTTCATCATCGAAGTCTGCTTTCAAAACCAATAATTTTTGTATGACATGACAACACTAGTTGTTCAACGACGAAGAAGAAATCTGCTTTTTAAGGGATTCTTATATACAGTTTTAACTAGTCTTGAATACACACACACACACACACACACACACACACACACACACACACACACACACACACACACACACACACACACACACACACACACACACACAAAAAAAGTAAGATGACGTATAACATTATAAATTAAGATGAAATAAGATTATAAAAATAGTTCGTTTAAAAAACTTGATGTCATTGCTGTTTGGTTACACTTATCAACTAAGGACAAGATAACAGCTAGATTATAGAGTAAAGCATCGTCAGCCTATAAATGTACAGTAGACGAAGACCTTTCAGTAAAGATCTCTTGCTTTTTTTAAGACAGTGTTCCTAGGCTGTGTTAACGGCTCCATCACCCATGTACAATCTTCTTTTTTCCAAGACTATTCCCCCCACCCAAACTCCCATACATAGAACCACCACCAACATAAACAACAAAATAATTCCACCCTCCCACCTCCACCCGAAAAAGAAAACCCAAGAAAAAGCAATAAAAACCACCAAAAACCAGATTTGTATATAACGACTACCGAGCATGCACCTCAGAAGTTTAAATATCAATCCTTTGACTGCAACCCCCCCCCCCTCTCCCAACAAACACACACTCACACACACACACACACCAACCCCCCCACCCACCAAAAAACAACCAACCAACCAACCAACCCACCAGCCATCCAACCAACTAACCAAACAAATCAACCCAAAACAATCCCGATGATTTGTTTTTATAAAGGGGGGTAATGAACTGGAAAAAAAAGGAATGAAGCGTTGTCGAAAGGCTTAGTGCACGTGAACCTTGACCAGAAAATCAAGGGTTGAAAACTCAGGCCAGAGTGATCGATATTGCTTTGGGGGCTCAATGGAACGGACGGCTTGGGACCCCACAGTGGAGCATTATCCACTTGATGACAGCGAATGAGAAAGAGAGCTGCTCAAATTACCCGACTTTCTCGCGGACATGCCAGAGGGTTGTCATTATAAACAGCACCCCCACCCCCAACCCCTAACCATGCCCGGCCAAACTTCTGCTTAGAAATCCCTTTTCTATCCCTCTCTTTGCTTCGGTCTTGCTCCTTTGTCTTCTTGTCACCCCTTTTTTTTTCAATCCATTTTTCTATCCTCTTGGTCCTCTGGAGTTAACGTCAGTGCAAACTCCACTCTCCCCCCAAAGTCCTTCGGATGAGATAATAAACCGAGGCCCCGTGTGCGAACGCATGCAGAATATCTTGCGCACACGTTAAAACCCGTTCCGCTTTTCGGAAGAGTAGGCCATTGTGTGCCAGTGGGAACGGATGACAAAATTGACAAAACTGCATACACACGGGGACTGGATGAAAAAAAGCACACGAGTGCTCATTTCATTATCCTCGAAATAAAAGAAAAAATAAATAAAAAGATAAAATCTCCTGCCCTTTTTTTGCAGAAAGACAAAGAAATAAACGTGGAAAAAAAGTCCTGTCACTTTGTCTCAAAGCTCGTGAATCGCTCTGGCATTATCGTTTTATTATACTCATGCCCATCGACTGTCACGACTGTACTGGCGACAAATGTCTCTGACACTGTAGCCCCTACTGCCATAAGGTCAGTTTCAATATCGCATACTCCTCTCCCCCACTACCTGTAGTGAGAATGTAGGGACCCACGGCAACAAGAGCAGTTGTCCCTGGCAAAATTATGAAGTCAAAACACAAGCCACTGCAATGGAAAAACAAAAAAGAATAAAATAAGAAAAGAATACAAAGAATACAAATGTGTGCGTGAGTGTGTGTTTGTGTATCTGTGTGTGTCCGTGCCACTATGACTGTCTGTAACATAAAAAATAATAAGATAAAATAGAAAAATAACATACTTGCAAAACAAGAAAATACGAAGAACAAAAATATAATGGGTGGTGCAGCTGTTGTTGTGGCATCGCAATCCCCTCCCCCCATCCCCACCCCAACCCACCCAAAGAGCAACTTGCTTTTTAACGTAGAGAAATCTACCGTGATTGAAAGTGGTATTCCATGTGAGAAATTCAACACTAACACTATTAGTTTCAAAAGCACTACATTCAAGAAACTTTGTCATAAATGACCTAATGGCACTACCAGTTCTTTTACTTTTTCTTTCATTTTTGTTTGGAATCATTAGGAGTACCGTCCCCTGTGGGGATGCCGGGGGTCTTGTCAGTATAAATAGCATCTACGCCTTCTGGAAATTCAGTGCTTCAGATTTCCTCTTCTATCTCTCTTCTATCTTGTACTTTTGTTTCTGCCTTGGTCCTGTTCTGCCTGTCACCTCCTTGTCTCTTTCCTGCCTTCTTTGTCCATTCTCCTGCTTGCTTTTTCCCCCATACAGAAAGACTTAAAAGATAACAACGCTCTTTCATGCTGAAATGGGACGTGCTGGGCCTGATATGACACATAAAATGAATGATTAAATGAATGAATGAATCAATCAATCAATAAGTAAACAAATAACTAAAAACCATCAGGCGCTTAACGGCAGCGTGTCGCATTTCCGCTCATATAACAGACAACAATAGTTGCTATCTGAGGGTTGGACTAAGAAACATGAGAAGCATCACACAAAAGAGCTGCTCACCACCTTGCACCATGTTAGTTTCTTGTATATACCCAAGCCTGGGGGTCTCAGCAAAATGGCTTCCCTGTCTTGATGGAGTCTCCCGTCGGATCGATGGATGAGTAGGCAGGCATGCTTATCTGTCAGAATGTATCCTCATATGGGAGAAGAGGCCGATTCTGGATGCACAGCACTTCCCACAGATGTTGCAAGGGAAAACGTCTCCAGAAGTTGAGCCCTGCTTCCTTTGCTCACGCTTCTCCTTAATGGCCAGCGTTCTTTTGTTTTCAAACGTCTTTATGCCACTGGAGCACAGCATCCTCCAGCGAGAACAATCAAGGGCATCAGTTTCCCAGGTAGCGATGTCTATGTCACAGGCTTTAAGGTTTGTCTTCAAGGTGTCCTTGAAGCGCTTGTAGGGTCTTCCAAGTTTTCGGAGGCCTTCCTTCAGCTGGCCATACAATAGCATCCTTGGGATCCTGCTGTCTGTCATTCGGACAATGTGTCCTGTCCAGCGTAGCTGGTACTTGATCAGTAGGCTTTCGATGCTGGGCAGGCTGCTCTTCTCTAGGACCTGGAGGTTGGAGACCCTGTCTTGCCACTTTATTCCGAGGATCTTTCGTAGGCATCTCTCGTCCCTGTCTTATAATCATATAATCTCATCCACCCCACTGATTTTTTTCCATCTACCTCCTCGGGTTTTTTCCCCCTGTTTCGACAGTTTCTCTGAACATGTAGTTTCAGCCAGGCCTTTTGGCGCATGAGATGATTGAATTCAGGGACGCTCTGACAGTAGATAACTGCAGGAGAAGAAGAGAAAGAAGGACGAAGTAATTCTAGGAGAACCGTAACCAAAAAGCAGATTGTCAGGAAATTGCGATAACCAGGACAACGTGGCATCAGGACAAAACATGGTTTTGCAGAGATGCCTGCCTGCAGCGCTTGAAATTGGAATTGTCAAAATGTGAGGGTTGATTCTGTCCTGCAAGTGCTCAAGACGAAACGAGAAGGAAACGTGTCTCAATCTTTCGTTGTGCGTGTGTGTAGTGTGTGTGTGTGTGTGTGTGTGTGTGTGTGTGTGTGTGTGTGTGTGTGTGTGTTTGTGTGTGGTGTGTGTGTGTGTGTGCGTATGTGTATGTGTTCGTGTTTGTCTGTGTGTCTGAGTGTGGCTGTGTCTGTCTGTGTGCGTGTCTGTCTGTGTGGCTGTGTGCATGGCTGTGTGTTTGTGTATGAATGTATGTCGTCTGTCTGCGTCTCTGTGTGTCTCTGTGTGTCTTTCTGTCTTTCTGTATTATATTTGGCATGTCGATCTTTCTGTCTATTTCTGTCTGCCTGTCTGTCTGTCTGTTTGCCTCTGTGTGTCTGTCTCCTATCTGTCTGTATGTGCCTGCCTGCCTTTTTGTGCTTGTATATCTGTCTGTCAGTGTGTCTCTCTGCCTCTCTCTTTCTCTGTCTTTCTCTGCAAGCACACACATACATATATACACAACACACACAAACTCTCTCTCTCACACACACACCTCCTCTCTCCCTCTCTCTCTCTCTCTCTCTCTCTCTCTCTCTCTCTCTCTCTCTCTCTCTCTCTCTCTCTCTCTTTCTCTGCGCAGCTGTGCATTCGCTTAATACACACACATACACAACACACACATACATCTCTCTCTCTCTCCCCTCCCCCTCTCTCTCTCTCTCTTTCTCTGCGCAGTTGTGCATTCGCTTAATACACACACATACACAACACACACATACATATCTCTCTCTCTCTCTCTCTCTCTCTCTCTTTCTCTCTCTCTCTCTTTTTCTTGTATATTATATACACAGATATCTATAATACATAAATATCCAAGAAAACGATTTACAGTCTTTTCCTATAAGTACAGAAATTTCACGGAGATGATGGACAAGAGATAAACGTCTACAAAGCAGTCATAGAAGTGTTCATGGCCTACTGTACCAACGTTTATTGCTTTTGCTGATGGTGCGTGTGCCTGTGTTTTTCAAAGGCCAGCGTTTTCACCATACGACGGTTAGGAAAGAAAAGTCCAATAAATATGTAACTGCTCTGTGTATGTGTGCAAGCACAGTGCGTGCACGCACGCACGCACACACACACATATATACGCACGCACGCGCACGCGCGCGCGCACTCACGCACGCACACACATACACCACACGCATGCACGGACGCACGGACACACGCAAGCGTGCCCACGAAAGAGCTATCACCCGTTTTATTGCAATAATTACATAGTTTCTCTGTCTGTCTATCTGTCTGTCTGTCTCTCTGTCTCTGTCTCTCTGTCTCTCTCTGTCTCTGTCTCTCTGTTTCTCTCTTTGTCTCTGTCTCTCTCTCACTGTGTGTCTATGTTTGTCTCTGTTTATCTGTCTCTGTGTCTGTCTCTTTGTCTCTTTCTGCCTGACTGTATCTCTCTCTCTCTCTCTCCTCTCTCTCTCTCTCTCTCTCTCTCTCTCTCTCTCTCTCTCTTTCTCTCTCTCAAGTATTCGCGCCCACAACTGCCCTGTCATATTAGATTTTGCGTAGGCACTGCGAACAAGCCGTTAAGAAATGAAACGGATAGGCTATATCGATTGGTTCAACGGTCACTCACACACTCTGAAAAGTTGAGAGACTTAGAAGTTGACAGGCAAGAGATTTCTCATTGTTTTCGATGTTAGTGGAGGAGGGTGGGTGGGGGAGGGGGGGGGGGGTGAGAAACGAGACTTGTTTTCAAGAAACTTGAAAAAAAGAAGAAATAGTTACGTGACCAAAAAAAATGTGTTAGAATGAAAGGACAGAAATAAAGGGCCTTCAGTTAGGCTCGTTTTAGTCCACAATGTTTTCACTATGTGCGAAGTCACATTTGTGAAATGCGCGAGTTCTTTTTTATATTAAAATAGTCACTGCACACCCCGTTTGGAGCAATTGTCCCAGCAGTCCCTATAAATCCGACAAGAAAAAAATACAACCCACTACCCCTCCCTCCCCCAAAAAAAAGTTACAAAAAAATAAGCACACACACACACACATGCGCGCGCGGACGCGTGCACGAACACGCACGCGCGGGGGACGGGATAGCCTAGTGGTTAGAACATTGCGTTCGCAATCTGACGACCGGGGTTTTATTTCCGTTCAAGGGGATATTTTCCCCTGGAGTTAACATCAGTGCAGACTCCACTCTCCCCAAAAGTTCTTCGGATGAGACTATAAACCGAGGCCTCGTGTGCGAACGCACGCAGAACATCTTGCGCACACGTTAAAACCTGTTCCACTTTTCGTAAGAGTAGGCCATTGTGTGCTGGTGGGAACAGATGACAAAATTTACAAAACCGTATACACGGGGGAACTGGATGTTAAAAAAAGCACATAAGTGCTTATTCCATTATCATCGATATAAAAGAATAAAATAAAATTAAAATAAATGAATAAAATAAAAAAAATAGAAAAAATAAAATGAACACACACACAGTGAGGTTCCATAGCGGATGACAGTCAAAATCGGCTAGGAAAAAATATCAAGGTTGCACTGGCTTTAAGAAAAAAATACTTGTGAAACCTATTTTGAAACAAATATCCGTTAATTCATCATCACTGCTTTACAACAGTCAGGAAAAAACGTGATGGGAGTTTGAAGATGTCCTAGACGGCTCGCAGAGTTCAGCAGAATCATGTCATCGTTTGTTTGAGACACCATCAGCTTTATCGCGCCTGCAATAATAATAATAATGATAATAATGATAATAATAATAATAATAATAATAATAATAATAATAATAATAATAATAATAATAATAATAATAAAAGGTGATGGTGCGGTAAGTAGATTACCTCCCATGCGATGAGAGCGACGTGTTACTATTTTGGGACATATCTGTAAATTGTGCAGTGCTCTGCTTCCTTGGGTGGTAGTTGAAAACTGCTGGTGGCATGCACTTTGCCTTTACAGTGGAATGAAGTATTTAAGCAGCCTCTCTCTCTCTCTCTCTCTATATATATATATATATGATGACCCATCCTCCCTGTTAATATATTATGTTGTTGAAGTTGAGAAGTTGTACAGACTCATGACAGATTTAATATCTCCACTCTGATACAATAATAATAATCGTTATTACTATTATTAGTGCTATCAAATCAATGTTGCTATAACTATCATTACTATTATTTTTATTATTGAAAGCTGGGCGTGTATGATTACAATTTGACTCGCTGACAAAGTTCTCCACACTAGTAGATAAATAATGTACTTTTCAGCAAGAACAGTGCATGTCATCTTGTATTTGGATAGTTTATTCTTTAAAAAAAAAAATACCCATAGCATTGTTTTTATGTTTCTTTTTATTCTTTTGTTTGTATGTTTATTTTGTGTGAAAGGACTTGCACTCTTGTTTTCTGAGAAAGCGTTTCACCATCCAGTACCCACTTTAAACCTGATCCCCGCCCCTCTCTCATGTCATCTAACCTGTTTAGTCTGCCTGTTACGAGAGAGATGACGTGTACGTTCAATGGTAGACATCTGCGCATCCTTATACTGCCTGAAAAAATAGCGATCATATAAAATACTTGGGTGGCCACCGGATGTAAACACCAAAGAGCTCTTTGGCTTGGCTCCGGATATATAATGGTTAAAGGGTTCCCGTAGCATAACTATGCGGTCCTTGGCGAGCGAGGTGTCAGAGATTTCAGCTTCTCTAGGGGCCACTTTGAGGGTGGCGCCCATCTCCTCTCCCTCGCTGCTTTACCTTCGCTGACTGTAAAGAGGGCAGGTCACTCCCCACCAATTTGCAGCTGGGGGATTGTACTAAAGCCAGCCACACTCAATGCTGCTTAACATGGGGAAACTGAGTGCTCTAACGATTGAAACATCTTCCCATCATCCAACCACTGAATGTTGACTGTCTGTCTGTCTGTCTGTCTGTCTCTCTCTCTCTCTCTCTCTCTCTCTCTCTCTCTCTCTCTCTCTCTCTCTCTCTCTCTCTCTCTCTGACGGGATGACCTGGTGGTTATCATGATGCGCTCGTGATCTGCTGACCCGGGTTCGATTCCTGTTCAAGAGGATTGTTCGGATGAGACTATGAACCGAGGTTCCGAACGCACGCAGAACATCTTGCGCACACGTTAAAACCCGTTCCGCTTTTCGGAAGAGTAGGCCATTGTATGCCGGTGGGAATGGATGATAAAGTTTACACAACTGCATACACACGGGGACTGGATGTAAAAGAAACCCACATTAGTGCTTATTCCCTAATCCTCGAAATAAAAGAATAATAAATGTGTGTGTGTGTATCTATCTCTCCCTCTCTTTCTTTCTGTCTGTCTGTCTGTCTGTCTGTATCTCTCTCTCTCTCTCTCTCTCTCTCTCTCTCACTCTCTCTCTCTCTCTCTCTCTCTCTCTCTCTCTCTCTCTCTCTTGCTTTATGTATTCTGCCTTCTCACTCCATTCTCCTGCCATTTTTTTCATCAAGCAAAAAACCTGGCAGCTTTATTCTGGTATTATTTATACGAAGTGGGTTTCTCTCTCTCTCTCTCTCTCTCTCTCTCTCTCTCTCTCTCTCTCTCTCTCTCTCTCTCTCTCTCTCTCTCTCCCTCTCTCTCTCTCTCTCTCTCTCTCTCTCTCTCTATCTATCTATCTATCTATCTCTTTTAGGGGGTGGGGGTGTTTGTTAGGCTTCTTTTTTGAATTGGGTTGTTGGGGTTTTTTGTTGCATGCACAGCTCTGAAAGTCGGAATGTGTCGGCTGAGACCTCCTGCAGAGTTACCGAGCACAGGAGAGAAGACCAGGCACTATAGCATTTCCAGTTCCACCCATTAGTAGGAAACGCGGTTTTTAAAGAAGAAGAGTTCACTCCTACTGAGTGTTGGTGGCGGTAAGAGCTTAAGATGTAAACTACTAGCGGGTCGTGTAGACTTTTTTAAAAAGAGAAAATATCGATAAAAACGAAAACTTGTTAAAGTTCAATTTAACGGTTTAGTGCTAGAGAGAGAGGGGGGAGTGGAGGAAGGAAGGGAGGAAGGAGAGAGGGGGTTGGAGAGAGAGAGGGAAGGAGAGAGAAGGGGGAAGGAAGGAGGGAGAAAGAGAGAGGGAAGAAGGGAGAGAGAAAAAGAGAGAAGGGGGGGGGGGGTTGCAAGGAAGGAGGGAGAAAGAGAGAGAGAGAGATAGAAGAGAAGAGACGGACGGACGGGCGGTGGGGGAGGGGGGGAGGAAGGAGGAGAGAGAGAGAGAGAGAGGGACGGACGGACGGACAGACACAGACAGACAGAGACGGGGAGGGAGAGAGATTGACAGACAGACAGACAGACACAGACACAGACAGACAGAGACAAACAGAGAGAAAAAGAGAGACAGAGAGAGGGACAAAGAGATGACAGGGACAAATAGCATGATACAAAACGTTTCTTCTTCACACTTATAATATGATTAATTCATTTTTAAGCCTAGTTGAATGTCCAGTCACTGCAAGGTACTTTAAATCTTTGTGCATCGGGGCTAAGTATGTACAAAATTTTTAAAATATAGGGGGAAAAAACTGGAGATGAGAGTCAGGGTCGAAAGATGAAGAATGTAATGGATGTTGACAAGTCTGTAAGATGACTCTTACAGTAACTCTCCTAATGGTGACCAGCAAGTACTTTCTGCAACTGAAACTAGGACATGCAACTCGGAATAATAATAATAATCATAATAATAATAATAATAATAATAATGATAATAATAATAATCATCATCATCATCATCATAATCATAATCATAACAAATAGAAAAAATAAAAAAATAATATAATAATAATAATAATAATAATAATGATAATAATAAATGGAATTTATACACCGCTATATCTTGCAAAAAGCCCTTCGGATGAGATTATAAACCGAGGCCCCGTGTGCGAACGCACGCAGACCATCTTGCGCACACGTTAAATCCTGTTCCGCTTTTCGTAAGAGTAGGCCATTGTGTGCCGGTGGGAACAGATGACAGAATTTACAACCGCATACACACGGGGACTGGATGTAAAAAAAAGCACATAAATGTTTATTCCATTATCCTCGACATAAAAGAATAAGTAAGGAAAGTGAGTAAAAACAAATCAAAGCGCTTGCATTCATCCTACTCTAACACATGCAACAAGTTAAATTAACAGATTTTACAAATTCGAATGTATACACACACGCGAACACACACACACACACACACACACACAACACACACACACACACACACACAAACAAACACACACACAACACACACACAACACACACACAACACACACACAACACACACACACAACACACTTTCACACACACGCGCGCGCGCACTCACCTTCACACCTTACACACACACTTCACACACACACACACACACTTTCACACACACACACTTTCACACACACACACTGTCACACACAACACTTTTCACACACACACTCACCTTCACACACACACACACACACTTTCACACACACACTCACCTTCACACACACTCACATTCACACACACTCACCTTCACACACATACACTTTCACACAGACACTCACCTTACCACACACTCACACACACACTTTCACACCCACATACTTTCACACACACACTTCACACAACACACTCACCTTCACACACACACACACACTTTCACACACAGACACACACCTTTCACACACACACTTTCACACAACACACCACACTTTCACACACACCACTTTCACACAAAACACTTTCACACACACACACACACACACACACACACACACACACACACACACACACACACACACACTTCACCACACACACACACACACACACACGTTCACACAACACACTTTCACACACACACACACCACACACACCACACACACACACACACACTCACCACACACACCACACACACACACTTTCACCCACACACACAGCACCCACTTCACACACACATCACACCCCCACCCACCCCAACCCCCACCCCACACACATGCACCCAGACCACACACACACACACACCACACACCACACCCCTCGCACACAGCACCACACACACACACACCACACCACCACACAAACAACCACCACCACCAAACCCAACGAAAACCCTCTTTGCGTCATTAGGCGTCATGTGGGCCCTGTCGCAATGGTGGTTTATTGCGTAACTCTTGGCTGCAGCACCAACACACAGACTGAGAAGCGCGATGCAGACGTAAGAGATTGGATTCGTCGGTGAGGTGCGTGCAGGGATTTGGGGATGTGGGTGTGAGGGTGTGTGTGTGGGGGGTGGGTTTTTGTGGTTTAACTTCTTTCTTCCTGTCATGATCCAACAAGCAATGGATGGAGAGAAGGAAAGTGTGAGGGGGGTTGGGAGTAGGGGGGAGTGATGGAGGAGTGAGACGAGAGAGATGAGATGATGAGATGATGGTGAGTGAGAGAGAGAGGAGTTATGCCAATGTCTTGTCACTTGTATGCTTTCTCCTCTTATTCCTCTCTTTTGTTGGTAGGATTGGTTATTTTGTGTTGAAAATGTCATTTTTGATGGTGTGGTGTGGGGTGCGGGGGATGTATGTTTGGTTATCGTTTATTCTAGTGACGCACGCGATTGTTGAGGTGATTTATTCTTTGGTTTTGATTTGATTGAGGAGGGGTGAGTAGGGTGTGTTTACTTTTTTTACTATTTGTTTTGGTGTTATTTTGTTTTTTTTGTTTTGTTGTTGACAGTATTGGTCTGATTTTTTGTATTTGACGGGTAGTGGTTGTAAATTGTTTGGTTTTTTAGTTTGTGCTTTTGTTTATTAGTTGGGTTTTTTCATTTCTTTCGTTTTTGTTTTTGTTTGGTGGTGGGGGGGGATTTGGCTTTTTTTTTTTTTTTAGCTGAAATAGCCTCTGAAGAGGTCAGTCCTTGTTTGTGATTTATACTTTTGCTATTTGGTGTTCTGCTTTCCTTGACATTTATTATGTGTAAGTATAATTATACGTCTAAATTGCGAGTCTGAACGTGAGTGTTGCGATGAAATTGTTTGTGTTGGGTGTGTGTTAAGTTGTGTTACATTAGTTAAGTGACTAAATGTTGTATATGTTTGGTGTTGTTGTTGTTTTTTGTAGGAGTGGGTGGGGTGTGTGGGTAGAATTATGTTGGTGAGTTGTGTTGTTAATGTGTTTGTTTGCTCGACGGAAAATAGTGCGGTAGGGAGGTAGTTGGCACGCGTATCGATTGATACTTGTGTGATTGGAACAATAATTCATTACATCGAAAAATTGGCAGGTAGTTGTAAAGAGTAGATTGTGACGGTGCAACATATAAATAGTAAGTTGCGATGGTCGACATTGTAGTGTAAATGTGTGCGAGGTGTGAATTGTTGTGTGGTTTTAAGTTGCGAGTGATAAAGTATCAGTGTAACGTTGTAGTCGAAAATTATATTGTAATGTTTGCTGTGGTCGAAAGTTACAAGTTGGCGTTTAGAATATTGAACGTGCTAAAAGTGGCGTTCGAAAACTGATCAGTTGTCTGTGCGTTGAAATGATAGTGTGAGTTTGTGCGGTTAGACAATTCTTATATTTTTGATTTGTGCTATCATCAACTGTTAAAATAGGTAGTTCAGTAGGATCAAGGAAGGAGATTCACGCAGTTTCCGTATAGATACCTCTGTTATTGAAAATAATCATCAATAGATAAAATCTGGCTCAAGGTATATTGTCAAGTGATGAGTTAGAACTTTTAAGTTAGGCGGCTTGCAACTTATAACACGTAGATCACCTTACTTCCGCTTCTGTCTATTTCTATCCGATACATCAGATGACTGAACTCCTATTCTGTCGATGGTTTTGTTGTGGGCTTTTTAGACGTCTGCAACTTTAAACTAATGGTTAGCATTATTTGATAAAAATCAAATATTTTCATTGTTGTGATGTGTTCTTGTGCATGAAGGTTCAATGCGGCTCATGGAATTTACTTAACGTTGGCTCTAACACAACTAACTGGGAAAGCGTCAGAGCTGTGCCGAGTACAGTATTTTTTTTAGATAGTATCAGAGTGTTTTGTGTTTGTGCACAAGCGGGATGCTTTCTTTTTTCATTTATTTTGATATGTTTGGTTTATGTATGTTTTAAAGGGGTTATTTCAAGCTTGAGCTGTTCACTTACATGTTAAAAGTGCTAATTGTTTACTGGTGACATTTGAATTCTTTTTAACTTTTTTGGACAATGTAGTTGGTTGAAAGGTTTCTGTTCATAGGTTACTTTCAAGGTCGAAGAACCAGAGTTAAACTTGCGTTCAAGTCGCCAGGATGAGCTTTGTTCGAAATGACACGCAAACGACACATCGTTACTGTGTTTTTTTTACCGAACGTTAGCATCTTACTGACAAAACACTGAAAGTCATGCGTGTGAGATTTTTTAGTGAGTGTTGTGAGAAGTCGACATCTAAGCGCATGACTGTTTAAGAAGTTGGTCAATTTACGTTTCAGATGACAAAAATTATATAAATAGACGCTGTGACACTGTTCTTTGTAACATCAATTCAGAAGTACGAGTCTTATGGACAAGCTATCAGAAGGATGATTACGTAAAAAAATTGTGTGCCGTGTGGTGATGTAGTCTAATCTTAAATGCGGTGCTACAGTAACCAGAATGTGGAGCATTTGTTTCAGATGTGTAACACAAGTTTGCTCTCTTTTAATAGCATAGCAGGGAATGCTTCTCTTGGTCTGTGAAACCATTCACGCTCTTGTATCTCCTAATGTGTTATGGTGTGTATCAAACCACTCCTGGGGTTTGTCAAGCGCGAGCCAGCTCGCAATGACTCGTAGAGAATACTCCTTTAGCATGCTTGTTACACTTTGCATCATTTCTTTGTCGGCTCGGCATTTGCTGATCTGCTTGGTTAATGGTTTTTCGTGTCTTTATTCAACAAGAGCTGAGGACACAGCTACCATGCCTAACCTGCGTAAGGATGCTATTGCTTTGAAATACTGCTACCACATCTCAACGTGAGTCATGGTTTGTTTGTAGGTGTGTTGCGCCAGTTTGTTATGGTTACCTGATCGTTATTCTTCTAAGACGGAAACAGTGAACTGGCTATCCGTTGGGAATTTTGTGTCTTCATGATGAGTTATGTGGTAAACGTCGACCTCGCAAAGTGCATTGCTATTGTTTGGAATAGTATGTTGTTTTCAATGAATAAAAGACTTTATTTGTCTTGAGTGCTTTTTTTACCTCATCATCATTATATTGCGTATTTTACTGATGTTTTTGCATAAGTACTTTTTCACAGGACTATTATCTTTGCAGGAGACAATTGCTTTTTATTTGCAGCATGTATGTTATGAATTGTGTTGTTGTTTTTTCTTCATGAAAAGTTGGCGTTGCTACTAACATCTGTGACAGTGCCTTGTATCTGCAATCGATGATGTCGGTCAGAAGGCCACAGCTTGCTATATAATGAAACCACCTCTGCAGTCACTACTTTCACTGAGGATTTAACAGCTGGAGGAGATACGATTCCTTGCGACTGCATCGAAAAGCCAACGACATAGCTTTGTAGCATCTAACATCAAATGTGCCCATGGTGTAAGATCAGCAAAACACAACCACACACAGCTGGCTATTTACTGAGCATGTGAGTCAGCAGCAGCAAGTCAAAGCGTGCAATGATCGGGTGTTAACCGCTGGTAAACAGGCCGGCTACTGATGACATCTTTTCATCGCGACTTACGGCACTGGTGTGAAAATCATGCCCTTGTGCGAATAAGGCTGCGTGTGGGGGGGTGGTGCATCAGGTACAAGAGCCCACTGAGTGCACTACTTCTTCTCGACAAACCTCGTGTCTACTCTGTTGGCGCTCGTTCTGCAACCCATCTGCCTGCTGACCAAACCTCTATCTGGCTGTGTCTCGTTTGTTGTTCTTTTTGCCTTGTCTGCTCATCCGCTTCTGTATTGTTCGTCTTGGCAATGAATCGTCATCTCTTCCTCTCACTGTATGCCCTAATATAATCAGTTTTGAATTTTCTGTCCAATCTTCAAAGTCGATTGTACGGCTATCCTATGGTGGATTCAACTGAATTGAAAACGTCACCATTGGTGGACTTCAGGGATCTAGTCGAATAACGAAAAGATAAGTCGCATTTGGAAATGCCACACTAAAAATGACTTTTTTCTGCTTTGGGTAGGGGGCTTCTTTTTACCTCTCCATCTTTTTTTGCGTTTTTTACATCATCTCTTTTTTTTTATCAAGACTTTTTTCCACAGCATCTATTTCTTTTGCTAAGACTAACTCCTGCCTTTTTATTTTGACAGCATGTAATATATCATGAACTTTGTGTTGTTGTTTTTCTGGCTTCTGGGAAATGATAAATACACGCAAAAATAAAGATGGGCGTTGGACGTCCACCTCAAACTATGACATGTGTTACATGTTTGCGCTTAGATATGTTCTGATCTAAATACGAAAATGATGGTCAGTGTCAGCAAGGTCCTACAGACTTTTATTGAGAATAATGAAAGTCAGCATCGCGAGTCAAAAGCTACTCTTTCGTGTGGTTTTCAACAGGCTGGAAGAGATGGATACGTATGCTTCCTGCTCATTCTGAAAGCCTGGTATATCTGACATAAGTTCTTTGTGAGGCATCATAGGGGGCTGCCATAATGTTACCGCCACATCTGGTGTAAAGAGATGTGTATTCAGAAAAAACAACAACACGTGGCTATATTACATGTAAGCATTGTGATCAACAGCAAGCCAAGGGCTTACAATAGCGTGCTCCACATCTGTCAGCTGGGTTTGAAGTAGTACAACAGAGCGAGCACTGAGATGAGCTGACTTTTTCCATGTTCGCAGTACTGTACCGGACTTGTTAGACAAATAAATGTTGTAGACAAGATACAACTGGCAGAGGGGAGTGTGTAGGGGGGGAGGGGGGTAGCTTAGTGATGTAAAGAAGCACATGAGTGCATATTTCATTATCCTCGAAAACAAAACAAAAATATCTCCCTGTCTCTCTTTGTCTCGCTCTGTCTCTCAGCCTCTGTCTCTGTCTGTATCTATGCCTGTCTTTATGTCTGTCTGTCTGTGTCTCTGTATGTCTCTTTCTCTGCCTCTGTCTCTCTCTCTTTTTCTCTCTCATACTTGTTCCTCTCTTGCACTATCTATCTCTCTCTCTCTCCCCCCCTCTCTCTCTCTCTATATATATATATTTATCTCTATATATCTATCTGTCTATCTAATATATCTATCTATCTATCTATCTGTCTGTCTGTCTGTCTATCTATCTATCTATGCATCTGTATATAATTATGTCTATGTATGTATCTCAATCAATCAATCAATCAATCAATCAACCAATCAATCAATCAATCAATCTATCTATACATCCATTCATCCCATCCATCCCATCCATCTATGTATTGATCGTTCTATCGCTGTGTCGTTCATTCGTTCGATCTATCTGTCTATCTATCTATCTATCTATCTATCTATCTATCTATCTATCTATCTATCTATCTATCTACTTATCTACCTATCTACCTACCCACCTATCTATCTATCTATCTAACCATCTATCCATCCATCCATCTATCTATCTATCTATTATCTATTTATCTACCGATCCACCTATCTATCTATCTATCTATCCATCCATCCATCCATCCATCCATCCATCCATCCATCCATTCATCCATCCATCCATCCATCCATCCATCCATCCATCTATCTATCTATCTATCTATCTATTTATCTTTTTAGCTATCTAGCTAGCTATTTATCTAGCTAGCTAGCTATTTATCTAGCTAGCTATTCATCTATCTAGCTATTTATATAGCTTTCCATCTACCTTCCTACCTACCTACCTACCTATCTATCTATCTACCTGCCTATCTATCTATCTTCTTTCTGATTCATTGATCTACCGGTCTGTCACCTTGTCTGCTGTCTTTCTGTCCATCCATCCATCCATCCATCCATCCATCCATCCATCCATGCTGAGGTAGGTGACCTGACTTTCCCCATCACTGAAGTGTACACTGTATCGGATTGTTCACGCCAAGTGTCGGGGACGAGGTAAAACTGGCAGCTGGTGGGGCTGGGGCCGGATTTGCTTAGTGGTGTATTAAAATGCACATGAGCGCTTTATTTCACATTCTCGTCGGAAAAATACCCAAAGTGTATGTCTGTCTGTGTGTGTGTGTGTGTGTATCTGTGTGTGAGTCTCTGTGTGTGTGTGTGTGTCTGTCTGTCTGTCTGTGTCTCTTTCTTTTGGTCTGTCTCTGTCTGTTTGTCTGTCTGTATCTCTGTCTGAATGTCTCTCTATCTCAAAATCTTTCTGTCTGTCTGTCTGTCTGTCCGCCCGTCCCTGTCTGTCTTTATGTCTGTCTGTCTATCTATCTGTCTATCCATCCATCCATCCATCCATCCATCTATCCATCTATCTATCTATCTGTCTATCCGTTTATATGTCTGTCTGTCTGTTTATCAATCAATCAATCAATAAATATATTTATCTATCTACCCCTCTATCTCTCTAGTTCTCTATCTCTCTGTCTGTCTGTGTGTCTGTTTGCCTTTCTGTCAGTCAGCCAGTCAGTCAGCCAGTCAGCCAGTCAGCCAGTCTGTCCGTTTGTCCGTCGTTCGGTCGTGGGTCTGTCGGTCCGTCGGTCTGTCTGTCTGTCGGTCTGTCGGTCTGTCTGTCTGTCGGTCTGTCAGTCTGCCTGTCTGTCGGTTTGTCGGTCTGCCGGTCTGTCGGTCTGTCTGTCGGTCTGTCAGTCTGTCTGTCGGTCTGTCGGTCTGTCGGTCTGTCTGTCTGTCCGTCTGTCCGTCTGTTCGTCTGTCGGTCTGTCTATCGGTCTATCGGTCTGTCGGTCTGTCTGTCGGTCTGTCCGTCTGTTCGTCTGTCGGTCTGTCTATCGGTCTATCGGTCTGTCGGTCTGTCTGTCGGTCTGTCAGTCTGTCTGTCGGTCTGTCGGTCTGTCGGTCTGTCGGTCTGTCGGTCTGTCAGGCTGTCGGTCTGTCTGACTATCGGTCTGTCGGTCTGTCGGTCTGTCGGTCTGTCTATCGGTCTATCGGTCTGTCCGTCTGTCCGTCTGTCCGTCTGTCGGTCTGTCCGTCTGTCCGTCTGTTCGTCTGTCGGTCTGTCTATCGGTCTGTCGGTCTGTCTATCGGTCTGTCTGTCTGTCGGTCTGTCTGTCGATCGGTCTGTCTGTCTGTCTGTCTATCGGTCTGTTGGTCTGTCTATCGGTCTGTCGGTCTGTCTATCGGTCTGTCTATCAGTCTGTCTATCGGTCTGTTATCTACAGATACACAGATAGGTTGATATAAAGGTATGCATTTACAGACATTCAGACGAGTATGCTCTCAAAATGTGTGTATGTGTGTATTCTATCCATTGACCATCTCCCTGCACATTGAGGTGATCAAGGTCATTCTGCATTTACTTGTGCCAGTCTATGTGTGTGTGTGTGTGTGTGAGTGTCTGTCTGTCTGTCCGCGTCTATCTGTGAGTGTGCATGCGTGTGCGCGTGCACGTGTGCGTGTGCGTGCTTGCGTGCGTACGTGTTTGTATGTGTGTGTGTGCGTGTGTGTGTGTGTGTGTTTGGGCGTGTATGTCTGTCTGTCTGTCTGTCAGCGTCTGTCTGTGGGTGTGCATGCGCGTGCGCGTGCACGTGCGTGTGCTTGCGTGCGTGCGTGTGTGTATGTGTGTGCGTTTTTGTGTGTCTTTGTGTGTATGTGTGTGTGTGTGTGCGCGCGCGCGTGAATGTGTGTGTGTGTTTGTGTGTGCGTGTGTGTGTGTATGTGTGTGTGTTATTAGGTAGGTGTGTGTATTTCCTTGTTGTTTCTGTCTGTGAGGAAGATGCTGTTTCTTTGTTCTGGAACTCAATTTTTGTAACATTCTATTTTCTTGTGTGCAGTAAGTGTAATTGGCACGGTGAGATAAATGATTTGAATAAAAGGTTTGTTTTTTTTTCTTTAGCAACGATCGCCTTTTTTCTTATGTTGCCAAAATGTACATTTTCCTTTATAAAAGAGAGCGCTGAATCACACCGAAATAAATCACAATGGGAAAACAACGAAACAGAACACAGTTCAACACAAAAGCTTGTCAGGTCTCAGTTTTCTCAAGTAAATGTCACCCCATGCAAAGCATACCAGCTTCTTACAACAGTCGATGCTTGCCAACACAAATCCACTCTGAACGACTATTCAGCCTATTGCATAACCAAGAGTGGCTGGTAAAAGTCCAGCTTACCTTACTGGGTATTTTGAGCGCTATAGCCATCTCCATGTACTTATTACGTAAGCTACGGTATGTTTTCTACGTGTGTATATGTTATCTTCTGTATGCGTGCATATTATGCTAAGATAGGTACATGGCTTTGGCAGTCTTCCTTAGATAGAGAAAAGAAATTCAAACCTTTACTTCAGCAAGTAATGTGTGTGATTCAAAATCACAACCAATGACTGTAGGATTATTAGAATAAGAACCAAACCCCCGCCCACCCACCCCGGGGGGAGGGGGGGGGGTGTAGGGGGCCTGTCAGAATGAATAGCATCCCCAACTTCTGCAAATTCTGTGCCAGGAATTCCCTCTTTTCTATCCTTCTCTTGTTTCTGTCTTGTTCCTTTTCCTCTTGTCACCTGTCTATTTTCTGCTTTCTAGGTCCACTCTCCTGCTTATTTTCTAGTAAGACTTAACAGATTACAATTCTCTTCCCAGCCAAAGTTGGATGCGCTGGACCTGACTTGTCAGGCGCTTAACGGCAGCGCGATGCATTTTTGCTTATATGACAGACAGCACTAGATGCGGTCTGAGTGCTTGACAAAGAGGAAGAGGAAGAGAAGGAAAAAGAATAAGAAGTAGTAGAAGAAGAAGCAGACGAAGAAAGGTAAAAGAAGAAGAAGTAGATTTAGAAGTAGAAGAAGAAGAAGAAGTGATTTTATTTATTCTATTTATTCATTTATTTCGAGGATAATGGAATAAGCACTCATGTGCTTTTTCCATCCAGTACCCGTTTGTATACAGTTTTGTCAATTTTGGCATCCGTTCCCACCGGCACACAATGGCCTACTCTTCCGAAAAGCGGAACGAGTTTTAATGTAAGCGCAAAGATGTTCTGCGTGCGTTCGTACACGGGACCTCGATTTTTAGTCTAATCCGAAGGACGTTTGGGGAGAGTGGAGGCGGCACTGATGTTAACTCCATAGGAAAAATCCCCTTGAACGAGATTCGAGCCCGGGTCAGCAGATCACGAATGCATCACTCTAACCACCAGGCCATCCCGTCCCGCCACCCCGGCCCTCCCCACTCGATTGACTTACCCACTTCACTAAAGTACCCATCAATTTGAACAACATAACACGCAACAGGGGGGTGCAACAGTATAAAACCTCGCGATTCGAGTCACTCTGAAATAGAATAGCCCTTCCCCCTTCCCACTCCTCTGCCTCCGACAAGCACTAAAAGGAAAGAAATCATCAAACATTCTGGACACTAACCAAGCGAAGATCTGATTAATTAAATCATTAATTAAGGGAAAAGTGGTGAAGCCAATCCAGTAAGGAGTGGTTTAGCAAGGGATGTGGACCCCAAAAAAATGTTGACAGCGCACCCTTCAACAACAATCAACACGTTTGGAGCCAAAACTACCCCTCCCCCCCCCCCCCCCCCCCCCCAATCCATTAGACCATGAGTGGTGGTCTGGGTGCTAGTCTTTCGGATGAGACGATAAACCGAGGTCTCGTGTCTTACACACAATGATTATTTAGCGCACGTATAAAAAAGAACCCACGGCAACAAAAGAGTTGTCCCTGGCAAAAAAAAGATATAAAGAAAATGCCACTCTGATAGCAAAACACAGTTGCAGACAGAAAAAAGAAAACAAATAATGGGTGGCGCTGCTCTTGTGGCGAGGCGCTCTCCCTTTTTGTGTGTGTGTGTGTGTGTCGGGGGGGTGGGGGGGGGCAGAGCAGCCCCAATTTCACGCAGAGAAATCTGCGGTGACTTAAAATGGTATAAATATTTTAAAATGCACTTTAAAACAAAACACATGGATGCTATAACTAAAACGGCAAGTAAGGGGGTAGGATTCAATTCACGGCTGTCCTTCACTCGGAGAGGCGCGGGTTAATAATGGATCGTAGCTTTTACTGGTTGCGGTGGCTGGTTTTAACTTCGTAATTGCCCTTCATGGGATGATTGCCCTTCGTGGGATGATTAAAGTGTCTTTGACTTGACTTGACTTGACATGACTTGACTTGACTTGACTCTGTACTGACTGGGCAGGCCTAGGGCGCTGGCTGCTCGATTTTGTTGTTGTTCTTTTTAGTTCTTTTTTGGGGGGAGGGAGGGAGGATGTGTAGTAGGCACACTAAAAGTTTCTTATGCATGAAATCGTGTCTGCTCTGTCTGTCTGCTCTATCTATCTCTGTCTTTATTTGTATGTATGCCTTTCTCTCTCTCTGTCTCTGTCTCTGTCTGTGTGTCTCTGTGTTTCTCTCTGTCTCTGTCTCTCTGTCTATGTCTGTGTCTCTACGTCTCTGTCTCTTTCTCTCTCTCTCTCTCTCTGGAAACAGATGACAACATTTACAAAACCGCATACACACGGGGACTTGATGTAAAAAAGCACATGAGTACTTATTCCATTATCCTCGATATAAAAAAATCTCTCTCTCTCTCTCTCTCTCTCTCTCTCTCTCTCTCTCTCTCTCTTCTCTCTCTCTCTCTCTCTCTCTCTCTCTCTCTCTGTGGGACAGACAGCGCGGGTGTTTTTTTTTTAAAAGAAGCTTTGCAAAATCTCATCATTGCATATCCTAAGTAAGAAAGTGAGACGTCAAGAGTTTCCCTTTCTTTTAATGGCATGTCAAGTCAACGGCGATAAGGATGACATAAACGATGCAGCTATATAGAATTGTACATTGGCTTCAAATAATCTTCTAGAGAGAGTTGAACTCTTTATTTTCTACTTCACTCATCTCCGCCACCCCCCTCGCCCCACAGCTCCCAACACCCCCTTCCTCCCTCGACATGAAAAACGTCAGTTTGATATAATCATCACGTGTGATTTCTTTTTTTTTCTTTTTACTTTTTTGAAATGGCAATGCCTCCCTCGCCAAAGCTACTACTACTCCTGTTGCCGCTGCTGCTGCTACTACTACTACTACTGCTGCTGCTGCTGCTGTTGCTCCTGCTGCTCCTGCTACTACTGCTACCACTACTGCTACTGCTACTACTACTACTAACTACTACTACTAACTACTACTACTTACTACTTCTACTAAGTACTACTACTACTACTACTACTACTACTACTACTACTACTTCTACTACTACTACTACTACTACTACTACTACTACTACTACTACTACTACTACTGCTACTGCTACTACTGTTCAGTTAACGTGATATGCACAGCAGCTCTCTCTCTCTCTCTGTCTGTCGGTCTATCTGTCTGCCTATCTGTCTGTTTATCTCTGCCTCTGTTTCTCTCTATATCATTCATTCATTCATTCTTTCATTCTTTCTTCCTTCCTTTCTTTCATTGTCTTTCTCTCTCTGTCTCTATATCATTGTCTGTCTCAGTCTCTCAATATGGTGTGTTTGTCTGTCTCTGTCTGTCTTTCTGTCTGTCTGTCTGTATATCTCTGTCTCTCTCTGTCTCTCTATCTGTGTCTATCTGTCTCTGTCTGTCTTTGTCTGTCTTTGTCTCTGTCTCTCTCTGTCTGTCTCTGTCTCTCTCTCTGTCTCTCTCACTCTCACCTCTCACTCTCTCTCTCACTCTCTCACTCCCTCTCTCTCCCTCTCTCTCCCTCTCTCTCTCTCTCATTCTCTTTCCCTCTCTGTGTTTGTGGTGATAGCAGCAGTAATACTATTAGACGTTGGCTGTAGACACTGCCCATCATTGGATTAGCTCTCCCAACCCATTGGCATTCTTTAAAAAAAAAGTCGCAAGTATCTTAACCCTCGGTCGCCTTGATATAGGGGACTAGGATCAAGCAAAATGCTAGAAGCGTGTTTCTGTCTGTCTGACTGTCCTGTCTGTCTGTCTGTCTGTCTGTCTTTCCATCTATATGTCGATCAAGGGAAATGCTAGAAGCGTGTGAATGTGTGTGTGTGTGTGTGTGTGTGTGTGTGTGTGTGTTCGATTTCATTTGACGTCTCTTCACAAGTTGTGATATTAGACGGTTTGATATTAGCTTTGTGTGTGTGTGTGTGTGTCTGTCTGTCTGTGTCTGTGCCTGTGCCTGTGTTTGTGTGTCTATCTGTGTGTCTGTTTGTCCATATGTCTGTCCATCTGTATTCAGATCAAGCGAAATGCTAGAAGCATGTGTCTGTCTGTCTGTATGTATGTATGTGGATCAAGCAAAACGTTAGAAGCGTGTTTCTGCCTGTCTGTCGAAGCGAAATAATAGCGCGTGCGCGCGTGTGTGTGCGTGCGTATCTGTCTGTCTGTCTGTCTGTCTGTCTGTCTGTCTGTCTGTCTGTCTGCCTCTCTCTTCTCTCTCTCTCTCTCTCTCTCTCCTCTCTCTCTCTCTCTCTCTCTCTCTCTCTCTCTCTCTCTCTCTTTCCATCAGTCTGTCCATCTCCATGTCGATCAAGCGAAATGCAGGAAGCGTGATTCTGTGTGTCCGTCTGTATGTATTTCGATCAAGCGAAATGCTAGAAGCGTGTTTCTGTGTGTGGTCTGTCCATCTGTCTGTCCATCTGTCTTTCAATCAAGCGAAATATTAAAAGCGTGTTTCTGAGTGTCTGTCTGTCTGTCTTTCCATCTATTTGTCCATCTGTATGTCTGCCTGTGTGTCGCTCCTGTTTGCATTTCTGTCTGTGTTAGTCTTTTGTTGTTTTTATATGCTGGCCTCTGTGACTGTCAGCCTGTCCCTCTCTCTCTATTTTCCTCTCTCTCTCTCTCTCTCTCTCTCTCTCTCTCTCTCTCTCTCTCTCTCTCTCTCTCTCTCTGCATCTCGATGTCTCCCTGTCTCTCTTTCTCTCTCTTTCTGTATTCTATCTCTGCATCCCTTGTCTCTTCTGTCTCTTTGTTTCTATCTGTCTTCCTCTCATTGTGTTTCGAGCTCTGTCTCTCTTGCCCCCCCCCCTCTCTCTCTCTCTCTCTCTCTCTTTCTCTGTCTGTCTGTCAATCTGTCTGATCTCTCTTTGTCTGTTCGTCTCTCTGTCTCTCTGTCTCTGCCTCTGTCTCTTTTTGTCTGTCTCTTTCTGTCTCTGTCTCTCTCTGTCTCTCTATCTCTCCCTCCCTCCTCCCCCCCCCCCCCTCTCTCTCTCTCTCTCTCTCTCTCTCTCTCCCGTCACCCTTTGTGACCTCAAGGCAGTTCGCACTCATTCGATCTGTAAAATCAGTCAGTGCTGGTTATAGCAGGGGCGCATCTACCAATCGCCAGTCAGCTTTGTCAAACAGGGAAATATTTCTTGGTGGTGGTTGGTGTTTTTTTAAATCATCTTTTTTATTTTATGTTCTGTTATAAACCAGAAAAAGCCGCGCCAAATGGACCAAAGGATAGTTCATTGGCTCAAGAAGTATAATTTCCGTGTTCGACTCTCAGCGGCAACATTATTTAACATTGCATTCACGGGGATTTTTTTAGGTAATGGGAGTAGAAAGAAGTAGTAGTGGTGGTGGTGGTGGTGGTGGTGGTGGTGGTGGTAGTAGTAGTAGTAGTAGTAGTAGTAGTAGTAGTAGTAGTAGTAGTAGTAGTAGCAGCAGAAGAAGAAGTAGTAGTAGTAGTAGTAGTAGAAGTAGTAGTAGTAGTAGTAGAAGTAGTAGTAGTAGTAGTAGAAGTAGTAGTAGAAGTAGTAGTAGTAGTAGTAGTAGTAGTAGTAGTAGTAGAAGTAGTAGTAGTAGTAGTAGAAGAAGAAGTAGTAGAAGTAGAAGTAGTAGAAGAAGGAGGAGTAGTAGAAGTAGAAGTAGTAGAAGAAGGAGGAGTAGTAGTAGTAGTAGTAGTAGGGGTGGTGGTGGTAGTAGTAGTAGTAGTAGTAGTAGTAGTAGTAGTAGTACAAGTAGTAGCAGAAGTAGAAGTAGTAGTAGAAGTAGTAGTAGAAGTAGTAGTAGTAGTAGTAGTAGTAGTTGTAGAAGTAGTAGTTAGTAGTAAAGAAGAAGAAGAAGAAGAAGTAGTAGTAGTAGTAGTAGTAGTAGTAGCAGTAGTAGTAGTAGAAGTAGAAGAAGAAGTAGTAGTAGTAGTAGTAGTAGTAGTAGTAGTAGTAGAAGTAGTAGAAGAAGGAGGAGTAGTAGTAGTAGTACAAGTAGTAGCAGAAGTAGAAGTAGTAGTAGAAGTAGAAGAAGAAGAAGTGGTGGTGGTGGTGGTGGAGGTGGAGGTGGAGGTGGTAGTGGTAGTGGTAGTGGTAGTAGGAGTAGAAGTAGTAGCAGCAAAGGTAGTAGTAGCAGCAGAGGTAGTAGTAGAAGTAGTCGTTGTAGTAGTCGTAATAGTCGTAGTCGTGATAGTAGTAGTAGAAGTAGTGGCGGCAGCAGCAGCAGCAGTAGCAGCAGCAGCAGCAGCAAAAGTAGTAGTTGCTTAACCATCAAACTGCCACAAGGACAATGCAGAGCCGCTTCTGGCTGATGGTCTCCTGGCAGCTTTATATAGGTATTACTGCTGACCCATAATTATAAAAAAAGCTTTGTCACTGATAAGATGAGAGCAAGATGATTGCTAAGAACTTTATTGAAATGTTGCGATGCTCTAAAATGTTACCAGGGCATTTCCTAGCATGTACACACTACTGAGGGAGAAAACTTCAACTGAAGATGAAGTACGATTACCTATACGGCAAGACATTGTAAAAACAGTCATGCAACTAAATTTCTCGTGCACTGCATACTCTAATAGTGATTCGCATGTGTGATTTTTATTGTGTCCTTTTATTTATTTATTTTTTCATTTCTAGGAGAATGGAATAAGCACTCATTTGCTTTTTTACATCCAGTCCTACCTGTGCATGCAGTTTTGTCAATGTTGTCATCCGCTCCCACTGGCACACATTGGCCTACTCTTCCGAAAAGCGGAATGGGTTTTAACGTGTGCGCAAGATGTTCTGTGATGAGTGAGATGAGTGCTGGAACATGCACAACGGCAACAACAATAACAATAACAACAACGACAGTAACAGCATCGACAACAATAACAACAGTGACAACAACAACAACGACGACCGC
>CM054135.1:29231966-29264466 GCA_028751875.1 Rapana venosa | reverse complement strand
AAGCTCATGACAAGTGTGCCATTATTATTACGGGGTCCGTTCTGTAGTAATAAACTGCACATCAGGCGACAGCTATACATTACACTGCACTGAGCTGTCATTGAGAGAGGACATGGGGGCTCAGTGTGTGTGTGTGTGTGTGTGTGTGTGTGTGTGTATGTTGTGTGTGGTCTTTTGTACTTTTGTCCATATTTTCTTTTTTCTGTCTGTCTGTGGGGAGTGTGAGTATGTGCGTGTCTGTGTGTCTGTTTGTCTGTCTATTGATGTGTGTGTTTATGTGTGTGTGTCTGTCTGTCTCTGTCTTTGTCTCTGTCTTTGTCTCTGTCTTTTTTCTTTTTGCTGCCTCATCTGTGATGTCCTCCATCCTGCTGTTCCTACGCCGCTCATTCCAATCTCCCCGCCACAGCCATACCCAGATTCGTTATGTCTTATCCTTAAAGTCAGAAATCCACAAGGAGCCCATCACTATCAGGCCGCCATGGGGCCACCAGCCAGAGGGGCCCTGCACTGCTTCTGGGTCACGTTGGTGGTGTTCAGTGGTGCCTGTTCTGAGCTAACATATGCAGGACGCCACCTACTTTGTACCCTACTAACAACAATACTAGCTAAGTTAGTTGCCCACCTGAGGTGGCAACCACCACAATGTCCCTCCAATGACCATCCACCGCAAACCTACAACCCCAAAGGCTTTGACACAAGCTCACCACAGGCACAGAAGTGTATGGGGAAACCAAATCTGAGGCATCATGAGCCCATAGCAACTGGGACCACCGAATCAGAAGTATTTCTTATTGCATGATGATCAGTGAAATTGAGGATGACGTGATGCTGCTGCTGTGGAAGTGCATATGCTTTGACAATGACAATGACAAATTCTTTTATTTCGAGGATAATGAATAAGCACTCATGTGCTTTTTTACAATCAGTTCCCGCCCTTAGAGATATATAAGAGACTACTTGACAGGGTTGTACTCTACGATTACTATCATAATATATCCTAGCGTCAACCGGGCCGAGAGATACAGGCACCTGCAGTGTTGGTCAGGTAAATTTGAGCAACACTCTCAAACTCGCATCCGTTAAGTAAATGAAGCTGGACTGTGTGGTCCCAGTCTTCCCACTGATCTCACAGCACACTCACTGTGGGAAGGAGCCAGCCAGAGTCTGAAAAATCCCTATGACTCTCATGGGAATCGAACCCACGACCTTCCAGTCCGTAACCCAAGGTGCTAACCACTGCACCATGGTAGCTGGTTCTATCTGTCTCTCTTTGTCTCTGTCCGTCCATCTGTCTGTCTGTCTGTCTATCTATCTATCTGTCTGTCTGTGTGTTTGTCTCTCTCTCTCTGTCTCTCTCTCTCTGTCTCTCTCTCTCTGTCTCTCTCTCTCTCTCTCTGTCCCTCCCTCTCCCCCCTTTCTTTCTACCCCTCTCTTCCCCCATTTCTCTCTCTGTCCCAGTTTTATTTCCATTCTCTTCATACATTATAATTATTATGCTTTTAATTTATTTGTATCAGTAGAGGGGTTACTGTTACTGTTACTGGTCCCGTAACCCGCCAGGGTCGTAGGGGCGCTGCATGGTGGACGAGCGGTGGACCAGCTGGCTCCACTTAGCGCGGTCGTGGGCGAGTGCCTGGGTGACATTGAAGTCCTTCCCTGTCCAATCACGGATAGGGAGAGGGGTACTGTGTGTTAAATCACAAAGCTCGTGACAAGCGTGCCGTTATTAACGGGGTCCGTTCTGTGCTAATAAACTGCGGGTCAGGCGACAGCTATACACTACACTGCACTGAGCTGTCCTTGAGAGAGGACATAGGGCGGCTCAGTGTGTGTGTGTGGTCTTTATTCATTTTTGTCTGTCTGTCCGAGGGTCTGTCAGTCTGTCTGAGCGTGTGTCTGTCTGTCTGTCTCAGTCTGTCTGTCTGCTCTCTCTCTTCCCAGGTTTATTTCGATTCTCTTCATAGTGTTATATATATATATATATATATATATATATATATATATATATATATATATATATATATATGTAATTGACAAAATATAGTGAAGAAAAACAAGTGCAGGTAACCAGTTACAACTTCATTCCCATCGTAAAAATGATTTTTGTCTAAGATTTTTAAAATCCACTACAATATAAAACTTTGAAGACAGCATTTGGGGAATCATTGAGTAAGAACTATGCCTTTGGCCTAACTTGACTTGTTGCGGCTCCTGGTTGAGCACTCTTCAGAGGTCCCGGCAGTATTTAAATCCTCACTCACTCATCCTCTGTGGTACTAACAGCAAGACACCCTCCATAATTCAAAAGTGTGTATTGCTGCCCTAAGAATAAAATTTTTGTGGTCTACCACTGCTGCCAGCAAAAGATGAAAAATAGAAAGAGAAGGAAAATACATGAAAATAATAGTGGTAAAAAAAAGAAATATATATATATGTGTGCTTTTATTTTATTTGTATCCAGAGTGGAGGGGTATTGTGTGTTAAATACCAAAGCTGGTGACAAGTGTGCCATTATCACCAGGTTCTTTTGTGTTAATAAACTGCACATCGGCCAACAGCTATACACTATAATTATACACTGCATTGAGCTGTGTTGAGAGAGGACATAGGGTGGCTCAGTGTGTGTGTGGTCTATTGTTCTTCTGTCTGCGTGTCTGTCTGTCTGTCTGTCTGAGGGTCTGACTGTCTGAGTTTATATGTGTGTGTCTGTCTCTGTCTCTGTCTGCCTGTCTTTGGCTGTCTAAATGTCTGTCCAACCGTCTGTCTATCTGTCTGTCTGTCTCTTTCATTCTCTCCTTTCTCTACCATCCCCCCTCTCTTCCCCCATCTCTCTGTCTCTCAGTTTTATTTTCATTCTCTTCATACATTGTATTATACATTGTATTATATTGTGTGTTAAATACCAAAGCTCGTGACAAGTGTGCCGTTATTACCGGGTAGGTCCCTTGTTAATAAACTGTGTGTCGGGCAAAAGCTATACACTACACTGAGCTGTCATCAAGAGGGGACGTGAGGGCTCAGTGTGTGTGTGTGTGTGTGTGTGTGGTCTTTTGTCCTCTGTGTGTGTGTCTGTGTCTATGTGTGTCTGTGTGTCAGAGTGTGTGTGTGTGTGTGTGTGTGTGTCTCAGTGTTTGTCTGTCTGTCTGGCTGGCTCACTATGTGTCTCTGTGTCTTTCTGTCTGCGTCTGTCTGTATGCCTGCCTACCTATCTGTCTGTCTGTGTCTGTCTGCATGTCTCTGTCTTTGTCTATCTGTATGTCTCTCTCTCTCTCTCTCTCTCTCTCTCTCTCTCTTTCTCTCTCTCTCTCCCTCTCCCTCCCTCCCTCTCTCCTCTCTCTGTGTCCCAGTTTTCTCTCTCTCTCTCTTAGATTTTTTTTCTGTCTCGCCTCAGCGTCTTGTCTCTTTCTTTCTGTCTGTCAGCCCGTCTATATTTCTGTTTGACTTTCTGTGTGTCCATCTGTCTGTATGCGTGTCTGTCTGTTTTAATCTCTCTCTTCTCTCTCTCTCTCTCTCTCCTCTCCTCCTCTCTCCTCTCTCTCTCTCTCTCTCTCTCTCTCTCTCTCTCTTCCTCTCTCTCTCTGTCTTTCTCTCTGTTTCTGTCTCTTTGTTTCTTTCTCTCTCTCTGTCTCTCTCTCTCTTTGTCTCTCTCTCTCTCCCCCTCTTTCTTTCTCTCTCTTCCTCTCTCTCTCTCTTCCTCTCTCTCTCTCTCTTTCTATCTCTTTTTCTCTCCCTCTCTCTGTCTCTCTCCACCTCTATCTCCCTCTCTCCCCCTCTCTTTCTCTCTCTCCCTTTCTCTCTTTCTTTCTTTCTCTCTCTCTCGCTCTTTTTCTGTCTCTCTCTCTGTCCCTCCCTCTCCCCCTCCTCACCCCTCTATCTCTTTCTCCCTCTCTCTCTGTCTCTCTGTTTCTCTGTCTCTTTTCTCTCTCTCTCTCTCTCTCTCTCTCTCTCTCTCTCTCTCTCTCTCTCTCTCTCTCTCTCTCTCTCTCTCTCTTAATGTACACAACTGTTTAAAGATGCTTAATTTGTTTCAGTTTTCAGGTTCTCATTAGTGATGTTGTGACAGTTGCCACAAAGGCCATGGGTTTGGGGTTTTTTTTTAGAGGGAGTTTGTTTTCGCTTTGTTTTGCTATGCATTGTTTGACCAAATTCTAGGGGCTGAAGGCCTGAAGAATAGATGGTGTCCGTTGTTCTCTCTCTGTCTCTGTCTCTGTCTCTGTCTCTGTCTCTCTCTCTCTCTCTCTCTCTCTCTCTCTCTCTCTCTCTCTCTCTCTCTCTTCTCTCTCTCTCTCTCTCTCTCTCTCTCTCTCTCCTCTCTCTCTCTCTCTCATCTCTCTCTCTCTCTCTCTGACTTTCTCCCTATCTCTCTCTCTCTCTCTCTCTCTCTCTCTCTCTTTCTCTCTCTCTCTCTTTCTCCCTCTTTCTCCCTCTCCCTCTGTCTCTCTGTTTCTCCCTCTCCCTCTGTCTCTCTCTCCCTCTCAATTTTGTCTCCCCCATTCTAGGGCCTGGTGGCCTGAAGAATAAACTTTGTTGATTGTTCATTGTTCATTTTTTACTCTCCACACGTGGATACTTGCATACAATCTAACGTCTACGCATGTGCAAATGAAGATGCGTGACAGTGCGCATGCTCCCACGCGCGCGCACGCACGCACATGCACTCTAGTGCGTGCACAGTCATATGGATATGTCCTAGTGTACTTTTGCATTAACTTGTGCATGCAGGTACCTTTGCCGCTACACACACACAGGCTCACACACACACACACGCGCACGCACACACACACTCACAGGCTCTCACACACACAAACACGCACGCACACACATGCTCACGCGCGCGTATACGTACACATGAACTCTTGCAGGCGCGCACTGCCATGTGGATAGGTGAGCTCTCACACAAACTTGTGCAAGGAAGCACCTACACACACTCACGATCACACACAAAACGCCTACACACACTTACGATCACACACAAAACACCTACACACACACACACTCACGATCACACACAAAGCACCTACACACCTACACACACTCACGATCACCAAGAAAACACCTAAACACACACATACCTACACACACGCAAACCCCACCACACCACCACCGACAGCACACTCGCAAAGCATGGATAAAGATCATCATCTTACCACACTGTGACGGAGATGCCATACCTGTCTGTCCACGATCAGGATCGAAACCCTTGGAGACACGACCTCTACTTACCTGTCTGTCTGTCTGTCTGTCTGCCACGGTTTTTGGCTAGATTTAGATCGTGATGACAGAATACACGATGCCCTGGCGTGACAAGCTTAATGCTCTGGTGATATTATAGAGTATGCTGTTTTGTTACAGCAGATGTTGTCCTGTTATAGCGTATGCTGTTCTGTTATAGAAAAATAAGCTGTTCTGTTGTCTTGTTTTCTGTTTTGTTTTATAGTTTGGTGTTCTGTTATAATTATTGATGTTCTGGTATGCTGTATGCTGATATGTTATGTTGTATGTTGTTCTGTTGTATTGCGTTATGTTCATACAGTATTTTGTTCTGCTGCATAGTGCGCTGTTCTGTTATTATACTATGCTGTTCCTCTTATATTGCTTGCTGTTCTGTTAAACTGTGTGCTGGTCTGTTAAACTGTGTGCTGTTCTGCTAAAGTGTGTGCTGTTCTGTTAAACTGTGGTCTGTTCTGTTAAACTGTGGTGCTGATCTGTTAAACTGTATGCTGCTCTGTTATATTGGGTGGCGTTCTGTTATACAGTATTTTGTTCTGCTACATAGTGTGCTGTTCTGTTAAGTTGCATGCTGTTCTGTTATAATAGTGTATGGTGTTCTGTTGTGTAGGTTTACTTCTACTGCGAGCATTGCGTCTTCATCAATATCAGGTGACTAGTGCAATCTGTCCTGGTTTTTGTCCTCTCTTAAAAGTCGTGATGGTTATACTACATGCCCTCTTTAAATTTCACACCTTCAGTAAAGCTTATAATGAATACCTATGCCGGGTTCTTTTCCCCTTTCACGTTCTGTGTTTTTAAAGGTAAAGGTGTCCCATAACCTATGTGGTTGTAGGGGAGCGAGGCATCAGAGGCCGTTCTAGGGGCCAACATATTGAGGGCGGCGCCCATCTCCTCTCCCTCGCTGCTTTACCTTTCCCTGACCCTAAAAAGGTAGGTACCCATGAAAAGCTGGGTGAACTGGGGGACTGCACTGAAGGTCTCCGACGCCTCGCTCCCCTACGACCACATAGATTATGGGACACCTTTGTCTTTACTTTTACCATACAAGAGACCTGACCAATGCTTGCCTGTCTGGTGATACCTAAAGAGGGTAGGACTCTAACAACTATCGATGCGAACTGCCACGTAAATGAAGACAGACTTCCTGTAAGAAACGGGATTGGTAGCTTAAGAAGAGAGGAAGGGGTTAATTTTTTTTAAAAGGAAGAATGAAATCAGGAGCGCCGTCGGGATAACAGACATACCTTAACTAGCCTGTGATGGCGTGGAGGGAGATATAAAAGAAAGAAAAGGAAGGAAGGAAGAAAGGAGAAGGAAAGAAAAGACGCAGGAACTTACACGAAGACAGGGACCATTATCCTGTCACAAATTGATGAGAGAGAGAGAAAAAAGAGGAAAGAGAACAAGACAAGACAAAAAATCTTTTTAAAAAAAGAGAAAAAGTTGGAGCCTCTTTCAAGAACTCGGTAGTGTTTGATGAGGTAGGACTTAAGGCTACTGCCGCTTCAACCATTGTCGTGTGTAGAAGTGTGTGTGTGTGTGTGTGTGTATGTGTGTGTATGTGTGTGTTTGTGTGTGGTGTGTGTTGTGTGTGGTGTGTGTGTGTGTGTGTGTGTGTGTGCGTGAGCGTGTGAGAAAGAGAGACAGACAGATCGAGAGAGAGAGAGAGAGATGTTGTCCTTAGTAGAAGTTTCAGGAAATATTTGATTAAAAGCCGAAAGTTACAACATAATGATAATGCTGTTTGTAGCAAAAACGATAGTGCTGGTGCCGTGGCCTGGTGGTAATGGGCGGGATGATGAATACGACGACGACGACGATGGTGATGATGACGATGATGATGATGATTTTGGAGATGATGACGATGACGACGACGATGATGATGATGATGACTTTGGTAATGACGACGATGATGATAATGATGACGATGATGATGATGACGACGACGACGACAACGATGATGATGATGATGATGATGATGACGACGACGACGACGATGATGATGATGATATCGACCGAAAACGTATATGGTGATGGTGTTTGTTGTGGCTGTAGTGTTGTTGATGATAATAGCGATAATGATAACGAGTACCATCGTCGGTATTACTTTATCTAAACAACAGTACAAGTTATGATAACTATGAAAACCGTAGGAATTTTGGTTTTAGTTCACGCCAAAAATTCTTCAGCGAGACCCCTCATAGAAAATGATGATGATGATGATGATGATGATGATGATGATGATGATGATGATGATGATGATGATGATGATGATGATGATGAACAATATCGATAATGATCACCACGACGACGACGACGGTGGTGATGATGATGATGATGATGATGATGATGATGATGATGATAACGAGGACGATGACAATATCGATAATGATCACGACGACGACGACGACGACGATGGTGATGATGATGATGATGATGATTCTCTCCTCTCTCTCTCTCTCTCTCTCTCTCTCTCTCTCTCTCTCTCTCTCCTCTCTCCCTCTCTCTCTCTCCTTCTTCTTCTCTTTTACACACACTCACACGCACACGCACACGCACATCCCCCCCCCGCACACACACACACACACACACAACACACACACACACACACACACACACACACACACACACACACACACACACACACACACACAATTTGAATCGTCTGAAAGAAAACAGCCGCAGGAGGGAAAATCTAGGAAATCGTTCGAATAGCATTTCATTCAAATAGTTCAAGGAGTCAGGACCAAAATATTGAAATCGCTTGGAATCAAGAAATCCGGTGCCCAGTTTTAAACAAAAAAACCCCAAGTTAATGCATGTCCGCAAACGTTTCAATCTCGATGGGAAGAAATATTTGAAAGAAACCTTTTTCCGAAGAGTAAGGCATGTCATTAAGTGGTCTGCCTCCAGTCCCCCAAGAACCTCTCTCTCCCCCCCCCCCCCATCAAAATAAAAGGAATGGGGTTGTTCTAGAAAAGCATTCACTTCATTGGAGATGAGTTTGCTACGAAAAATGTATACTCGTAGTTTAAACGGAAAAAAACCTTGTTGATTACGTATTATGAAATAGTCCCCCGTTGGGATGCGGGGACCTGTCAGTGATGATAGCATCCCCACAATCTGGAAATCCTGTGCTAGAAATTTTCTCTTTTCTATCACACTCTTTGCATCTTCCTTGCTTCTTTTCTTCGTGTTTCCTCCTTTTGATCTATTTTCTGCTATCTGGGTCCATTAATCGGCCTTTTCCCCCAGAAAGACTTAAAAGATAACAATTCTCTCTTATGCCAGTCGGATGCGCTGGGCCTGACTTGTCAGGCGCTTAACGGCAGCACGACACACTTTCGCTCAAATAACGAACAATAGTTGCTGTCTGAGCCTTCGACGGTCGAAGAAGAAGAAGTTATAAGATATAATAAGAATGCATTAAGCGTAGATTATTTGCTGACAAGAATACAAAGATAAAACTGTTCCAGAAGAAAAAAAATTATTCCAGAAGAAAAAAAATCAGTCTGACAAATACCTTCATGTCGTAATCACTTTGACCATGGTTCTTGAAAGGTTCGGTGGGTTTGCGTGTAGCAATCTTGATTGTGTAAATCAATTTTACATTTCTTTTACTCATTTGAAAACGATTTTAAAGATCAAACCAAGAGAATGCAAAACTGTTTTTTCCCTGTTGAATGGGAAATGCTAAAAAATGTGTTGAATATTTAACTCTTTTTTTAATTGCTGTTAATAAATGTCAGTTCAGACATTCTCGTGATGACATTACCAGAATTGTAACTGCTGCTCAAGTCTAATGTTGTTGGGATTTTTTTGTAAACATAACTGTCTTTAAATTCTAGTTTATACTTATTGCTGTGGTGTTCATTTGACCGAAATACTAGTTACTGTTCATATAGTAATCATATTCATTTTCTTGACAACTTCAATGATTGTGTTTGTTGGATTGTTCCCAAAAGTCAGGCCATGGTTCATGATTTGAGTTAGCTACATGCAATACGGGGACGGGATAGCTTAGTGGTCAGAGCACTTGCTTTCCCCGAGCCAATGTTAAGCAGGCAAGAAGACATAGGAACCATCATCACCAGACGACAATGGAAGTGGATTAGGCACATCCTCCGAAGAGACCCACAGTCAATCACAAGAACAGCATTGCACTGGACCCCAGAAGGAAGGAGAAAGAAAGGAAGACCAAAAGCAACGTGGAGGAGGAGGACTGTAGAAAGTGAGATGAAGGCCATGCAGCACTCTTGGGGATCAGTGACTAGGTTGGCCCAGGATAGGCAGGAGTGGAAGCGCTTTGTTTCTGCCCTACACACCGCTGGGTGTAATGGTTGATGATGATGATGATGAATGTTAAGCAGCATCGAGCGTGGTTACTAAGTAGATGGGTAGATGTTGAATCGTTTGCGCGCCTTGAGAGAGAGAGAAAGAGACAGAGAATGATTCTGTAGTGTTGTGCTGATTGGTTTATTTCTTCTAAGGTTTGATCATCTTGAGCTGCTAGATTTTCCTGATCTAACTCATTTTTAAACTTCCAAACACATTTGCATCACTTCCAAAGCAAGAAGCAAAATCACATCTCTGTCTCTCTGGCTGCCTGCCCTCTTGTGTGTCAGTGTGCCTGTCTGTGTCTCTGTTTGTGTGTCTATCCATCTATCTGTCTGTGTGTCTATGCATCTACCTATTTGTTTATATATCGGTGTATCTATTTACCTATTTATTTGTTTATATATTTATTCATCTATCTATCGATCTGTCATTCTGTCTGTCTAACTCTCTATCTATCTATGTGTCTGTCTGTCTGTCTGTCTAACTATCTATCTATCTATCTATCTATCTATCTATCTATCTATCTATCTATCTATCTATCTATCTGTCTGTCTGTCTGTCTGTCTGTCCATCCGTCCGTCCGTCCATCCATCGATCCATCGATCTATCGATATATCTGTCTCTCTATCTCTCTATCCATCCATCCATCTATCCATCCATGCGTCTATCTGTCTATCTATCTATCTGTCTATCTATCTATCTATCTATCTATCTATCTTCTTTTTGTCTGTCTGAATGTCTGTCTGTCTGTCTGTCTATCTATCTATCTCTTGATCTCTCGATTTCTCGATATCTCAATCTCTCTCTAGCCCTCTCTCTATCTCTCTATATCCATATATCCCTCTATCTCTATCTCTCTATCTATCCATCTATCTATCTATCTATCTATCTATCTATCTATCTATCTATCTATATCTCTACCTCCAACTTTTCTCTTTATCTTTTTCCTTTTCATCAGCTTCCCCATTTGACATTTTACCACATTCACAGCTTCAAGAGCTCTTGCTGGAACCTTTGATTTCTTTTCTTTTTTTCCCCATTATACATTGACCTTTCTTCAAATCCTTTCCCTTTTTAAAAATTTCGCTGCCAACTCTACGTATCTACCCACCATTTCTCTCCGCTGTAACGCGGACAACAAAGGATGCTATCGAATCTGTGAAAGTCTCTTCACATCTGTCTGCGTGTGTGTGTGTGTGTGTGTGTGTGTGTGCGTGCGTGCGTGCGTGCGTGCGTGCGTGCGTGCGTGCGTGTGTGTGTGTGTGTGTGTGTGTGTGTGTGTGTGTGTGTGTGTGTGTGTGTATCTGCGTGTGTGTGTGTCAGAACCTGGCGAGGGGAGGGCTTCAGCTAAGGCGGTTTTAGAGACCTTGACAGAGTGGGCACTTCAGCAGGGGGCTACATCACGCGCTGATATGCAGAGACAGAGAAAGACAGAGAGACAGAGAGACAGAGAGAGAGAGAGAGAGACAGAGAGAGAGAGAGAGCGAGCGAGCGAGAGAGTGACAGACACACAGACAGATGGGGACAGAGAGATACAGAGAGATACAGACAGAGAGAGAGACAGATACAGAGATGCAAAGAGAGACAGAGAGATTTCAGATGCAGAGAGAGACAGAGATGGAGAGATACAGAAAGAGAAGGAGAGATGCACAGAGAGAGATGGAGAGAGATACAGATACAGAGAGAGAGAGACAGACAGACAGAGACAGAGATGTAGACAGAGGCAGACAGAGACGGAGAGTCAGACAGAAACAGAGAGAGAGAGACAGAGGCAGACAGAGACAGACAGACGGAGTGACACGGAGAAAGAAGGTAACGAGATGAAGACACATTTCCAAAATATTCCCCCCACTCACAAAAAAATTGTATAAAAAAGATAAAAAGAAGCCAAAGTACAATCAACCAAAATATACAAGTTAAGCTCATTTATTATCCACGCAAGCTTCAATACAACATTAGCTTAGTCGTGTCTTGGCTTCAGTGATGAAAAATGACGACAGTATAGACTCCATGGCAACATGTTGTGTGCGTGTGTCCCAGACCTGATAACCAGCCAGAGGATCAAAGGACACAGTCATTAGACCAGATCTGACCAACGTGGCTTTGATGTTGATGACAGAGAGAGTGTGGAAGGACACATTAGATCAGATCTTAACCAACGTGGCTTTGATGTTGATGAGAGAGTGTGGAAGGACACATTAGACCAGATCTGACCAACGTGGCTTTGATGTTGATGACAGAGAGTGTGGAAGAACGCCCTCAAAAACCAACCCCCCCCCCCCCCTTTGCCTGCCCGAGTGTACAACTTTTGTGTGTGTGTGTGGGGGGAAGGGGGGGGGGAAGGGGGGGGGGGGCGCGCGCGCGCGCGTGTGTGTTTACATTTGTATTTGTAAAAAACTGTTAATTGTGCGCGTGTGTGTGTTTACATTTGAATTTGTAAAAATCTATTAATCGTAACTGGCTGCATGTGAAAGAATAGGATGAATGAGAGCGCTTTGATTTGTTTTATTGCAAGATTTAGCGCTGTATAAATTCCATGTATTATTATTATTATTATTATTAGACCAGATCTGACCAACGTGGCTTTGATGTTGATGACAGAGAGTGTGGAAGGACACATTAGACCAGATCTGACCAACGTAGCTTTGATGCTGATGACAAAGTGTGGAAGGACACATTAGACCAGATCTGACCCACGATGCGTTGATGTTGATGACAGAGAGAGTGTGGAAGGACACATTAGACCAGATCTGACCAACGTGGCTTTGATGTTGATGATAGACAGAGTGTGGAAGGACACATTAGACCAGATCTGACCCATGCTGCTCTGATGTTGATGACAGAGAGTGTGGAAGGATGCATATGCACTCTTGAGAGCACATAATTATATGTTCGTATTGCAAGTGTAAGGCTGCTTGACCTCTATGTGAGCTGATCCTCCCAGGATGGTAGTGAAGCCAGGTTTTAGTTCTATGGGCTATGCTTATCTGTGTAAAAAGCTAGAAAAAAACCAAGAAACACACCACCGTAACTCTTTCACAAAAGTCCTTCGTATGAGACTATAAACTGAGGCCCTGTGTGCGAACGCACGCAGAAATCTTGGCACACTTTAAATCCTGTTCCACTTTTCGTAAGAGTAGGCCATTGTGTGCCGGTGGGAACGGATGACAAAATTTACAAAACCGCATACACACGGGGACTAAATGTAAAAAAGCACATAAGTGCTTATTCCATTATCCTCGATATAAAAGAATAAATAAAAATTTTAAAAAATCTGACCAACGTGCCTTTCATGTTGATGACAGAGAGAGTGTGGAAGGACACATTAGACCAGATCTGACCCACGTGGCTTTGATGTTGATGACAGAGAGTGTGGAAGGACACATTAGACCAGATCTGACCAACGTGGCTTTGATGATGATGACAGACAGAATATGTGGCAATAGGTCAGGCAGTAGGAAAAGTAGATTACGGGGTGGGTGTGTTTGCGTGTGCGTACAGATTGTTCATTCAGTGGGCTATGCAGATTCCCAACAGAAAGAGCTAGAGAAGTAGGATGAAAATGAATGGGGGTGCGTGTATGCGACAGATGAAGGCTACGTAATGGAGAAAATATTCGTGTTTACTGCATATGAGTAGATGCGACACTGCTCTTTCTCCGTCTGTTTTTCTTCACCTACACCTTTCTATCTGTCTCTGTCTGTGTGTCTGTCTTTCTGTCTGTCTCTCTATCTCTCTCTCACTCTCTCTATTTTTAAATTTGTCCTCTCCCTCTCTCTCTGTCTATGTCTGTCTGTCTCTGTCTCTGTCTGTCTCTCACTCTCGTTTTATCAAAATGTTTGTATTGATGAATATCGATTGGTTCTTTCTTGCCCTTTCCCATTTGTTTGTTTGTTGGTTTTTATTTTCGATAGGGTGGTAGCATCAATTTAGGGTATTTGAACCTTTTGTGTATAATGGTAATAACTATGGGTGGGCATTCGGATGCAAAAAAACAAAATCACGCCAGTACTTAATACTTTCCCTCAAATTAAAGAACTATTCGCTCTCTCTCTCTCTCTCTCTCTCTCTCTCTCTCTCTCTCTCTCTCCTCTCCTCTCTCTCTCTCTCTCTCTCTCTCTCTCTCTCTCTCTCTCTCTCTCCTCTACTCTCCTCCTATTTCGCTCTGCTCTACTCTGCTCTACTCTGCTATGCTCTGTTCTACTCTGCTCTGCTCTACTCTGCTCTGCTCTGTTTTACTTTGCTCTGCTTTGTTCTACTCTGCTCTACTCTGCTCTGCTCTGCTTTGCTCTGCTCTGCTCTGCTCTACTCTGCCCTACTCTGCTCCGCTCTACTCTGCTCTGCTCTGCTCTACTCTACTCTACTCTGCTCTGCTCTGCTCTACTCTGTTCTACTCTGCTCTACTCTGCTCTACTCTACTCTGCTCTACTCTACTCTACTCTACTCTACTCTACTCTACTCTACTCTACTCTACTCTACTCTACTCTACTCTACTCTACTCTACTTTACTCTGCTCTGCTCTACTCTGCTCTACTCTAGTTTCCAAATCATCATTATTGTCGTTTCTCCTCTAGACGAACCTGTCATATTGACGCATGTGAAAGAGAGTTCTCCGTAGATATTCGCGCATTTTTTGCATCTTTCTTTTATTTTCTATGCAATCCGCTCATTCTCCTCGGTCAGTCCTCCATATTATCCTCCCACCAAAGGATGCTATATGACACATGCAAGGCTCTCCAGAACTCTCTGACTGTGTCAGACACTGCAGATTCTGGGTCTTTGGATGAGGCAGATTTATAGAGATCTTTACTGTGGAGTGGACACATCTGTGATGGGATGGAGACACGCGATAAGAGAAAAGTTTGGAGGGGGAGGGAGAAAGAGGGAAAGAAAGAGAGAGAGAGAGAGAGAGAGAGAGAGAGAGAGAGAGAGAAGAGAGAGAGAGAGAGAGAGAGAGAAAGAGAGTGAGACAGACAGAGAGACGGACAGAGAGAGAAACAAACAAAAAAGACACATAGCAATAAGGTAATACACAGAGAAATGAACACATTACAAAAAAATTCCCCAACTCACAGAAAGTTGTGAAAAAAAGAAAAGAAGCCAAAGTACAATTTACCAAAACACACGTTTAGCTCCTTTATTATCCACGCAAGCTTCAATATGGCATTAGCTTAATCGTGTCTTGGCTTCAGTGATGAAAAATGACGACAGTGTAGACTGCATGTCAACATGTTGTGTGCGTGTGTCCCAGACCTGATAACCAGCCACAGAATCAAAGGACACATTAGACCAGATCTGACCCACGTAGCTTTGATGTTGATGACAAAGAGTGTGGAAGGACGCATTAGACCAGATCTGACCAACGTGGCTTTGATGTTGATGACAGAGAGAGTGGAAGGACACATTAGACCAGATCTGACCAATGTAGCTGTGATGCTGATGACAGAGAGTGTGGAAGGCCACATTAGACCAGATCTGACCCACGTAGCTTTGATGTTGATGACAGACAGAACATTTGGCAATAGGTCAGGCAGTAGGAAAAGTAGATTATGGGGTGGGTGTTTGCGTGTGCGTACAGATTTTTTCATTCAGTGGGCTATGCAGAGTCCCAACAGAAAGAGGAGCAGGAGAAAAATGAATGGGGGATGCGTGCATGCAAAAGATGAAGGCTACGTAATGGAGAAAATATTCGTGTTTACTGCATATGAGTAGATGCAGGCACTGCTCTTTCTCCGTCTGTTTATCCTCATCTACCCCTTTCTATCTGTCTCTGTCTGTGTGTCTGACTTTCTGTCTGTCTCTCTATCTGTCTCTCTCTCACTATCTCTCTCTTTTTAAATTTGTCCCCTCTCTCTCTGTCTATATCTGTCTCTCTCTGTCTCTATCTCTGTCTGTCTCTCATTCTCTCGTTTTATCAAAATGTTTGTATTGATGAATATTGATTGGTTCTTTCTTGCCTTTTCCCCATTTGTTTGTTTGTTGGTTTTTGTTTTCGATTGGGTGGTAGCATCAATTTAGGGTATTTGAACCTTTTGGGTATAATGGTAATAATTATGCGTAGGCATTCGGAAGCAAAATATAACAACCAAAAATCACACCCGTGCTTAATGCTTACCCTCAAAATAAAGGGGTGTTTGCTTTCTAACTCTTTCTCTCTTTCTCTCTCTCTCTCTGTCTCTGTGTCTTTCTGTCTCTGTCTATCTGTCTTTCGCTCTCTCTCTCTCTCTCTCTCTCTCTCTTCTCTCTCTCTCTCTCTCTCTCTCTCTCTCTCTCTCTCTCTCTCTGTCTCTCTCTCTCTCTTTTCCCCATCAGCATTATTGTTGTTTCTCCTCTAGACCAGTCTGTCATATTGACGCATGTGAAAGAGAGTTATCGTAGATATTCGCGCTTTTTTTGCATCTTTCTTTTATTTTCTATGCAATCCGTTCATTCTCCTCGGTCAGTCCTCTATATTATCCTCCCACAAAAAGATGCTATATGACACATGCAAGGCTCTCCAAAACTCTCTGTGTCAGACACTGCAGATTCTGGGTCTTCAGCTGAGGCAGTTTTATAGAGATCTTTACTGTGCAGTGGACATGTGGGATGGAATGGAGACACAGGATAAGAGAAAAGTGGGTGGAAAGGAAGAAAGAGGAAAGAAGAAAAGAAAGAAAGAGATAGAGACAGAGAGAGAAAGAGAGAGGGGGAGATAGAGAGAGAAACAGACAGATGGACAGAGAGGCAGATAGACAGAGACAGAAAGAGACAAAGAGACATATAGAAAAAAGCAATACACAAAGCAATGAAAACACACTACAAAAATATTTCCCAACTCAGAAAATGTAAACAAAAGAAAAAAAGCCAAAGTACAATCAACCAAAACATACAAGTTTAGCTCCTTTATTATCCACACAAGCTTCAAAACAGCACTAGCTTATTCGTGTCTTGGTTTCAGTGATGAAAAATGACGACAGTGTAGACTGCATGTCAGCATGTTGCGTGCGTGCCAGACCTGATAACCAGCCACAGAATCAAAAGACACAGTCATAAGACCAGATCTGACCAACGTGGCTTTGATGTTGATGACAGAGGGAGTGTGGAAGGACGCATTAGGCGAGATCGGACCCACATAGCTTTGATGCTGATGACAGAGAGAGTGTGGAAGGACACATTAGACCAGATCTGACCAACGTAGCTTTCATGTTGATGACAGAGAGTGTGGAAGGACGCATTAGACCAGATCTGACCAACGTAGCTTTGATGCTGATGACAGAGAGAGTGTGGAAGGACGCATTAGACCAGATCTGACCAACGTAGCTTTGATGTTGATGACAGAGAGAGTGTGGAAGGACACATCAGACCAGATCTGACCAGCGTAGCTTTGATGTTGATGACAGACAGAAAATAAGGCAATGGGTCAGGCAGTAGGAAAAGTAGATTACGGGGTGGTTGTTTGCGTGTGCGTACAGATTTTTCATTCAATGGGCTATGCAGATTCCCAACAGAAAGAGAAGCAGGATGAACATGAATGGTGGATGCGTGCATGCGACAGATGAAGGCTACGTAATGGAGAAAATATTCGTGTTTACTACATGTGAGTAGATGCGGCACTGCTCTTTCTCCGTCTGTTTTTCTTCACCTACCCCTTTCTGTCTGTCTCTGTCTGTGTGTCTGACTTTCTGTCTGTCTCTCTCTCACTATCTCTGTCTGTCTCTCACTCTTTCATTTTATCAAAATGTTTGTATTGATGAATATCGATTGGATCTTTCTTGCCTTTTCCCCCTTTGTTTGCTTGTTGGTTTTTGGTTTTTGATTGGGTGGTAGCATCAATTTAGGGTATTTGAACCTTTTGGGTATAATGGTAATAATTATGCGTAGGCATTCGGAAGCAAAATATAACTACTCAAAATCACACCAGTTCTTAATGCTTACCCTCAAAATAAAGGGGTGTTTGCTTTATAACTCTTTCTCTCTTTCTCTCTCTCTGTCTCGTGTCTTTCTGTCTGTCTGTCTGTCTGTCTCTGTTCTGTCTCTCTCTCTCTCTCTCTCTCTCTCTCTCTCTCTCTCTCTCTCTCTCACTCCTCTACTTTCCCCATCAGCATTATTGTTGTTTCTCCTCTAGACCAGTCTGTCATATTGATGCATGTGAAAGAGAGTTCTCCATAGATATTCGCGCATTTTGTGCATCTTCCTTTTATTTTCTGTGCAATGCATTCATTCTCCTCGGTCAGTCCTCTGTATTGTCCTCCCACAATGGATGCTATATGACACATGCAAGGCTCTCCAGAACTCTCTGTGTCAGACACTGCAGATTCTGGGTCTTCAGCTGAGGCAGTTTTATAGAGACCTTTACTGTGGAGTGGACACGTGGGATGGGATGGAGACACAGGGTAAGAGAAAAATGGGGGGAAATGGAGAAAGAGGGTAAGAAAGAGAGAAAGAAAGAAAGAGAGAGAGAGAGAGAGAGAGAGAGAGAGAGAGAGAGAAAGAGAGAGAGAGGCAGACAGACATACAGATGGACAGAGAAAAACAAAGACAGAGACAAAGACAAAAAGATACATAGGAAAAAGGCAATACACAGAGCAATAAACACACTACAAAAAATATTTTTATTCCCCCAATCAGAGAAAGTTGTAAAAAAAAGAACAAAAGAAGCCAAAATACAATTTACCCAAACATACAAATTCAACTCCTTTATTATCCACACAAGCTTCAAAACAGCACTAGCTTTTTCTGTCTTGGCTTCAGTGATGAAAAATGACGACAGTGTAGACTGCATGTCAGCATGTTGCATGTGTGTGTCCCAGACCTGATAACCAGCCACAGGATCAAAGAACGCATTAGACCAGATCTGACCAACATGACTTTGATGCTGATGACAGAGAGTGTGGAAGGACACATTAGACCAGATCTGACCAACGTAGCTTTGATGTTGATGCTGATGACAAGAGAGAGTTTGGAAGGACGCATTAGACCAGATCTTACCAACGTGGCTTTGATGTTGATGAGAGAGTGTGGAAGGACACATTAGACAGATCTGACCAACGTGGCTTTGATGTTGATGACAGAGAGAGTGTGGAAGGACGCATTAGACCAGATCTTAACTAACGTGGGTCTGATGTTGATGACAGACAAAGAATGTGGCAATAGGTCAGGCAGTAGGAAAAGTAGATTATGGGGTGGGTGTTTGCGTGTGCGTACAGATTGTTCATTCAGTGGGCTATGCAGAGTCCCAACAGAAAGAGAAGCAGGATGAACATGAATGAGGGATGCGTGTATGCGACAGATGAAGGCTACATAATGGAGAAAATACTCGTGTTTACTACATGTGAGTAGATGTGCACTGCTCTTTCTCTGTCTGTTTTTCTTCACCTACCTCTTTCTATCCGTTTCTGTCTGTGTGTCTGTCTGTGTTTCTCTCTGTGTCTCTGTCACTCTCTGTCTCTCTTTGTCTCTGTCTCTGTCTCTGTGTCTGTGTCTGTCTGTCTGTCTGTCTGTCTGTCTGTCTGTCTCTCTCTCTTCTTCTCTCTCTCTCTCTCTCTCTCTCTCTCTCTCTCTCTCTCTCTCTCTCTCTCTCTCTCTCTCTCTCTCTCTCTCTCTCTCTCTCTCTCTCTCTCTCTCTCTCTTGCTTTATCAAAATATTTGTAATGGTGAATATTGATTTTTTTTCTTGCATTTTTTACCCTTTCTTTGATTGTTTGTGTTTGTTTTGATCGGACGGTGGGTGTGGTAGCATCATCTTAAGGTATTTGAACCTTTTGCTTATAATGGTGACAAGTATAGGTAGGCACTGGGATGCAAACATAAAGATCACACAATTGCTTAATGCTTAACCTCAAAATAAAGGATTGTTTGCCTTCTCTCTCTCTCTCTCTCTCTCTCTCTCTCTCTCTCTCTCTCTCTCTCTCTCTCTCTTCTCTCTCTCTCTCTCTCTCTCTCTCTCCCTCTCTCTTTTCCCCATCAGCATTATTGTCGTTTCTCCTCTAGACCAGTCTGTCACATTGATGCATGTGAAAGAGAGTTCTCCATAGATATTCGCGCATTTTTTGCATCTTTCTTTTATTTTCTATGCAATCCGTTCATTCTCCTCGGTCAGTCCTCTATATTATCCTCCCACAAAAAGATGCTATATGACACATGCAAGGCTCTCCAGAACTCTCTGACTGTGTCAGACACTGCAGATTCTGGGTCTTCAGATGAGGCAGTTTTATAGAGATCTTTACTGTGGAGTGCACACATCTGTGATGGGATGGAGACACAGGGTAAGAGAAAAGTGGAGGCAACGGGAGAAAAGGGGAAAGAAAGAAAGAAAGAAGGAAAGAAAGAAAGAAAGAAGGAAACAAAGAAGGAAAGAAAGAAAGAAGGAAAGAAAGAAGGAAAGAAAGAAAGAAGGAAAGAAAGAAGGAAAGAAAGAAAGAAGGAAAGAAAGTAAGAAAGAGAGAAAGAGAGAGAGAGAGAGAGAGAGAAGAGAGAGTGATAGAGAGAGTGTTGTGTGTGTCTAAGCTGTGTCTGGGTGCGTGTGCGTGCTTACTTGCAAGTGTGTGTATGTGTGTTTGTGTGAATCACACAGGCACACAGATAGTCAGAGGACAAACACTGTGAAAAAAGATAGACAAAGAGAGGGGGGGGGGAGGAAAATAGCTAAAATATGGAGCAAACACAGCATCAGCCATGCACGTAAAAATACAGACAAACAACAAAATAGTCATGAAAAAACCCAGAAAAAGGACATAAGGTATAAAGACAAGAGAGCAGAGAATCGAAATCTAGGCTAAGAAATAGCAACATACACTGCCACCAAAACAGACAACATACAAACAACATGCAAGTGTATGAACACCCCCCCCCCCCTTCCCCAAAAAACCCAACCTCGCACGAAGACAGCCCCATACACACAATGTTCTCATCCCATTAGCAAAGTTTTCTCACACTTTTGTTGGCGTTAACCCTCCTGCCCACGCACACGTGCAGACTACATGATAAGTATACTCGTATTCTGTGATGGAGATGACGTGTTGTCTGTCATCGCGTGCAAAAACCTGATATGCGTAGGATCAAGGGAAGGAGATGGTGGGGGGAGGGGGGAGGCAGGGGGTTGCATTAGGCTAGACCTAGTTTGTGGTTAGTGTCAAATAATATGGCAGTAAGTATTGAACGGCGGGTGGTTTTTTTTATGTACACGCATGTTTGTACGCTGAAGAATGTTGGTTAAACAACTAAACAGAAGCTAGCGTGAGGTAGCTATAGGTTTGCGTGTCTATACAGATTAGGGAACGGGATAGCTCGGCGGTCAGAGCACTTGCTCTCCCCAAGCTTAAGGTTAAGCTGCGTGGGGTGCGGTTAGGCCTATTCTAGTGGATGGGCGACCGTTTGTGCGTCTTGGCTTCAGTGCGCTTTCCCAGTTAACCGATACTGTAAATGGGTACCCGCCTTCTTTAGTGACAGGGAAAGTAAAGTAATGAGGAAGAGGAGATGGGCACTGCCCTCAGGATGCTGACCCTTAGAGAAGCTGAGGTGTCTGACGTCTTGATACCTTAAGACCGCATGGGTTATGCGGATATAGCTTTATTTTTGTCACTACAGATTAATGCAGCATCTGGAAATGTACACATAAGAGTGCGTGTACGTTGTCTTTGTCTTTCTGTGTATTCACGTCACTGTCACCGTCACCGATCCCTCAGATTCCGAATCCTTTGGCGGCGCCTTCGAAGCTTTGTCAAACTACCTTTCTCCAGTCCTCGCGTCTCTCGGCCGCTCTCAGGGTGTCTCTCAGCTGTGTATTCATGTATATCTTTTCTGTCTATCTGACACCCTTTGTCTTCCTGTATTATCCGTCTTTGTCTTCCTGTCTGTCTGTTTGTCTGTCTAACTGTCTGTCTTTGTCTCTGTCTGCTCTGTCTGTCTGTCTCTCTCTCTCTCTCTCTCTCTCTCTCTCTCCTCTCTCTCTTCTCTCTCTCTCTCCTCCCTCTCTCTCTCTCCTCTCTCTCTCCCTCCCTCCTCTCTCTCCCTCCTTCTCTCTCCATTTCTCTCTCCTCCCTCTCTCTCTCCCTCCCCCTCTCTCTCCCTCCCTCCCTCTCTCTCCCTCTCTCTCTCTCTTGTTTTCTTCCAGATCAATCTGTCATACTTTTCCTCAGATCTGCACTCTTTTTTGTATTTCTCTTGTTTAAAATCTGTCTCAGGCTGTTCAGTCCGCTCTATGATTTTATCCTCCCATCTTTTCTCCACATTGTCCTGTCACGCGAGCAACTGCAGAGAGTGCTATCTGACACGTGGAAAGCCCTCCAGAACTTAATAATTATGTCAGACCCCGTGAGTTTTGGGTCTTTATATGAGGCAATCCTAGATTTTGTTTTCCCCTCCGTGGATCAGACATCCATAAGGGGATGGAGCCGCAGAATGAATTACAAAAGAGAGGCAGAGAGACAGAGAGACAGAGAGACAGACAGAGACAGAGACACAGAGACAAAGAGGGACAGACAGAGCCAGAGGCAGAGACAGAGACAGAGATTATCATTTTTTTTCATTACTATTATTATCTTTTTTTTATTTCGAGGATAATGGAATAAGCACTCATGTGCTTTTCTTACATCCCCAGTCCTCGTGTGTATGCATTATATTTTTGTTGGTAAATGTTGTCATCCATTCCCATCGGTACACAAATTGCCTACTCTTTCAAAACGCTTGTCGGGTTTTAACGTGTGCGCTAGATTTCTGTGAGTGTGTGTGTGTGGGGGGGGGGGGGGGGTGTTTATCACCAAGGTACCCAGATGGACAGAAAACGAAGACTGAGATGGAAGACAGAGAACTAAAGAAAAAAAAGGAACAACTGCTAGATCAAGTAGCTGTAAAACATACAGTCCTGTACGTAGGTTTTTAAAAAATTATTTTATATCGGGGATAATGGAATGGCCTACTCTTACGAAAAGCGGAACAAGATGTTCTGCGTGCGTTCGCACACGGGGCCTCGGTTTACAGTCTGATCAAAAGGACTTTTGTATGTATGTATGTTAGTCCGTCGTTTTCGACGATGACCTCCAAAACAGCAGAGGAGGCAGCTGCTGTTTCGGAAATTGGGCAGAAATGTGATTATAGTGGCGATGCCTTGCCCACAGTACATCCCCACTCTCTCGGCCAAGTGGGCATAAGGACAGTTAGCGTTAGAGATGTTCTCCAAAGGCCAACTAGCCCCCAGGGCTGCAGCACATAAGGACTGTGCAAGTCAAGCCTCCTAGTCAGAGAGTCATAGTCGATCACTAAAGACTAAGCTGTAAAGGGGAATTCCATGAGTTGAAAAGCCACTGGTCATACAGCCTCTCACTTTGCTGTTGCCCCCAGCGTCAATGGTTTGATCAAGAACTGTGATAAACCCCAGTCGCTGACGGCAAAAAGATGAGAGTGGAGTTTGCACTGATGTTAACTCCAGGGGAAAATATCCCCTCGAACGGGACTCGAACCCGGGTCGTCAGATTGCGAGCGCAATGTTCTAACCACTAGGCTATCCTAGGCTGGATGTAAAAAAAAGCACATAAGTGCTCATTCCATTATCCACGATATAAAAGAATTTTTAAAAATAAAATAAATAGATAAACAAAATAAACACACACAAACACACAAAATGTTCTTATCTTATTAGGAAAGTTTTCTAACAAGTTTTTTTTTGGGTAACCCAGCTAGCTGCCCACACAGGGAACATGTCCAGACTTCATGCTTAGCATGCTTTTATATTCTGCGATGGAGATGACGTGTCGTCTGCCATTGCGTGCAAAAAACCCTGATATGCGTAGAATGGAAAGAAGGAGAAGAGGGTTGCATGAGGCCTGACCTAGATTGAGGTTAATATGTAAGATAAGATGGTGTTTTTGTCCATAATATACATGTTTGTACACGGTAGAATACTGGCTCAACAACCAAACAGAACCTAGCATGAATCTACAGGTTTGCGTGTCTCTACAGATTAAGGGATAGCTCAGTGGTCGGAGCACTCGCTTTCTCCCAGGGTCGAGCGTGGTTACCACTTGGATGGGTGACCGTTTGTGCGTCTTGGTCTCAGTACAGTTCCCCCAGTTCACCCAGCTGTAAAATGGATACCTGCCCTCTTTAGGGTCAGGGAAGGTAAAGCAGCGAGGGAGATGAGATGGGCGCCGCCCTCAATATGCTGGCCCTAGAGAAGTGGTCTCTGACGCCTCGCTCCCCTACGACCTTACAGGTTATGGGACACCTTTACTTTTGTTTACAGATTAAGGAACGGGATAGTTCAGTGGTCAGAGCCCTCGCTCTTCTCTATCCCCAAGCTAAGGTTAAGCAGCGTCAAGTGTGGTTGGTTACCTTGTGGATGGGTGACCGTTTTTGCTTGCACCTTGGCTTCAGTACAGTTCCCCCAGTTCACCCAGCTGTCAATGGGTACCTGCCATCTTTAGGTCAGGGAAGCTAAAGCAGCGAGGGAGAGGAGAAGGGTTGCTGCCGCTCTCAATATGCTGGCTCTTAGAGAAGCTGAGGTTGTCGTGACACCTTGCTTGCTAATGACTGCCTGGGTTGATTGGAGCAGTTTTACTTTTGCATTACAGAGGAAGACAACCTCTGGAAATATACAAAGAAGAGTGCCTACACATTCTTTATATATATATATATATGTATGTGTGTGTGTTTGTGTGTGTGTGTGTATGTGTGTGTGTGTGTGAGTGCCTGTCTCTGTCTCTGTTTTTTCCCTTTGTGTTTCTGTCTCTGTCTCACTGTGTATTTGTCTCTTTGTCTCATCCCCTCCCCCTCTTCTCTCCCTCTCTCTCTCTCTTTCTCTCCCTCCCTCTCTCCGTATTTTTTTTATATGTGTGTGTTCTATTTTTCTCTTTCCCTTTTTTGCTCTGCCTCTCTGTGCGTCTGCATGTCTGATTCATCATCATCATCATCATCATCATCATCATCATCATCATCATCATCATCATCACCATCATCATCATCATCATCATCATCATCATCATGATCATCATCATCATCTATTATTATTATTATTATTCATTATCATCATCTTCTTCTCACTCTGTCTCTGTCTCTCTCACTGTCTAGCTGTCTCTCTGTCTCTGTATGTCTGTCGGTCAGCCTTTCTGTGTGTCTATCTGTCTGTGTGTCTGTCTGTCTGTGTGTATGTCTGTCTGTCTGTCTGTCTCTCTCTCTCTCTCTCTCTCTCTCTCTCTCTCTCTCTCTGTCTGGGTTTTTTCTGGTTCCGAGTTTTAATATTTAATCAGGTAATGCATTTTGCGGGTATTTTCTGATTTATAGCACTCAGTGGTCTATATCTGACCACCGCCGTCAAAATCGAAGTAAAAGTCCTACGTCTGTATACCTGCCTCACTATATCACTGTCTGTCTGTCTCTCCATCTTCCCAGTCTGTCTGTCTGTCTGTCGGTCGGTCGGTGTGTATGTCTCTGTCTGTCTGTCTATCTGTCTCTGTCTCTGTCTCTCTCTGTATCTGTCTATGTTTATATCTCTGGGTCTCTGTCTCTCTCTGAGGGCCGGATGTAAAGAATCCAGTAATGCACCTTTACCCTCTGAAAAAATAAAATGCGTTCAAACTTGTTCAAATTCTCTCTCTCTTTCTCTCTCCCTCTCTCTCTCTTTCTCTCTCTCTGTCTCTCCCTCTCTCTCTCACTCTCTCCCTCTCTCTTTCTCTCTCTCTCTCTTCTCTCTCTTTCTCTCCCCTCTCTCTTTCTCTCTCTCTTCTCTCTCTTCTCTCTCTCCTCTCTCTTTCTCTCTCTTCCTTTACCCCCTCTCTCTTTCTCTTTCCCTTCATTTCCCTTTGTCACTTCACCCAAATCAACCAGCGGCATTGTCACATTTCCTCCTTACGCATTAACAGTTTATCCTTTCAAATCTCATTCTCTTCTCCACCCCCCGAACCCCGCACCCCCCACCCCACCCCCATCCCCCCGAACCCCCTCCAGACCAATCCGTCTCATCCACCTTGTCCCTTTGACGATGCGATGTTGTCCACAAAAGGGCTTCCTCTGACATGTCAAAGACTCTCAATGACCTCTTGTCTCAGACACTTCAAGTTCAAAGGCTTCGGATTAGAGAGAGAGAGAGAGAGAGAGAGAGAGAGAGAGAGAGAGAGAGAGACAGAGAGAGACAGAGAGAGAGAGAAGGGAGGTGGAGAGAGAACTCAGGAACCCAGGATTTTAATTGTAAGGCCACAGGCCTGTATACAAGGGGTATTCATTTTGGAAAAGAGAGAGAGAGGGGGGGAGAGGGGGGGGGGAGGAGGGGGAGAACAGAGAGGGAGAGAGAGAGAGGGAGAGAGAGAGAGAGGGATGCAGAGAGAGACAGACAACAGAGACAGAGGCAAAGACAGAGAAATACAGAGAAATGAAAACGGACAGACTGGCATACATAATGGAATTGAACTGAATGAACATGAAAGTAGAAGCATTGGGGAAAAAAGAGAAAGGTAAAAAAGAAGAGAAAATTAAACACAGAGAGAGACAGATAGACACAGAAAGACAGAAAGATAGACACAGAGACAGAGATGGAAACAGCGACAGAGGGAGAACAACAAACGATGAACAGAAGGATATAGACAGAAGGACATCAGTAGGATAAAAAGCAGCAAAATACACATGACAAATGGAAATACAAAAAATACAGCAATGACAAAAATGAACTATGCAGTACAAAATAGGACGAGAGAGAGAGAGAGAGAGAGAGAGAAGAGAGAGAGAGAGAGAGAGAGAGAGAGACAGACAGACAGACAGACAGACAGACAGACAGACAGACAAGACAGAGAGACAGACAGACAGACTCACACACAAATAAACATGCATATTGAGAAACGGTGACAGAGAGAAACCCAGAGAGACAGGGATACACACAGACACACAGACAGACAAATAGAAACAGAGAAACAGAGTGAACTCCCACCCCCCAACCCCCACCCCCCAACCCCCCCCCCCCAAAAAAAAAAAAGACAGAGACCTCTGATAATATAATAACATAGATGCACCACGTATAGACCCCATAGCCTCAGGCCAGACTCACTTTAACATAGTTTCATCCTTTTGCCCTCGCTTGCAAAGCTTCCAGACACCATTATCACATTTTCTTTCCAGTTACCCCAAAAGACGCAAGGTCTGTTACATGGGTGAGAAGAGATATGCATCAGGTCTGTGAACAAGTGAATTAGAAACTAGAACTATCGGTGGCCTAGCGGTAACGCGCCTGTCTAGAAAGCAAAAAAAGTCCGGGTCGGAAGTGTGCGATGGTTTGAATCCCGTTTGGGCCCGAAATTTTACCCCCCATCCATTAGATCACGAGTGGTTGACTGGGCGCTAATCTTTCGGATGAGACGATAAACCGAGGTCCCGTGTGCTACACAAAATTATTCAGCGCACGTACGTAAAAGAACCCTCGGCAAAAGAGAGTTGTCCCTGGCAAAATTCTTAGAAAAAAGCCACTATGATAGGGAAATAAATACAGTTGCAGACAAAAAAAACATCTTTTCATTTAGGACAACATTTTTCTATTTTTACTTCTGAATTATTTGCAATTCTTATGGCTTTGAATTTTTTGTCTGATACTGCTATTGATGTTTGCCAAATTCTGTTTTGCGTTGACTCAAAGGCAGTGTTAATGGCATTAAAGTCATGGCATGGTAAAATAAGGAATGATATTGTATTTGAGATAAAATTCCTGATACATTCTATTTCAAGCAGAGGCATCAGCATAACTTTTTGCTGGATCCCCTCTCATTGTGGAATTTTTTCGAATGAGCTGGTTGATTCTTTGGCAAAACAAGGTGCCTCTGAATACAGTACTGAAGTGTTTGATTCTAATCTTGCATTGTCGTCTTATGAAATTCATTCTAAGTTAATGAAATGCATACATTCAAAGATCATAGAAAAACATTATCAGCAGTTTCCTTGCCCACGGAAATTAGAAATTCTAATACATAAACTGAGATTAAATGCATGGAATACTAAATATTCAAAAAATGTAACATGTTGTTGTTCTATTCCACTTTCAGTCCACCATTTGTTGTTTGATTGCCCAATTCTTCTTGACATGTATAAAAGGAGAGGTTTAGATATCATAAGAAATATGCCACTAGTCAAGAAGTTTTATATGACTCTCAGCAATTCATAGTGTCAGTTGCTGAAGTCATATATTCTTCACCTGTAAAACCTTTACTGTAATTACATATATATATATATATATATATATATATATAATATATATATATGTATATGATGTGTATATGTATATGTTTTATATATATGTATATACAATATATATATATATGTATATATGTATGTATATTTATATGTATGTATATATTTAAATACTTATGTGTGTGTGGATGTGGGTGCGTGTAGGGGAGAGAGAGAGAGGGAGAGAGAGAGAGAGAGAGAGAGAGAGAGAGAGAGAGAGAGAGAGAGGGAGAGAGAGAGAGAGAGAGAGAGAGAGAGAGAGAGAGAGAGAGAGATGCGGAGTGTAATAATAGGTACTTTGGTATGAATGCGGGTGTGTCTAAATCACCATGTAGTGAATAGACATTAAACAAAACAAAACAAAAACAAAACAAAAGACAAAAAAAAGAAAAAAAGGGTGGCGCTGCTCTTGCGGTGACGCGCTCTCCCCGGGTAGAGCAGCCCGAATTTCACGCAGATAAATCTCGTGACTTAAAGTGGTATAAATGAAATAAATGAAAATGAAACCCCCTTGGGCTTAGAAAAGGCTTTGTCAGTTATATTTAATGATGTAAAGCCAAATATCCATGTCTACATTAAAATTTGTGTTACGCTTTTAAACAAAAAAAGTTCTGTTGAGAGAATGTCTTCAGCCATGATGGTCTTAGCGTGACAGCTTGAAACTCTCTTCATCATTAGAGGGGGAAAAAAACGTCCTCTGACGTTGGAGTATGGTAGCCTGTTATGTTAGGGTGGGGTGGTTTGAAAACAGACGTACGTGCACACATCTTGGCCAGAAGTGATGAGTAAAACGCTGTGACCCCTTGGAGTTTACCTTGGGAACGCCCAAGAAGAAGAAGAGGAGGAGGAGGAAGAAGAAGAAGAAGAAGAAGAAGAAGAAGATGATGATGATGATGATGATGATGATGATGATGATGATGATGATGATGATGATGATGAAGAACAAGAACAAGAACAAGAAAAAGAAGAAAAAGAAGACGAATTGCGAAGTGGAAGAAGAAGAAGAAGTAGAAGAAGATATGATGATGATGATGATGATGATGATGATGATGATGATGATGAAAAAGAAGAAGAAGAAGAAGAAGAAGAAGAAGAAGAAGAAGAAGAAGAAGAAGAAGAACAAGAACAAGAACAAGAACAAGAACAAGAAGAAAAAGAAGACGAATTGCGAAGAAGAAGAAGAAGAAGAATTGAGAAGAAAATTGAGAAGAAGAAGAAGAAGAAGAAGAAGAAGAAGAAGAAGAAGAAGAAGAAGAAGAAGAAGAAGAAGAAAAAAGAATTGAGAAGAAGAAGAAGAATTGAGAAGAAGAAGAAGAATTGAGAAGAAGAAGAAGAAGAAGAATTGAGAAGAAGAAGAAGAATTGAGAAGAAGAAGAAGAATTGAGAAGAAGAATTGAGAAGAAGAATGAAGAAGAAGAAGAAGAAGAAGAAGAGGAAGACGACGACGACGACGATGATGATGATGATGATGGTGATGAACAAGAACAAGAACAAGAAGAAAAAGAAGACTAATTGCAAAGAAGAAGAGGGAGAAGGACAAGAAGAAGAGGGAGAAGAGAAGAAGAAGAAGAAGGAGAAGGAGAAGAAGAAGAAGATGAAGAAGAAGATGAAGAAGAAGATGAAGAAGAAGATGAAGAAGAAGAAGAAGAAGAAGATGAAGATGAAGATGAAGATGAAGAAGAAGATGAAGATGAAGAAGAAGATGAAGATGAAGATGAAGAAGAAGAAGAAGAAGAAGAAGCAAGAAGAAGAAGAAGAAGCAAGAAGAAGAAGAAGAAGAACAAGAACAAGAAGAGGAAGAGGAAGAGGAAGAAGAGGAAGAATTGCAAAGAAGAAGAAGAATTGCAAAGAAGAAGAAGACGACGACGACGACTAGGAATGAGAATACAGCGATACTGTTGACTAAGAATGCCTTTGGTGTGTTCCAGAACTAAGGTTTGTTTATTTTATATTTTTTTTAGTATCAGATAATATTGGGAACGGGGTAGCTCAGTGGCAAGAGCACTCGCTCTCCCCATGCTGAGGTTAAGCAGGGTTGAAGGCAGTTACCTAATGGACGGGTGACTGTCGCGCGCCTTGGCTTGAGTATGTCCCCTGTTCACCCTTCTGTAAATGGGTACCTGTCCCTGTCTTTAGAGAGAGGGAAGGTAAAGCAGCCAGAGAGACAGACAGACAGACAGACAGACAGAGAGAAAGAAGGAGAGAGACAGAGAGAGAGAGAGAGAGAGAGAGAGAGAGAGAGAGAGAGAGAGAGAGAGATGGGCGCCACCCTCAATATATTGGCCCCTAGAGGAACTGAGGTCTCTGACACCTCGCTCTCCAAATACCGCCCAGATTATGGGAACGCCTTTACATAAAAGTACAGGTTCACACGAGCAAACATCTTCAAGAACACTGCGGAAGGCAGCTTTAAATTGTTTGTGCATGTTGTGTAAGTAGGCTGCGTTTAGGCAACATGCAGATGTTATGCACACATGTGCACACACACGCATAATTATTCTGTCTCTGTTTATGCCTGTTTGTTTGCCCATCTGCCTAATTGCCCGCCTGCGTCTCTGTCTCTGTCTGTCTCTGTCTCTTCCTTCCCTTCTCCTCTCTACATCCCCCCCCCCCCAATGTCTCTCTCCCTTTCTCTCTTCCCCTCTCTCTTCTTCTCCTCTCTCTCCCCTCCCTCTCTTCCCCTCTCTTTCGACCCTCTCTCTCTTTCCTTTTCTCTCTCTCCCCTTTCTCTTCTTCCCTCTCTCTCTCCCCCTCTCTTCTTCCTCTCTCTCTCTCTCTCCCACTCTTTCTCTCCCTCCCCACTCTCTACCTCTACCCTCTCTTCCCCCCCCCCCCCTTCTCTCTCTGCCCCCTTTCTACCTCTCTCTCTCTCTCCCCTCTCTCTTTCCTCCCTCTCTCCCTGCCCCCTATCTACCTCTCTCTCTCTCCCCTCTCTCCCCACCACACACTCTCTCTCTCCTTCGTGATTCCAATCAGCAGTGCTACATTACTAATTCAGACAAAGCCAACAATGCTCCCTGGGCAGAAAATCCTACATTGCTTTGCTTGAAGACTACAACAACACGGTGGTTTATTTTAAACCAGGGCTAAAAGAATTATCCACAGTACATTTGATTAAGATCATTCTGGCGCCGACGTATCTGTTTGGAGTTTAAACACAAATAGACGATGATAGCGAAGAAACAACAAAAGAAAATAATCAGGTCTTGATTCTATAATTTAAACTGTTTTGGTTTGTTTTCAAATTCAAAGGAAGTTGACACATATACAGATACTTTTTCATTGTAGAGCGTTACTGGATATAATACGTTCAATATTGCATCTTTTCAGAATGACCTAGAAGGTGTGCATTGTTAAAAACTAAAAACCAGCACAACTTATTTAGTATAATTGATTTAAAAGAAAGGAATTTGTTTCATAAAAGAAAGACTAAAATCATAAATGCATGCTAGTTTATAGCTCATAGAATATTACAGGACAGTAGCATCCATGCACACACACACAGACACACACACACAGACACACACACAGACATATATTATATATATATATATATATTATATATATATATATATATATATATAATATATAATATTATATCTATATCTATATATGTCTGTGTGTGTGTGTATGTGTGTATGCATGCATGCATGCATGTTCTTGGGCACACACGCGCACATGTGTGCATGTAACCCGTGAGTCCATACAACAACAAGAACTTCAACATCCAGAAGTAGTTTAGTAACTGATAATGATAAGAAGAACACCTCACGATAGATACAATTAAATAATGCAAAAAACAATTTCCAAATATAATGAAAGGCAGTGACAATGAATTTTGATTCCGAAAAGTTTATTTAAAAAAAAAAATCGGAAAATGCAGCGGAGAAAACACTATATACCCAAACCTGCTTTGAGACTTCAGGTAATATCATTTCCTTTCATTTCGTATGCAGCGATTGTATGGCTGATTTTACACTTCCTTTGACTCTAAACCGTTGCAGTATGCAAGAAAGATTGCAAGGGGTTTGGGGGTGGGGATGGGGAGTTGTTGGATCCTGTTTTGTTTGTCTGTTTTGTTGGTTGGTTTATTTGTCAAGACCGTGGCAAGGTCACACCGTTCTTTTTTTTGTTGGCTTTACTATTGCAAAACTAAAAAACAGAATAAAATTGATTTTGACGCAAACTGTCAATTTGTGTGACCCTTATGTCCCACTTCCAGCCTTTTCCGAAACAGCATATAGATGAAGGAACCAATGATGATGAAAATGATTGCTGGCTGGTTGGTTGATTGGTTGGTTGGTTGGCTGGTTGGCTGATTGGCTAATTGGCTGGTTGGAAGATACAGTGGACATATACAAAGAGATTTTGGGAGGCCAAATTTTGTTTTTTGGTTAATGTTTATCTTAAAGTCAGGGAAAGGCATTATATTTCTTTTTTAATCTTTTTTTTCTCTTTGAGAAAGAAACGATAATGAAACAGCTTGAGACGCGATATTGTAGTTTTCTTGTTTGTTTGTTTTTTGTTTGGTTATTGATTGTTTTCTCGCTTCCTACCTGTGTGTGTGTGTGTATGTGTGTGTGTGTTCCTTTCTTTTGGAGAGAAATAGGAGTGGGTGGCTGGGTGGGTTGTGGTGGTGGTGGAGGTGGTGGTGGGAGGGGCGTGGGGGGTCGGTCATTTTCTATTTTCCCCCTTCCCCGCAAGCTCAGTCGGGCGGAGGAGCGTGCTTAAGCTCTATACATCGGTGTGCATG
>CM054135.1:29211966-29226966 GCA_028751875.1 Rapana venosa | reverse complement strand
GTGTCAGTTGCTGAAGTCATATATTCTTCACCTGTAAAACCTTTATTGTAATTACATATATATATATATATATATATATATATATATATATATATATATATATATATATATATATATATATATATATATATATACTTATGTGTGTGTGGATGTGGGTGCGTGTAGGGGAGAGAAAGAGAGGGAAAGAGATATGCGGTGTGTAATAATAGGTACTTTGGTATGAATGCGGATGTGTCTAAATCACCATGTAGTGAATAGACATTAAACAAAACAAAACAAAACACACACATTATTTGTTTGCTTATAAAGGGAACCGAAATATTGACAGAAGTGGAATATTTTTAAAAAAACCTGTCTCACCTACGGAGACAGTGAATTAATTCATGCAGAAAAGCGTACATGGCATCAAATGAACACCTTGCACGAAATGGGAGGGAGGGAGTAAGCGAGAGGGAGGGATGGGGAGGGAGGGGGAGGGGAGGGAGCGAGAGAAAAGTAGAGAGGGGGGAGGAGAGAGGGAGAGAGAGAAATCGAATGTTTTTATTGAGAGTAATTGGATAAGGCAGAGACAGCCAGATAGAGAGGCAAGCAGACAGATAGACAGAAAGGCGAGCAGACAGACAGACAGGCAGAGGAAGCGGACAGACAGACAGACAGACAAACAGGCAGGCTAAGAGGCAGTGGTGATAAACACGCTGTGGTGGCAATAGTGCATTGTGTTGCATCTTCATTCCGTGGTGTTGCAGTGTGCTGTGCAATAATATAATATAATATAATATAATATAATGTCATATTACATCATATCACGAAAAGGGAGGGAGGGAGGGAGTGAGCGTGTGAGGGAGGGGGAGGGGAGGGAGCGTGAGAGAGATATATAGAGAGAGGGATGTGAGATGATATATGGTATGATATGATATGATATCATATCATTTGATATGATGTGATGTGATATGATATGATATGGAATAATGTAATATAATTCAATAATATGAAATAGTATGATATAATATAATATAATTTAAAATAGAATAAGATAAAATAAAATAACATAAAATAAGATGATTTAATACAATATAACATAATATAATAAAATATAACATCATGTCATATCACATCACATCACGAAAGGGGAGGGAGGGAGGGAGGGAATGAGCGAGGGAGAGAGGGGGAGGGAGGGGGGAGGGAGCGAGAGAGAAATAGAGAGAGAGGGATGTGAAATAATATAGTATATCATATCATATGAATTAGTATGATGTGATGTGATGTGATATGATATGGAATAGTGTAATATAATTCAATGATATGACATAATGTGATATGATATGATATAATGTAATATAATATAATCTAAAATAAAATAAAATACGATAAAATAAAGTAGTCTAATCTAACCTAACATAACATAACATAGCATAGCATAGCATAGCATAGCATAGAATAGCATAACATAACATAACATAACATAATGCAATATAATACTGGTTTAGATGTTCTAATGTTCCTGCCATATCAACAGTAAGTAAGCACCTGTACCCAGTGATTCCAACATTACCTCGCCTACACTGGCTGATAGCTGCCACATTCAGCTCCAGACTTAATGAGTGATCGTGGTATGGTTTTATTGCGAATTAGGGTGTGTGCGTTTGTATGCGTGTGTTATGTGTGTGCATGCGTGTGTGTATGTGTTTTGTGTGAGTCTGTGTGTTTTGTGTCCGTGCGTGCGTGCGCGCGCGCACGCGCTTGTGTGTGTGTGTGCGTGCGTGTGTGTGTGTTGTGTGTCTCTGTGTGTAGGTGTGTGTGCACGTATGTGTGTGCGTGCGTGTGTAGGTGTCTGTGTGGGTGTGTAAATAAAATAGAGAAAAAGATACAAACACACAGACACACAGATAGACAGATAGAAGAACAGGCGGATTAAGGAGCCAGCAAAACGTGAACAGATCCGTGTATGGTATGGCGAAAATACATCTGTTGGTTTTACAATGGGGGAAAAAATAAACATGGTGTGACACCCCTCATCCCTCCCCCCCCCCTCCGACATCTGCAAACATATACAAACACACACACAAACACACACACTCACTCTCTCATTCACTCTCTCTCTCACACTCACACACTCACACATACACACACACACACACACAAACACACACAAACACACACATACACACTCTCTCTCTTTCTCTCACTCCCTCCCTCTCACAAAATCAAACACACACACACACAAACACACACACACACATACACACATACACACACACACACACTCACACACCCACTCATAACAAACAAACATATCAACAACCTCGTCGCCATGCATCAAAAATAAATATGCTAATAAAACCGCTTGCCAAAACATTACATTCTTATGCAACATCTCAGTTTAACAACATTTGTATTGCATCCCTTTACCCATATTTCGGCAATATCTCAGAATCATTCAGCATGCTTTTGGGTTCTAGCAGAATTATTATCATCATATTTATTCATAAACCTGCTGCTATCTACACGATCATTCGCCTGTGTCTTCTGAAAGGACATTGGGTTGTGATGGAAAAACGAATGGTGCTCGTGGTAGGGGGTTTTATGGCGGGTAAATATCTTCATACTCCCTGGCAATGCCCGAGCTACTGAAAATGGCTTGATGTGTGCTGATAATGCGATTACACAGCGGTCACTCTTGCGTTCTGGTATGCATAGGATAGCTTGAACTTTGTGTGTGTGTGTGTGTGTGTGTGTGTGTGTGTTTTGTGTGTGTGTGTGTGTGCGTGTGTGTGTTGTGTTGTGTCTGTCAGTTGTGTGTGTGTGTGTTGTGTCTGTCAGTGTGTGTGTGTGTGCGTGTGTGTGTGCGTGCGTGCATGTGTGTATGGTTGCACATAAAAAATAATTATGCATGCATATACACGCACATGCATACACACACACGCACGCACGCCACAAAGACTCACGCACGCACATACGCACGCAAACATACATTTAGACACACACATACACACATACACGCTCGCACACACACACACACACACTCATGCACTCATGCACATTCACGCATGCACGCATACATACATATACAACCACAAACCTGCAAGGGAACGCACGTGCATGTAATCACTTAGATACACACACACACACACACACACACATATATATAATATATATATATGTATAATATATATATAACAATACACATACACATGCATACATACATACATACATACATACATACGTACATACGTGCGTACGTACGTACATACATACATACGTACATACATACATACATACATACATACATACATACATACATACATACATACATACATACATGCACGCACTCTGTGAAAGAACATTTTGTGAACAGCGTGAAGTGTAAAAGTTTTGAAGTTTGTCCCTTGATGTTTGTGCACGTGCCTGTAGGCAATGAGAAGTAAAAGAGTGAACTGCTGTTGTTGTTGTTGGTGATGTTGTTGTTGTTGAAGAAAGGTGGCAGGATGGTTAAGACGTTTGCCTGCCAACAAGTAAACCGTGAGGTGGTGGGTTCGATTCCCAGCCTCGCCCTTTCTTCCCAGTTTGACCAAAAAATCGAACTGAACGTCAAAGTCCTTCGGATGAGACTATAAACCGAGGCCCCGTGTGCGAACGCATGCAAAACATCTTGCGCATACGTTAAATCCTGTTCCGCATTTCGAAAGAGTAGGCCATTGTTTGCCGGTGGGAACAGATGACAAAATTTACAAAACCGCATACACATGGGGACTGGATGTAAAAAAAGCACCTGAGTGCTTATTCCATTATCCTCGATATGATTTTTTTTAATATAAAAAACGTGTCATCTGAGCGCTTTGATTTGTTGCTTTACAAGATTCAGAACTATATAAATTCCATACATTATTCTTCTTGTTGTTGTTGTTGTTGTTGTTGATGATGATGATGATGATGATGATGATGATGATGATGATGATGATGATGTTGTTGTTGTTGTTGTTGTTGTTGTTGTTGTTGTTGTGCTGCTACTGCTGCTTTTATTTTTGCTGTTGTTTTTGTTGTCGCTGGTAAGCTGTGGCCTCCGCAACACACTAGGTCACCTAGAATATTTCCACTGTCGGCTGTCGTATTCAACACATCTGGGAATCCCTGCTAAACTGCAAGCATACACTGGAGAAGATGTTTGCGGATATGGATGCTGTCAAATACCTCCCTATGTATGTATGTTAGTCCGTCGTTTTCGACGATGACCTCCAAAACAGCAGAGGAGGCAGCTGCTGTTTCGGAAATTGGGCAGAAATTTGATTATAGAGGAGATGCCTTGCCCACAGTACATCCCTACTCTCTCGGGCAACAGGGCATAAGAACAGTCAGCGTTGGAGATGTTCTCCAAAGGCCAACCAGCCCCCAGGGCTGCAGCACATAAGGACTGTGCAAGTCAAGCCTCCTAGTCAGAGAGTCATAGTCGATCACTAAAGACTAAGCTGTAACGTGGAATTCCATGAGTGGAAAAGCCACTGGTCATACAGCCTCTCACTTTGCTGTTGCCCCCAGCGTCAATGGTTTAATCAAGAACTGGGATAAAGCCCAGGCTGTTGACTACAGACTGCCATACTCCGACTTATGAGGTTGTTTGTCTTGTCTAGTGGAGAATATAGGTTGTTATGCTAGAAGCTTGTCATGGATGAAGACAATCTCAACGAAATATTCCAAGGCGTAACACCATTTGTATGTATGCCATGGCATTGTGCTTTCTTTAGAAACTAATGCAGATTTTGATCTTCGCGAATAAGCTTTATTCAAGTTTTACAAATATTTTCCCCCTAAATGTATGCCTTTTTTTTCTAAAAGAACCCAAACGTGCATAATATCTTAACCGTTTAATATCAAGCTGCATGGATTTTTTTGTTGCTATTTTGAGAATACAAATTCTTTTGTTTACCATAGGAAATGTGTATTCTGGCAATACTGTTTGTTATAGGGATGTTTTTTTTTCTTCTAGAAGATCGTTTGGCAAATGAAACTTGGAGAGGAGAACTGGTTTGATTGTGTAAGAAGTTTTTATTCGTAACATGACATTTCATGTTTGCGGAGGGAAACATCAACAACAGTTAGCAGCAGAATCTTCTGGGAAAAGTTAACTGACCTAGCGTAAAATGGCAACGACAGTGTAGTTCTTTCCATTCCTTTCAGCAGTGATATTAAGGATTTAAAAATAAAGCAAACAAACCAACAAAAATACAATAATTATTTGTAGATGACAAGTGAAAGTATGCCATATTTTTTGTTAATGATTTTGATTCAAAACATGGATAGTTATTGTAAAACCCGTGTTCTGGCTATACATCGTTTTAGTATTCTGTCAACGATTGTTCCATAGAGCTAATTTTATCGTTAGATTAGAAGAGACGGGATGGCTCAGTGGTCGGAACACTCGTTTTCCCTCAGCCAAGTTAAGCAGCGTCGAGCGCGGTTACCACTTGGATAGGTGACCGTTTGCGCGCCTTGGCTTCAGTACAGTCCCCCCAGTTCACCCAGCTGTAAATGGGCACCTGCCCTCTTTAGGCTCAGGGAAGGTAAAGCAGCGAGGGAGAGGAGATGGGCGCCGCCCTCAATATGCTGGCTACTAGAGAAGTGAGGTATCTGACGCCTCGCTCCCCTACGACCTTATAGGTTATGGGACACTGTTACCTTTTTAAGAAGAACCTCTTATCTTGAATCGGTAAGCACACGGTTGCAGGGTCATCTGTGTAGATTCAGTTTGATTTAAAAGGGTTTAGTAGCAATGCAGACGTCTGATTGGTCACCTTATGGTGGTGAAGTTTAATCACTAATTCTGGACTTTGTGTGGGAAATATATAAGCATAAGTCTAGATGGAACAGTGTGGACAAGATATGAATCATTGACTTGGGAGCATCAGTGCTGATGCGTTACAGACAACGAGGTAGCAGCAGTAACAACAACAACAAATATCCACCGATGGTGAAACGCCTTTCTGTGTAAATATGAAGCATACAACAAAATAGGGGGAATGATAAGTGTAAGCCAACTGTGGCCAGAAGGCTTGATATTGGTTCTGCTGTTGTATCTGTTAGTGCTTTTGAGTACTGAACAAAAGAAACCATTGAATGACGAACGATATATGGTAAAATTAGACTGATTTTTTTTTGGGTAGAGGAATCAACCAAAACGAAGTAAACACACACACACACATACACACACACACGCACGCACGCACGCATTGTCGACACCCTTCAAAACACACTCTAAAGGTTATGTCAAGAATATCACTCTGCCATGCCTTACTTCCCGTGCCTTTCCTTTGTGTATGTGTGTGTATGTGTGAGAAATTAAGAAGACAAAATAAATCAGCTTGGCATTTCCAGTAATGAGCCCGGTTGTATCATATTCCCTCTTGGTGAGTGACAACCAAGTACTGCATTACTTGTTATTTGGCTTTGAAGGTTGCTGAAAGTTTTGGTTTTATTATTTTAAGAACTTTTAGTTTGTAAGTTGCAACACACAAAAACTTACTGCATTTTTGGTTCTTTGAGCTTGTTGAAAGCTTTTGCGAATATTAAAGGTCAGAAAAGAAGCTAGAGAGACAGACAGACAGACAGACATTGCAAAAGGTCTCTAGCCTAGTCCTACTGGACATTCATTATAGTTTCATTAACGTGAATGACTCTTTAAAAACTTGTTTTGTTCTTCATTTTTTGTGTAAATTATACCTTTTGCTTCGCACGGTTTCTTTTCATGATTAGATTACCCCCCCCCCCCCCCCCCCACGCATTTTTCAGTAGGACCTCCACCACCACCTCAAATCTCACACACCCCTTATATTTTGTATCCTCGTTTAATATCATTGAGAGTGAACAGACATAAATTCGAAGACAAAATTAATAACAGACAGAGACTGAAAGCAATAGATAGGATGAGGGAAAGGAAGATCCAGGAGAAGACAAGTGAGAATCAGTTTTAATAAGGAAAAGGACACCTCGGGTTTCTTCCTCGACCTTTTCAAGTCTCTTGTACTTCAGTGCGTTTCGAAATCAGTGAGAAAGCGTAGTTGCTGGAGGATCGGTGGTCTATTTATTTTTATTTACACCACTTTAAGTCACGAGATTTCTCTGCGTGAAATTCGGGCTGCTCTCCCCGGGGAGAGCACGTCGCCACAAGAGCAGCGCCACCCTTTTTAGACCACCGATTTTAGACCTGTAGCTCTCACATCTCTTGTGATGAAAACGCTGGAAAAGATCGTAAAATCTCTCATTCTTTCTGCTACAGAGAAAGACCTTGACCCACTGCAATTTGCATACAGGTCTCGAAGGGGTGTCGAAGATGCCAAACTATTCATTTTGAACAAGTTGTATAGCCACTTTGGAAACACCTGACTCTCATGCCAGAATATTGTTCGCTGACTTTAGTTCAGCTTTCAATACAATGCAGCCTCACGTTCTGGTTAACAAAATAATTTCAAAATTTGACGTAGACAATCAACTTGTCGTTGGCTGATTGAATTTTTAACCAACAGACCACAGCGTGTTTTGGCCAACAAAATATCTTCTTCGGTTAGATTACCTGCACTGGTTTCTCCGCAGGGTTGCCGTCCTCTCACCACTTCTGTACATTCTATACACAGATGATTGCAGAAGCAACTATGGAAATTCCTTTCTGGTAAAGTTCGCAGACGATAGTGCTCTGTTATCCCTCTTATCCGGATCAGTCTTAGACCATGGTCCAGCCCTCACCGAGTTCGTACACTGGTGTGACGAGGCCTATCTGGAGCTAAATGTTTCTAAAACTAAAGACCTGCCTATCGACTTCAGAAGATCAGGGCATACTCCTAAGAATATTATTATCCATAATCAAGAGGTTGAAAACGTTTTGAACTATAAGTATCTGGGAACTGTTTTTGACCACAAGTTAAACTGGGACGTTAACACTGACGCTATTGTCAAAAAGGGACAACAACGTCTGTATTTTCTGAGGAAACGACTCATTTTTTGTAGACAAAAAGATCCTTTCCTTGTTTTACAAGTCTTACATAGAGAGTGTTCTAAGTTTTGCTTTCATTTGTTGGTACAATAAACCTTAGTGTTAAAAACAAGAATGGCCTGCAAGAATTGTAAGAATCTGCTCAAAAATAATTGGAAAAGAACAAAGAGATCTCATGTCGTTCTGCAATCAGCAGCTTGTACGCAAAGCCACAGCCATTTGGCTGATCCTCTCATGCTTTGTTTCCAGAATTTCAATTGTTGCCTTCGGAACGCCGTTTTTCAGTGTCCCATCAGCAAAACCAACAGAAAAAGAAATTCTTTTGTGCCAGTAAGCATTCGACTTCTGAATTCACAATGATGTTGTCTACCTAGTTCTTACATTTCTCTGAATTATCTGCCTGATTGTCATTGTTACGAATGTAGTCAATACATAATTGTGTGTGTGTGTGTGTGTGGGTGCGTGGGTGTGTGAAATAAGTCTGTGCTCTAGTCAACTGTCTTAAAACATTGAATTCATATATTGGTGTATGGTGTGGGTGTGCGTGGGCGTGTTCGCACACACACGTACGTGCGTGTGTACGTGCTGCGTATATGCGTGCGTAAAAATAAGTTTTTATGTCTTCTAGTCAATGAGTTTAAAATTGTGTTCACAATTGATGTTTGTGCGCATGCGCGCGTGGGGTGGTGTGTGTGTGTGTGTGTGTCGTGACATTTTATTTGAAAACCAATATGAAATATAGCTTTTGTGTCTTTGATATATTTGATGAGTATCAATCTGCCTGTCAGTATTGTAATTGCCCTTCATGGGATGATTAAAGTGTTTTTGACTTTGACTTGACTTTGACTTTGACCCTTTTTCTTCTATTTTTGGGGGTTCTGCAGCTGTATTTGTTTCCCTATCAGAGTGGCATTTTTCTAAGAATTTTGCCAGGGAAAACTCCCTTGTTGCCGTGGGTTCTTTTACGTGCGCTAAATAATTATGTGCAACACACGGGACTTCGGTTTATCGTCTCATCCGAAAGACTAGCACCCAGACCACCACTCATGATCTAATGGATGGGGAAAAAGTTTCGGGTCTAAACGGGATACGAACCACCGCACACTTCCGACCCGGACTTTTCGCTTTCTAGACAGGCGCGTTACCTCTAGACCACCGATCCAAGGCACCTGCCTGGAAAGCAAAACGTCCGGAACGGAAGTGTGCGGTGGTTCGATCCCTATCTAATTTTGAGCCCGAAACCTTTTTTCTCCATCCATAAGACCATAAATAGTGGTCTGGATGCTAGTCTTTCGGATGAAACGATAAACCCATGTCCCGTGTGTTACGCTTAACTAGTTAGCGCATGTCAAAAAATCCCACGACAACGAGAGTTGTCCCTGGTCACATTCTGTAAGAAAAAAAAATCCACACTGATAGGGAAACAAGTACAGTTACAGACAGCGGACAACAACAACAAAATGAATGAATGGTGCTGCTCTTGTGGCGACGCGCTGTCCCTGGGGAGAGCAGCCCGTATTTCCAGCAGAGAAATCTGACGTGACTTAAAATGGCATAAAATGTAAAATAAAAGAAAAAGAAAAAGAAAAGAAAAGCTTTCAACACAAGAGGATGCAGTAGGCGAGGTGATGCCTGTCCTTCTGGCAATGTGTCTGTTGTATTCATTTTGGTTTCTATGTATCCCTGCGTTTTTCCTATGGCTCTATATTGCTCTCTATAGTAGTAGTAGTAGTAGTAGTAGTAGTAGTAGTAGTAGTAGTAGTAGTAGTACAGTAGAGGTAGTATAGTGGTAGAGTAATGGTAGTGAGCGGTGGTGCAGTAGTGGTGTACGTAGTGGTAGAGAGTATGTATGGTAGAGTAGTGGTAGTAGTGTAGAGTAGGGTAGTGGTAGGTGTAGTAGTATGGTATGGTACGGTAGTGTATAGTAGTGGTGTGGTGGTAGAAGTGTAGCGTATTTGTGGTGTATAGGTGGTATGTGGTGGTAGTGGTGAGTAGTGTGAGTAAGTATGGGTAGTAGTGTAGTAGTAGTGAGTAGTAGTAGTAGTAGTTAGTAGTAGTTAGTAGGTAGGTGGAGTAGTAGTGTGTAGTAGTAGTAGTAGTAGTAGTAGTAGTGGTGGTAGTGAGTAGTAGGTAGTGGTAAGTAAGTGTAGTAGTGTGGTAGTAGTGTAGTGTAGTAGGTAGTAATGGTAGGTATGTAGTAGTAGTAGTAGTGGTATGTAGTGGTGTAGTAGTGGATTTAGTGGTAGTAGTGGTAGTAGTAGGTAGTAGTAGTAGTGGTAGTAGTAGTAGTAGAAGTAGTAGTAGAGTAGTAGTAGTAGTAGTGAGTAGTGTAGTGTGGTAGTAGTAGTAGTAGTGAGTAGTAGTAGTAGTAGTAGTAGTAGTAGGTAGTAGTGGTAGTAGTAGTAGGTAGTATGGTAGGGTAGTAGTGTAGTAGTGGTAGTAGTGTAGTAGGGTGGTAGTGGTAGTAGTAGTAGTAGTAGTGGTAGATGTAGTAGTAATAGTAGTAGCAGCAGCAGCAGCAGTAGTGGTAATAGTAGTATAGTAGTAGTAGTAGTTGTAATTGCAGTAGCTGTAGAATAGGTTTTGAATGATTCACCGTCTATCTGTCTCTCTGTCTATATTTATTTTATCTCTTTGTCCCTGGTCCTTTTTTCTATTATGATTATCTGTCTGTGTATATTACTTTTTTCTCAATATACTTTTTTTTCTATTTCCCTTTTATTGTGCCTGTCTGCCTGTCTGCCTTTCTGTCTGTCTGTCTATCTGTTTGCGTGTCTCTCTACCTATCTCTCTGTTTGTCAGTAAAATATGTCTCTCTCTCTACCAGCATGCCTGACTTTTTGTCTAACTTTTTGTTTCTATGCATGTCTGTGTGTCTCTCTATCTGTCTGTCTGTCTGTCTGTCTCTGTCTCCCTGCATACATGCCTGATTGCGTATCTGTCTTTCTGTTTGTATACATGTGTTTCCTTGTCTGTAACCCTGTCCGTCTCTCTGTACCTCCTTACTTAGCTGCCTGACGGTTTGTCTGTGTGACCATCTGTCTGTATTTCTGTTAGAAATTTAAAAAAACTTTAAAAAGCAAATAATGTTGGAGACACATTTTGGCTTGATCCTTTCTAAAAATGTATACGGGTAGTATCACACGCCTTGGCGGTGAACAGGAAACCATACGGTTATTGCACTTCTTTTTAGGTGTTTAGATTGTTCGGTGCAAATTTTAAAGTTTATTAGTTTAGTTTAGTTTAGTTTAGTTAGTTAGTTAGTTAGTTAGTTAGTTATTCTTTTATTTCGAGGAGAATAGAATAAGCACTCATGTGCTTTTTTTCATCTAGTCCCCGTGTGTATGCAGTTTTGTCAATTTTGTCATCCGTTTCCACCGGCACACAATGGCCTACTCTTCCGAAAAGCGGAACGGGTTTTAACGTGTGCGCAAGATGTTCTGTGTGCGTTCGCACGCGGGACTTCGGTTTATAGTCTCATCGGAAGGACTTTTGGGGAGAGTGGAGTCGGCACTGATGTTAACTCCAGAGGAAAAATCCTCTTGAACGAGAACTGAACCCGGGTGAGCAGATCACGAATATATCACTCTAACCACCCGGCTATCCCCCCCCCCCCCTCCCCCCCGCCAAAAAAAGGCTTTAGGTTCTTTCAGTTTATTCATTTTGTTTTACAAACACTAAAGAAAGGTAAACAAAAAATGAAGGAAGATGAACATTAAAAAAAGGGAGAGAAGGACATAAGAAAACGAGAGGAAGAAAGAATAAAAGGACATAAGAAAACGAGAGGAAGAAAGAAGAAAGGGACAAAGAAAACGAGAGGAAGAAAGAAGAAAAGGACAAAGAAAACGAGAGGAAGAAAGAAGAAAGGGACAAAGAAAACGAGGACAGGAGGAAATATGTGAAGAGCTTGCAGAAGACAGGCGAGAATCAGTTTCATCAATGAAGCGCTTTAGATTTCTACCGTGATGTTCAAGTTCTTTTCTTTCCGTGTTGGCTTCGAGATCAGAGGAGAAAGCGTTGCTTTCAGCGCAAGAGAGTGCATTAGCCAGGTGTTGAATGAATCACTGTCTGTCTGTCTGTCTGTCTATTTATTTAATCTCTCTTTGTCCGTGGTCCTTTTTCTATTATATGTGTCTGTTTATATCACTTTTTCTCAATGTATTTTTTTTCTATTTCCCTTTCATTGTACCTGTCTACTTGTCTGCCTCTCTGCCTCTCTGTCTGCCTCTCTGTCTGTCTATCTGTTTGTCAGTAAAATCTGTTTGTCTCTCTACCAACCTGCCTGACTTCCTGTCTTACTTTTTGTTTCTATGCAGCCTCTCTCTCTCTCTCTCTCTCTCTACTCTCTCTCTCTCTCTCTCTCTCTCTCTCTCCTCTCTCTCTCTCTCTCTCTCTCCTGTCTATCTCTCTATCTGTCTGTCTGTCTGTCTGTCTGCCTGTCTGTCTCCCTGCAGACATGCCTGATTGCTTATTTGTCTCTATATGTGTATGTTTCCGTTTGTCACCCTGTCTGTCTCTCTGTGTCTTCTTACTTAGCTGCCTGGCGGTTTGTCTGTGTGATGGCCTGTCTGTATTTCTGTTAGAAAGTAAGAATTTACCAAAAAAAGCGAAAACATATTTTGGAGACACATTTTAACTTGACCTTTCCAAAGTGCATTCAGATAGTATCACACCCCTTGTCGGTGAACAGAAAACCAAACGGTTATTGCACTTCTTTGATGTGTTTGATACTTGTTCAGTGCAAACCTTATTTATTAGCTTTTCTGTGGCCTGTTCGTTTATTTCGTGCAAAGGCGATTCGTTTTATTTTCAAAATGTTACATTTGTTTATTGCAAAGATTTTAAAAAAACGTTTCAGTTCTTTCAATTTGTTCAGTACTTTCTCTTTACTTGTCTGTGTCAGTGTTTGTCTGTTTGCCGGTCTGTGTGTCCGTCTGTCGGTCTGTCTATCTGTGTGTATGTATGTCTATTCGTTTATAGCTTTATGTCCCTAACATTTTTCTATTACTGTCTCACTGGAACATCCTCTCTCTCTTTCTTTCTACCCCTCTCTGTCTCTCACTGTCTCTCTCTGTCTCTCTCTGTCTCTTGCCTTCTGAGAGCATGTTGCTTATTTCTATGTGTCTCTTGTCTGTCTGTCTGTCTGTCTGTCTGCCTTTCTCTCTCTCTCTCTCTCTCTCTCTCTCCTCTCTCTCTCTCTCTCTCTCTCTCTCTCTCTCTCTCTCTTCTCTCTCTCTCTCTCTCTCTCTCTCTCTCTCTCTCTCTCTCACTCTCTTCTCTCTCATTTCGTCCCTCGACAGTCATTCAAACAAGTGCTTCCAAAAGTCCTCAAGATAACTAAAACCAGACCGACTGTAGTAACTAGTTCTAAACTTTTGTACAGTGACAGAACAAATGTATGCAAAAAGTTACCAAGAGAGTAATAAAGCACACAGCAGCAGCAGCAGCACAACACAGTTAGTAGTAGTATAGAGCTAGCATAGTGTAAAGAGAGTATGTAGTAGAACAGCAGCAGCTAGCAGCAGCAGCAGCACAGCAGCAGCAGTAGTAGTAGTAGTAGTAGTAGTAGTAGTAGTAGTAGTAGAGTAGTAGTAGTAGTGAGTAGTAGTAGTAGTAGTAGTAGTAGTAGCAGCAGCAGCACAAGCTTGTAGTGTAGTAGTAGTAGTAGCAGCAGTAGCATCAGCAGAGCAACAGCAAGTAGTAGTAGTAGCAGCAGCAGCAGCAGCAGCAGCAGAAAGCAGCAGTAGTCAGCACAGCAGCAGCAGCAGCAGCAGCACAGCAGTAGTAGTAGCAGCTAGCATCAGTAGCAGTAGTATAGTAGTAGGTAGTAGTAGTAGTAGTAGTAGTAGCAGCAGCAGCTGCAGTAGTAGTAGTAGTAGTAGCAGCAGTAGCTGTGCGAGTAGTGCAGCATAGTCAGCAGCAGGTAGTAGTAGTAGCAGCAGCAGCAGCAGCAGCAGCAGCAGCAGCAGCAGCAGCAGCAGCAGCAGCAGCCTTGGTAGTTGTAATAGTAGTAGCAGCAGGACAGCAGCAGCAGCAGTAGTAGTAGAAGCAACAGTTGTGGTAATAGCAGCAGCAACAATAGCAGCTACTCTTTCTAGACTTCTTGTCGCAATTTCCATTTCTTCGACTCTGTAATATAAAAGCATTAAGTATTTAGCCAGCATCTTAATAACCATGACCTGTCACTCCCCCCCCCCCTCATCCCTCCCACTCCTCCTTCCATCACAGCTTCCCCCCCCCCCCCCCCCCCAGCTTTTTCCCCCCACCTTTCCCCATCCTTAATTATATTTCTGCCAAGAAGTCTCACCTGTCACACCTGTCGGAATCACCGAGTTCGGCGTTAGCTGCCGCGCCCACTAACAATAACACAATAATTCTCCTTCTCCACTGTTTGCTCTCCTATAATGTTGGGGGCTGATGATTGGAGAGGTATTTTCAGTGAAAACTGGGAGTCCTGTTTTGAAAAGTGGGAGGTGATGGAGAGAATGATTGGGTAGAGGTGGGTTTTGGGGGGAACGAGTTACGCCTGGCCGGGTGTATACAGTTAGAGCAGACAGAAAAGCTGTAAAGCCACACATACTTTGACAGAAAGTGTCTTTTAACCAAAGTATTAACTGACTTTGTGGTGTGATGAAGCATAAGGGTGATGATTTTCATGAAACAATCTGTTGTGATTTACATGTTTATGCAAATTGTCCTACGCTGATTTTAATAATTATATGTAAGATGGCTGTTGGCGCTGATAAGATATTTTATGAGATGTTTCTTAAATTTCGATTATGTTTTAGTTTTGCCTTGTCGCTCTTAAGCACTGTTATTGTTGTCTCAATGCGTGTACGTGTGTGTGTGTGTGTGTGTGTGTGTGTGTGTGTGCGTGCGTGCGCGTGCGTGTGGGTTTATGTGTATGTTTGACATCAAGTGATGTCAACTTTTATGTTGTGTGTTATATTTTATGTATATATTGTTTAAAGCATGTTGGGTAATCCTAATATGCCACTCATAATAATTTCTCTATTGAGATA
>CM054135.1:29204466-29206966 GCA_028751875.1 Rapana venosa | reverse complement strand
AATTTCAGCACTTAGTCAATAGGGGACGGGATAGCTCAGTGGTCGGAGCACTCGCTTTCCCCCAGCCAAGTTAAGCAGCGTCGAGCGTGGTTACCAGTTGGATGGGTGACCGTTTGCGCGCTTTGGCTTCAGTACAGTTCCCCCAGTTCACCCAGCTGTAAATGGGTACCTGCCCTCTTTAGGGTCAGGGAAGGTAAAGCAGCGAGGGAGAGGAGATGGGCGCCGCCCTCAATATGCTGGCCCCTAGAGAAGTGAGGTCTCTGACGCCTCGCTCCCCTACGACCTTATAGGTTATGGGACTCCTTTACCTTTACCTTTACTGAGTCAATGAAAAACCCTTTTTTGACATTATGTGAAAAGAAGAGGCACAAGTCTCGGTTACATTTTTTTTTTTGGGGGGGGGGGTGGTTGGTGGGGGTGGGGGGGGGGCTGCTCTCTTTGAACGGGTAAAAGTCAGCTACTGTGGTAACTTGTTATCATAAACATTATGTTATCCTTAGAAAGAAAAAGTATGGTCACTTTGAGCTGTGAATCATAACGTGTGCCGCGCTCTGTCTGTCTGTCTGCCTGTCTGTGTGTCTGTCTGTCTCTTTTTATGTATGTATGCATGTATATATTTATGCATGCATGCATGATGGTATGCATATTTTTTATGATATATTAATGTGTATGATGTATGTATTAATTATATATATAATATAATAGTATATATATATATATATATAATTCATATCTACATATAATTCATATCTACATATCGGGCATGCACAGATGCATGCAGTCTCGCAATGCACTCGCCCGAAAACAAATACACGAGCACACAGGACACATTCACAACCCACACACAAATTAAGAAGGCTCACATTATATTTCGAATATCTTGTTACGCTCAATCAGATTGGTGATGCGGTGACTTTTCCTTTCGGAGTTATTGGCACCAACATCATTATTAGACATACACATGTATGCACACGTGGAAGCTTTCGCAGAAACAAACACGCGCTTACAAACATACACACAGGTACAAAAACACACACGCACAGACACAGACAGACACAGACACACACACACACACACACACACACAGATACACACACAGATTATGTATGTATGTATGTATGTATGTATGTATGTATGTATGTATGTATGTATGTATGTATGTATGTATGTATGTGTGTATGTATGTATATATGTATGTATGTATGTATGTACGTATGTATGTATGTGTGTATGTATGTATGTATGTATGTATGTATGTATGTATGTATGTATGCATATTTGTATGTTTGTATGTATGTATGTATGTAGTATGTAGTATGTATGTATGTATGTATGTATGGTATGTATGCATGCATGTACGTATGTATGTATGTATGTATGTATGTATGTATGTATGTGATAGATGTATGTATGAGATGTTGTATGATGATAGATAGATAAGATAGATAGATAGATAGATAGATAGATAGATAGATAGATAGATAGATAGATAGATAGATAGATAGAAGAAGAAGAAGATAGATAGAAGGAAGAAGAAGAAGAAGAAGAGAAGAAGAAGAAGAAGAAGAAGAAGAAGAAGAAGAAGAAGAAGAAGATGAACAAGAAGAAGAAGATGATGAACAAGAAGAAGAACAAGAACAAGAAGAACAAGAACAAGAAGAAGAACAAGAACAAGAAGAAGAACAAGAACAAGAAGAAGACAAGAACAAGAAGAAGAAGAACAAGAAGAAGAAGAACAAGAAGAAGAAGAACAAGAACAAGAAAAAGAAAAAGAAGAAAAAAAAATGGCCACTTTACGTGATAGATGCCCTATATAAAATAAACAAGAATATTACTAATAACGAGCATCTTTCATGTTTGTTTGTTTGTGCGTGTGTGTGAGTGTGTGTATGTGTGCGTGTGTGTCTGCGTGTGTGTGTGTGTGTGTGTGTGTGTGTGTGGTGTGGTGTGTTTGTGAGAGAAAGAGAGAGAGAGAGAGAGAGAGAGAGAGAGAGAGAGAGAGAGAGAGAGAGAGAGAGAGAGAGAGAGAGAGAGATTGAGTGAGCGAGTGAGTGAGCGATTTATTTTGTTTTATTTATTCTTTTATATCGAGGATGATGGAAAAATAAACAGTGTGCTTTTTTTTTACATCTAGAACCCATGTATATTCAGTTTTGTAAATGTTGTCATCTGTTCCAACCGGCACACAATGGCCTACTCTTACAGAAAGCGGAACATGATTTAATGTGTGCGCAAGATGTCCTGCGTGCGTTCGCACACGGGGCCTTGGTTTATAGTCTCATACGGTCTCTTTGGGGAGAGAGGAGTCTGCACTGATGTTAACTCCAGGGGAAAATATCCCCTTCAACGGGAATCGAACCCGGGTCGTCGGATTGCGAGCGCAATGTTCTAACCACTAGGCTATCCCGTCACCCAGTAAGTGAGAGAAAGACACAGACAGTACCGACAGACAGACAGACAGACAGAGAGACAGACAAACAGTACAGACAGTCAGACAAAC
>CM054135.1:29181966-29196966 GCA_028751875.1 Rapana venosa | reverse complement strand
GAGAGAGTGATAGAAAGAGAGAAACAGAGACAGAGAGTCAGAGAGACACAGAGAGAGAAAGAGAGAGAGAGAGACAAATAGACAAACAGAGAACAGAAAGATAATTATGTGTGTGTAAGCGAGGGAGGAGGGCGAGGGAGAAGGGGAAGGAGAGAAGAGAGACTGAAGAATACACCTCTCCCACCCCCTCCCCCACCCCATTATCTAAGGAAATAGCTTTTATTTATTGTCTAGCAAGAACATGGTTAATTAAGGTAGGAGGACTAGGGTAGAGAGTGACACATTGATGAGGAGGGCGCCCTAAGCTATTGGACGTTCCCTCGCCTATCCAATTTCTACGCTTCTGTCGAGTGGCGCTTGGACATGGCATTGTTTGGTTTTCCTTTTCCTGTGCTCCTCTAGCTGTGTGCGTGCATGTGTGTCGTGTGTGTGTGTGTAATTGTGTTGTATTTGTATGTCTGGAGTGGTTGGTGTAGGTAGGAGGACTGGTGTGGTGACAATTGATGCAGGAGGGCCTAAGCTATGGACGTTCCTGCCTATCAATTTCCATTGCTGCTGCTGTCGAGTGGCGCTTGGACATGGCACTGTTTGGTTTTCCTTTTCCTGTGTTCCTCTAGCTCTGTGTGTGTGCTTGTGTGTGTGTGTGCATGCGTGCGTGCGTGCGTGCGTACGAGCTCTCTCTTTCTGTCCGTCTCTGTATCCGTCTGTCTCTGTCTCTGTCCCTCTCTGTCTCTGTCTCTCTTTCTGTCTCTGTCCCTCTTCCTCTCTCACTGTCTCTCTCTCCCTATCTATATCTCTCTGTCTCTCCATCCCTGTCTCTGTCTGTCTGTCTCTGTGTCTCTGTCTGTCTGTCTGTCTCTGTGTCTGTCTGTCTGCTTTCTGTCTGACTGTCTGTCTGTCTTATCTCTCATTATGGTATGTAGTTGGTAGATTCCCTCTGCCTGTCCCTGTGTGTGTGTTTGTGTGTGCGTTTTGTGTGCATGTGTGTGTGGTTCCTTGTCTATGTATGTCTCTGTGTCTGTCCCTGTGTGTGTGTGTGTGTGTGGTGTGTGTGTGTGTGTGTGTGTGTGTGTGTGTGTGTGTTGTGTGTGGCATGCGTGAGAGACAGACCTCTGAACTCTAAACAGATGTATTCATAAAGAAGCCATTAGCCTGTACATGAAAGATGGTCTGATCAAATTGATGATTAATACTAGGAATACAGGGTTAGAACAGCTGTGACAAACAAATGCAAGCGAATCTACAGATGAAAGATTTGCTTATGAATTTATAATACAGCTAAAGAGGCAGACAGACAGACAGACAGACAGGCAAAGAAGAGAAGACAGAGACCATAAGACATGAGAAAAGAGGAGAGAGTGAGGGAGGAGAAGAAGGCAAAGAAGAGAGAGAGAGAAGTCAAGGACTGAAGAGGAAGAGAGAGAAGAGAGATAGAGAGAGAAGCAGAAAGATAATTATGTGCATAAAGAGGGAATGAGGGTAAATGGATAAGCCATAGGCTTCTTTAACGCAGGCCCTCATGGGGAAAAAATGAAACAAAGACAAAATAAATCAATAAATGATAAACAAGTTAATCGTGGATACAATGAAAAGATATTAGAGATCAGAAGAGAGAGAGAGAGAGAGAGAGAGAGAAGAGAGAGAGAGAGAGAGAGAGAGAGCGTGAAAGATGTGGGGGGAAGAAGAGAGACGAAGAATACACCTCACCACCCCTACTCCACCCCCGCCCTCACCACCACCCTCCTTCCTCTTAAGGAAATAGCTTTATTTATTGTCTAGCAAGGACGTGGTTAATTAAGGTAGGAGGACTAGGGTAGAGAGTGACACATTGATCAGGAGGGCGCCCTAAGCTATTGGACGTTCCCTCGCCTATCCAATTTCCACACTGCTGCTGTCGAGTGGCGCTTGTTCATGGCACTGTTTAGTTTTCCTTTTCCTGTGCTCCTCTAGCTGTGTGTGTGTGCGTTTGTGTGCGCGTGCACGTGCGCACGTGCACACGCGTGTGTGTGTTTGTATGTATATATTTTTGTGATTCCTTTTTGTGTGTGTTTGTGTTTGCGTGTGTGTGTGCATGTGCCTGTGTGTGTGTGCATAATGGCTGAAACGTAGGACTGTGTGTGGCCCCGCGTGCCTGTGTGTGAGACTGAGTGTTTGTGTTCTTTGTCACGCTCTCTGATTTTGTTTTTCTGTCTTTGTCTCTGTGTCTGTCCGTGTGTGTGTGTGTGTGTGTGTGCGCGCGCACGTGCGCATGTGTTAGAGAGAGAACTCTGAACTCTGGAGATATGTATTCATAAAGAGGCCATTGGCCTGTACATGAAAGATGGTGCTGATCAAATCAATGATGAATAACAGGAATACACGGCTAGTACAGCTGTGACAAACAAATGCCAGGAAATGTACAGATGGAAAATTCACTGATGAATTTATAATACAGCGAAAGAGACAGACAGACAGACAGGCAAGAAGAAAAGACAGACCAGTCAAGGACAGAATGTTTGAGAGAGAGAGATAAAGAGAGAGACAGAGAGTCAGAGAGACAGAGAGAGAGAAAGAGGGAGAGATACAGACAGAGAGAGAGCAGAAAGAAGCAGAAAGATAAGTATATGTGGTAAGCGAGGGAGGAGGGAGAGGGAGAGGAGAGAGAGAGAGAGAGAGAGAGGAGAGAGATGAGAGAGGAGAGAGAGAGGAGAGAGAGAGAGAGAGAGAGAAAAGAAGAGAAACTGAAGATTACTCCCCCCTCCCCTTTAAGGAAATAGCTTTATTTATTGTCTAGCAAGGACGTGGTTAATTAAGGTAGGAGGACTAGGGTAGAGAGTGACACATTGATCAGGAGGGCGCCCTAAGCTATTGGACGTTCCCTCGCCTATCCAATTTCCACACTGCTGCTGTCGAGTGGCGCTTGGACATGGCACTGTTTGGTTTTCCTGTTCCTGTGCTCCTCTAGCTGTGTGTGTGTGTGTGTGTGTGTGTGTGTGTGTGTGTGTGTGTGTGTGTGTGTTGTGTGTGTGTGTGTGTGTGTGTGTGTGTGTGTGTGGTGTGTGTGTTTTCCTTGTCACTATGTGTTTGTTTGTCTGTTGGTCTATTTGACTTTGTCTTTCTCTCCTCTTGTCTCCATGTCTGTCTATCTCTGTCTGTCTGTATCTCTCTGTCTGGCTGTCTGGCTGTGGTCTGTCTGTGTGTCTGTCTCTGTCTGTCTGTCTCTGTCTGTCTGTCTGTCTGTCTCTCTCATCTTGTATTTGGTATGTAGATTCCCTCTGTCTGCCTGCGCACGCGCACGTGTGTGTGTATGTGTGTGCGTATGTTTGTGTGTATGCATGTGTGTATGTATGTATAATGTATATGTGTTTATGTATGTGTGTGCATTCATGTGTGTGGGTGGGCGCGCATGCGCGTTTTAAAGCGAGCTCACTTTCATGCTTAACCTAAAGAGCAAAAACAAAGAAAATAAATTGGTCCAAGAGGCATTAGGAGTTGTTGTTTATGCAGTTAACGTAGCACACTTGGGCTGTGTGTTATCTTTTTTCTTTTAAAGAAATCACTTTTTTTATTCCATGGCTAGAGATCCGAGGTTTACCAATGGTGAGATTTTCCACTATGTGACCGTTGTTGCCCATCATGTAGGTAGCCGCATTCCGACTTCGAGGATGTATGGTGGGTATTTTGCGTTTCCCTATTGCTGACATGAACTACGGGATCCGTAAGTGCATATCGGATCTTCTGCACGTGTATGTGCATGAAGGTGTTTTAAGCACTGGCAGTTGACACCAGTTGATTGTAAAAGATTTCCAACCCTTAATTCGTCAGATACCGCACTGCCGAGGTGCGAACCCACGACTTAATAATAATAATAATAATAATAATAATAATAATAATAATAATAATGATAATAATGATAATAATAATAATAATAATAATAATAATATAATAATGTATGAATTTATATAGCACTGAATCTTGTAAAGCAACAAATCAAAATGCTCAGATGACTTTTTTTTTAAATGCGTGTGTATGCGGTTTTTTGGTGTGTTTTTTAAATTTTGTCACCTGTTCCCACGGCACACGATGGCCTACTCTTTCGAACAGCGGAACAGGATTTAACGTGTGCGCAAGATGTTCTGCATGCGTTCGCACACGGGACCTCGGTTTTATAGTCTCATCCGAAGAACTTCATGGACAGTGAGACTGAAGTCAAATGTTCTGTGTCACTCGGCGATCCCGTCCGTCAAAAATTTTTTTTTTTAATGAAATAATAACTTTAAACAATACAACCAAAACCAAAAAGAAATAAAACCAGATAATAAAAGCATAGCAATGATAATAATCATTGCGTCTCGTAAAATAGACTAGGGATCTACAGCCGGCCGACTGAGAGACAGCGGGAGGGGGATAAGGAATCCTGTGAAAATAGCCATCACCCCAAAACCGTCTAGATCCTGTCATTTCCTGAGGTGGGGGTCACTTCATTTGTGCCTGGTGATCTACAACGGCTCTGGCTTCCCGGTGGAACGGCTGACCTGCACAATACGGTCACGACCGTTGCAAAAGTGCCGCCCGCTGCAATAGCTATCTGTAAACAGCATATAAACATCAAACCCACACGGTGAAATGTGTTCGGTCTGTCGGAAGCGTAGGCCATTGTGGGGGTGGGAACGATAACGAAATTTTCAAAACCTCATGCACATGAGGACTGGATATAGAAAAGCGCATAAATGCTTATTACGTTATCCTTATTATCTCCTTCCTCTTCTGCATTTCCTGGCCATAGACATTATTATTGGGTGTATAGACATATTATTGGGTGTATAGATATATGATTGGGCGTATAGACATTATTATTGGGTGTATAGACATTATTATTGGGCGTATAGACATTATTATTGGGCGTATAGACATTATTATTCGGTGTATAGACATTATTATTGGGTGTATAGACATTATTATTGGGTGGGATGCGTAGAGCCTGGTCTTCCTTGTGACTCTGCAGGAGGTCTGCCTGCTGGCCTCAGCAGACACATGCTGACTTCAGGGCAGCTCATCAAAATTTTATAAGAAGCAATTTGCAGATCTACATGAAAAAGGGCAGGAGAATGGGCTGGGTTGGCAAAAAATAGGCATGAGAGGAAGAGGTTAGAGAGGTGAGGAGAAACTACAATAAAACAAAGGGAGTGACAGAAAAGGGGACATTTCTAGCACAGAATTTCCAGAAGATGGGGGACACTACTTATACTGAAAGGGCCCCTTTGTATTCCCAGGGAGGTATCCCCAAAATGAAAGATCAACTGAAAACAAATCGGTGTCAAGTAAGTGGCTCACTATGTGTGCAAAAGCTGAGCGTCAGTTGATCTTGCCGTGGCTGTAAATGCTGACCTGACTTCCTGGTGAGTGTGTGGCTCTCTAGCAAAGTAGGGCAGTGTTCTGGAATGCTGGTCTTGGCCTGGAGCCTGGAATCTTCCCGCTCTTTTTGCCAGAGGTTTATTCAGAGTAAGGTCAACCATCTTCATCTACCACTGGGGAGTCTCCTGTCTTCCCTGGCTTCCATCCAGTGCAGCAGAAAGTGGGGCGACAAGGTCAAGAGATGTGGGGTCCTCTTCCTCTCTGTTTTGGTTTCTTTCTTTCTTCTTTCCTGTCTGTGTGTTTGTCGTTAAGTTTGAACAGAAATGTGAGATGTCCCTATTGTCTTTCTCTAGGAATCTTTGGGGGGGGGGGGGTGTTCTCATTAAGATCAGATCCACAATCAGTTAGAGGATTTGACTGTTGATTTTATTTCTTCTTGACTTACAGTTGTATTGAATTGTATTGTATTGTGTTGTATTGTATTGTATATTACTTTAAGTCATGGCAGATTTATCTGTGTGAAATTCAGACTGCTCTTCCCTGTGGAGAGCGCGTCCTCAGAAAAAACATTGCCACCCATTTTGTGGCCTTTTCCTGTCTGCAATTATGTATTTGCTTTCCCATTAGAGTGTTTTTTTCTGCAGCATTTTGCTAGGGACAACTCTCTTGTTGCTGGGGGTCCTTTTACATGCGCTAAATTTGTGCTGCACACAGGACTTTGGTTAAATCGTCTCATCCAAAATACTTGCACCCAGACCACCACTCACGTTCTAGTGGATTAGGGGGAAGTTTCAGGGCACAGATGGTGATCAAACCACCACATACCTCAAACCCCACGTTTCGATTTCTATGCAGGCGCGTTACATCTGAACCACTGATCCACTCGCTTTGCTTTCGGGAAGCTGAGCATCAGTTGATGGTGTTAGTGCTGGCCTGACTTCCTGGTGAGTGTGTGGCTCTCTAGCAAAGTAGGGCAGTGTTCTGGAATGCTGGTCTTGGCCTGGAGCCTGGAGTCTTCCCGCTCTTTGTCAGAGGTTTATTCAGAGTAAGGTCGGCCATCTTCATCTACCACTGGGGAGTCTCCTGTCTTCCCTGGCTTCCAATCAGTGCAGCAGAAAGTGGGGCGACAAGGTCAAGAGATGTGGGGTCCTCTTTCTCTCTGCTTTGGTTTTTTTCTTTCTTCTTTCCTGTCTGAGTGCTTCTCCATTAAGTTTGAACAGAAATTTGAGATGTCCCTGTTGGCTTTCTCTGGGAACGTTCTGAGGATTTTTTTGGTTCTCATTAACATCAGATCCATAATCAGTTAAGAGGATTTGACTGTTGATTTTATTCCTTATTCATTTACAGTTGTATTGTATTGTATTGTGTTGTTTTGTATATCACTTTAAGTTACAGCAGATTTATCTGTGTGAAATTCGGACTGCTCTCTTTTGGGGAAAGTCCATCATCAGAAAGACCGTACCACATATTTTTTTTCATGTTCCTGTCTGCATTTATGTATTTGCTTTCCTATTAGAGTGGGTTTTTCTGCAGAATTTTGCTAGGAACAACTCTCTTGTTGCTGGGGGTCCTTTTACATGCGCTAAATTTGTGCTGCGCACGGGACTTTGGTTAAATCATCACATCCAAAATACTTGCACCCAGACCACCACTCACGTTCTAGTGGATTAGGGGGAAGTTTCAGGGCACAGATGGTGATCAAACCTCCACATACCTCAAACCCCACGTTGCGATTTCTAGGCAGGCGCGTTACATCTAGACCACCGATCCACTCCCTTGGTTTTCGGGAAGCTGAGCATCAGTTGATGGTGTTAGTGTTGGCCTGACTTCCTGGTGACTGTGTGGCTCTCTAGCAAAGTAGGGCAGTGTTCTGGAATGCTGGTCTTGGCCTGGAGCCTGGAGTCTTCCCGCTCTTTGTCAGAGGTTTATTCAGAGTGAGGTCGGCCATCTTCATCTACCACTGGGGAGTCTCCTGTCTTCCCTGGCTTCCATCCAGTGCAGCAGAAAGTGGGGCGACAAGGTCAAGAGATGTGGGGTCCTCTTCCTCTCTGTTTTTTTTGTTTGTTTGTTTCTTCTTTCCTGTCTGAGTGTTCCTCCATTAAGTTTGAACAGAAATTTGAGATGTCCCTGTTGGCTTTCTCTGGGAACGTACTGAGGATTTTTTTGGTTCTCATTAACATCAGATCCATAATCAGTTAAGAGGATTTGACTGTTGATTTTATTCCTTTTTTATTTACAGTTGTATTTTATTGTATTGTGTTATTTTGTATATCACTTTAAGTTACAGCAAGTTTATCTGTGTGAAATTCAGACTGCTCTCCCTTGGGGAAAGTCCATTATCAGAAAGACCTTCCACATATCTTTTTTTCATGTTCCTGTCTGCATTTATGTATTTGCTTTCCTATTAGAGTGGGTTTTTCTGCAGAATTTTGCTAGGGACAAATCTCTTGTTGCCGGGGGTCCATTTACATGCGCTAAATTTGTGCTGCACAAGGGACTTTGGTTAAATCTTCTCATACAAAATACTTGCACCCAGACCACCACTCAGGCTCTAGTGGATTAGGGGGAAGGGGTAAGTTACAGGGCACAGATGGTGATCAAACCACCACGTACATCAAACCCAACGCTTCAATTTCTAGGCAGGCGCGTTACATCTAGACCACCGATCCACTCGCTTGGTTTTCGGGAAGCTGAGCATCAGTTGATGGTGTTAGTGCTGGCCTGACTTCCTGGTGAGTGTGTGGCTCTCTAGCAAAGTAGGGCAGTGTTCTGGAATGCTGGTCTTGGCCTGGAGCCTGGAATCTTCCCGCTCTTTGCCAGAGGTTTATTCAGAGTAAGGTCGGCCATCTTCATCTAACACTGGGGAGTCTCCTGTCTTCCCTGGCTTCCAATCAGTGCAGCAGAAAGTGGGGCGACAAGGTCAAGAGATGTGGGGTCCTCTTTCTCTCTGCTTTGTTTTTTTCTGTCTTCTTTCCTGTCTGAGTGTTTCTCCATTAAGTTTAAACAGAAGTGAGATACCTCGCTATTGTCTTTCTCTAGGAATCTTCTAGGGTTTTTTTGGTTCTCATTAAGATCAGATCCACGATCAGTTAGAGGATTTGACTGTTGATTTTATCCCTTCTTAATTTACAGTTGTATTGTATTTTATTGTATTGTGATGTATTGTATTTACTGTATATCACTTTAAGTCACAGCAGATTTATCAGTGTGAAATTCAGGCTGCTCTCCCCTGGAGAGAGCCCGTCATCAGAAAAACAGTACCACCTTTTTTTTCCATTTCCTGTCTGCAGTTATGTATTTGCTTTCCTATTAGAGTGTTTTTTTCTGCAGAATTTTGCTAGGGACCTCTCTCTTGTTGCCGGGAGTTCTTTTACATGCGCTAAATTTGTGCTGCACACGAGACTTTGGTTAAATCGTCTCATCCAAAATACTTGCATCCAGACCACCACTCACGATCTAGTGGATTAGGGGGAAGGGGGAAGTTTCAGGGCACAGATGGTGATCAAACCACCACGTACTTCAAACCCCACGTTGCGATTTCTAGGCAGGCGCGTTACATCTAGACCACCGATCTACTCTCTTGGTTTTCCAGAAGCTGAGCATCAGTTGATGGTGTTAGTGCTGGCCTGACTTCCTGGTGAGTGTGTGGCTCTCTAGCAAAGTAGGGCAGTTTTCTGGAATGCTGGTCTTGGCCTTGTAAGTCACCGCAGATTTATCTGTGTGAAATTCAGACTGCTCTCCCCTGGAGAGAGCCCGTCATCAGAAAAAACTGTACCACCATTTTTTTCCTTTTCCTGTCTGCAATTATGTATTTGCTTTCCTATTAGAGTGGCTTTTTCTGCAGAATTTTGCTAGGGACAACTCTCTTGTTGCTGGGGATCCTTTTACATGCGCTTAATTTGTGCTGCACACGGGACTTTGGTTAAATCGTCTCATCCAAAATACTTGCATCCAGACCACCACTCACGTTCTAGTGGATTAGGGGGAAGTTTCAGGGCACAGATGGTGATCAAACCCCCACATACCTCAAACCCCACGTTTCGATTGCCAGGCAGGGGCGTTACATCTAGACCACCGATCCCCTCGCTTGGTTTTTGGAAGCTGAGCATCAGTTGATGGTGGTAGTGCTGGCCTGACTTCCTGGTGACCATGTGGCTCTCTAGCAAAGTAGGGCAGTGTTCTGGAATGCTGGTCTTGGCCTGGAGCCTGGAGTCTTCCCGCTCTTTGCCAGAGGTTTATTCAGAGTAAGGTCAACCATCTTCATCTAACACTGGGGTGTCTCCTGTCTTCCCTGGCTTCCAATCAGTGCAGCAGAAAGTGGTGCAACAAGGTGAAGACATATGGGGTCCTCTTTCTCTTTGTTTTGGTTTTTTCTGTCTTCTTTCCTGTCTGAGTGTTTCTCCATTAAGTTTGAACAGAAGTGAGATACGTCCCTGTTGTCTTTCTCTGTGAATTCTTTTTTTGTTCTTTGTCCTCTCTCAATTTCAAATCAGGAATCAGTTAAAGGATTTTTCTGTTGATTTTTTTCCTTTGTTTAATTCACGCTTCAAGATTTATTTCGTGGCGTGCATTTCCCATTCACCTTGTTTTTGTGTGAAGAATGACCTAAAATTGTTGAATGATCTCCTCGTGCACAATAGGACACGTTTTTCACGTACTGGAGAGAAGGGCCGAGAAACTGTTGGTTTAAACAGAAATTATTAGGTCAAAATAACATAGGAGCAACACATAAACATAGCATAGAATTATGAAAAGTGCTCTTGAAAGTAGATGTACAAAAAATAGATTGCAGCTTAATGACTTCACGTCATATCAAAAGAAATTAACACCACCCCCACCTTAAGAGAGAGAACCCCACTTTCCAAGTACACATGCACTGCGCAGATTTGTATGCTACCGTAACCCAATAGTGGGTGATACAGAAAGAAGGACTAGTAGATGGTTGGTTACCCTATAGCGGGCTACCTTTAGGGAAAAAATGACAGAAAATATGTTTATATTATAAAAACAGCTAAAAAAATTGTTTTTTAAATTCAAAAGAAAATAAAACAAAACGAGAACATTACAAGGGTTAGATGGATCAAGGTAAGAAAAACTATGCAACAACATCATGAAACAAAATGTGACCAGGTCAAATACCAGGAAGATGATATACATCTGTAGACTCCTTTAGTCCTTGTTGCAACTCGTTATAACGTGAAGACGTCTGGCTGTTGTTACAACTGTTGGTTATCACAGTCTTTGACTGTTGTTACAACTGTTGGTTATCACAGTCACAAATATTGAACTTGAATTTCGCAGCTTGCCCCCCCCCCCCCCACCCCCCTAAAAAAGAAAGCCTATATCACAAAGAGAAAGGCCACACACATAACACTTCATAAAAAGGAATATAAAGGTAAAGGTAAAGATTCCCATAACCTATGTGGTCGTAGGGGAGTCAGGCATCAAAGACCTCAACTTTTCTAAGGGCCAGCATATTGAAGACGGCGCCCTTCTCCTCTCCCTCGCTGCTTTACCTTCCCTGACCCTAAAAAGAGGGCAGGTACCCATTTACAGCTGGGTGAACTGGGGGACTGTACTGAAGCGAAAGCGCGAAAACGGTCCCCCATCCACTTGGTAACCACGCTCGATGCTGCTAAGTGCTTAACGTTGGTTTGGGGAAAGCGAGTGCTCTGACCTACTGAGCTATCCCGTGAACTACATCTACAAATAAAACACAGAACGGAAAACACAGAAGGCACTCTTCTGATATGACGGGCTTGGTGGTAGGTAGGGTACGAACAGACACCTGAATAGTGATTCTACCTACCTTAGCCACAGTACCAGTGCTGGTTTTTAGCGAGAGATGTGATAGAATTCTGAACGCTCTATTTGTCCCTTGCAAATGTCACTGTTTTGTGACTGTGCAAGCCTGTCTCTCTGCATCCCTTTCTGTGTCTTCTTTTGTTCTGCTTCCATGTCTGTCCATCTCCCTGTCTTTCTCTCCTTCTCTGTTTCGTTGAATCTGTCTCCACTTCTCTTTATCTGCCCACCCTCTCCTCGTCGTTCTCTATTCCACTCCTCCTTCTCATCCTCCGCCTTGTTATTGTTGTTGTTGTTGTTGTTGTTGTGCTGCTGATTCTTCTTCTTCTTCTTCTTCTTCTTCTTCTTCTTCTTCTTCTTCTTCTTCTTCTTCTTCTTCTTCTTCTTCTTCCTTGCAATTCTTCGCAATTCTTCTTCTTCGCAATTCTTCTTCTTCGCAAGTCTTCTTCTTCGTCTTGTTCTTCTTGTTCCTGTTCTTCTTCTTCGCAACTCTTCTTTACAATTCTTCTTCGCAATTCTTCTTCTTTGCAATTCTTCTTCGCAAGTCTTCTTCTTCTTTGCAATTCTTCTTCTTCGCAATTCTTCTTCAATTCTTCCTCAAAATTCTTCTTCTTCTTTGCAATTCTTCTTCTTCTTAGCAACTCTTCTTCTTCGCAATTCTTCTTCTTCTTTGCAATTCTTCTTCTTATTCGCAATTTTTCTTCTTCTACTGCTACTTCGCAATTCTTCTTCTTCTTCTTCGCAATTTTTCTTCTTCTACTGCTACTTTGCAATTCTTCTTCTTCTTCTTCGCAATTCTTCAATTCTTCTTCAATTCTTCTCCTTCAATTTCTTCTTCTTCTTGTTCTTCTTGTTCTTCTTGTTCTCCTTCTTCTTCTTCTTCTTCTTCTTCTTCTTCTTCTTCTTCTTCTTCTTCTTCTTCTTCTTCTTCTTCTTCTTTCGCAATTCTTCTTCTTCTTCTTCTTCTTCTTCTTCTTCGCAATTCTTCTTCTTCGCAATTCTTCTTCTTCTTCGCAATTCTTCTTCTTCGCAATTCTTCTTCTTCGCAATTCTTCTTCTTCGCAATTCTTCTTCTTTCTTCTTCTTCTTCTTCTTCTTCTTCTTTTTCTTCTTCTTCTTCTTCTTCTTCTTCTTCTTCTTCTTCTTCTTCTTCTTCTTCTTCTTCTTCTTCTTCTTCTTTCTTCTTCTTCTTCTTCTTCTTGCAATTCTTCTTCTTTGCCAATTCTTCTTCTTCGCAATTCTTCTTCTTCTTCTTCTTCTTCTTCTTCGCAATTCTTCTTCTTCTTCTTCTTCTTCTTCTTTGCAATTCTTCTTCTTCTTCTTCTTCTTCTTCTTCTTCTTCTTCTTCTTCTTCTTCTTCTTCTTTCTTCTTCTTCTTCTTCTTCTTCTTCGCAATTCTTCTTCTTCTTCTTCTTCTTCTTCTTTGCAATTCTTCTTCTTCGCAGTTCTTCTTCTTCTTCGCAGTTCTTCTTCTTCTTCGCAGTTCTTCTTCTTCTTTTTTCTTCTTCTTCTTCTTTTCTTCTTCTTCTTCTTTCTTCTTCTTCCTTCTTCTTCTTCTTCTTCTTCTTCTTCTTCTTCTTCTTCTTCTTCTTCTTCTTCTTCTTCGCAATTCTTCTTCTTCGCAATTCTTCTTCGCAATTCTTCTTCGCAATTCTTCTTCTTCTTTCTTCTTCTTCTTCTTCTTCTTCTTCTTCTTCTTCTCTTCTTCTTCTTCTTCTTCTTCTTCTTCTTCTTCGCAATTCTTTGTCAACACGACTTTTAAAAAAATGCAAATAAAAAGTAAAGCGACAACACCCACAGTGACCATCATGGACTATTGATGGTACTTTCAAACCCCAACCATAAGAGATTTCACTGTCTGTGAAGACTTAAGTGTGTCGCAAGTCTGGACGGTCGTATCATTGCTTGTCTATGCCATTGGCTTGACTACAAGTTCTGAGGCTCTTAAGTCAAACTTTATAGTATACAGAAATTTCCTGGGCGGCACCTTGTAGATGACGCTTACAAATTCCTGACGTTTGTGTTATGTGTATGTATCATTTGGGTCTTTTAAAAAAAAATTATTTTATTTCGAGGATAATGGAATAAGCACTCATGTGCTTTTTTTCATCCAATCCCCGTATGTATACAGTTTGTCAATTTTGTCATCCGTTCTTCTTGTTGACTCTGTAGTGTCCTTTCAAAAGAGTGGAACATAGTTCTAGCCTCGTTGGTTACCATACTGGATCTGTTGTTGTTGTTGTCTCCTAGTCAGTGTGTGTGTGTGTGTGTGTGTGTGTGTGTGTGTGTTGTGTGTGTGTGTGTGTGTGTGTGGGGTGGGGGGGGGGTTATCTTTAACGTGTTTACTCAAAGTGACATTAATTTTGTTATTATTCTTTTATATTGAGGATAATGGATTAAGCACTTGTGTGCTTTTTTGCATCCAGTCCCCGTTAAAGGAAACGGAAGCATACAGATATGCACATGCAGGATGTTTTAACAGAAATGCGTTGATTCATGAACGTAGAAATGTGCGCGCGCGCACACACACTAACACACACACACATACATACATACATACACACGCACGCACGCACGCACGCATGCACACATACACACACGCGTGCACACGCGCGCGTGCGCGCACATACATACACACACACACTGTCTGCCCTTCAGATTAGACTATAAACCAAGGGTCCCGTGTGCGAACGCACGGAGAATATCTTGCGCACATGTTAAAAGCCGTTCCACTTTTCAGAAGAGTAGGTCATTGTGTGTTTGGGGGAACGGATGAAAACGTTTACAAAACTGCAAACACGGGAACAGACTGCCAAAAGACCTTGAATTATTATTTCATTACCCTCGAAATAAAAGAATGAAAAATAAATAAGAGAAATAAATCTTAATAACACATGCACGCACGCGCACACACACACACACAATCTCTCTCTAACACACACACACACACACACACTCAAATACACACACAACACACAAACACACACAGTTACGCACGCACGCACGCGCGCACACACACACATCTCTCTCTAACACACACACACATACACTCAAATACACACACAACACACAAACACACACCCACCCCACACACACACACACACACCCACCCACCACACACACACACACACACACGCACGCACACACACACACACACACACACACACACACACACACACACACACACACACACACACAAACAAAAAAACTACTGGTACTGTGAGTCTGTAGTCAAAGTCAAGGTCGAATTTTCATTTCCAGATGGTACATTGGGAAAGAGATATACTTGCCTTATCTCATCAAACCATCTATCTAAGACCAAAACCCAGCTGTATTAATAAAAGTACATATTACTGCAATAGAACCATGTAAGTGTGTGTGTGTGTGTGTGTTTGTGTGTGTGTGTGTGTCTGTCTGTGTGTAGGTGTGTAGGTGTGTAGGTGTGTAGGTGTGTGTGTGTAGGTGTGTGTGTGTGTTGTGTGTGTCTGTGTGTGTGTGTGTGTAGGTGTGTGTGTGGTAGGTGTGTGTGTGTAGGTGTGTGTGTGCGCGTGTGTGTGTGTGTGTGTGTGTGTGTGTGTGTGTGTGTGTGTGTGTGTGTGTGTTTGGGTAGGAGTGTGTGTGTGGGTGGATGCGTGCATACCTGCGTGCCTGCGTGTGCGTGTCCATTTATTTGAAATTATTTGTTTATTTTATTATTTCATTGTCTTATTTCGAGGATAATAGAATAAGCACTCATGTGGGTTTTTTGCATCGTGTCCCCGTGTGTATGCAGTTTTGTAAATGTTGTAATCCGTTCCCCCTGACACACACTGGCCTACTCTTTCGAAACGCGGAACGGGTTTTTACTGTGTGCGCAAGATGTTC
>CM054135.1:29174466-29176966 GCA_028751875.1 Rapana venosa | reverse complement strand
AACAAAAACAAGAACAAAACAACAAACTAACACATAAACAAACACCCCCCCCCCCCCCCCAAATCAGCTCGATTTTGTTTTAGACATCGAAAAACTATTTCCTCGTGTGTATCATTTTGCTGTCTTTGTTAAAGACATTTTTAGTTTTGTCTTTTATTTATCGTCTTTTTTTTTAACCCTTTGTTCTTTCGTGTCGTTTGATTAGTTTTTGTATTTATTGTTATTCCCTGGTTGTTGTTGTTTTAAATTTTGTCTATTTCTTTCTAGTTTTGAATTTTAAAAAGTGTGTGTGTGTGGGGGGGGGGGGTAGTGGGTATTTCATTTTTGTCCTGAAGTAAATATCCCTCTTGTTCTAGCCCCCCCCCCACCCAACACACACACCTCCCACCTCCTCTTCCCCTCCAAACATTTTCTTCCCTCTTTCCATGGGGAACAGAAGGAGGGGGTGGGGGGGGGGGGGGTTAGGGTGGAAGTGGGATGGAGGGGTGGATCATCTTCTTCTCTTTCTGCAGCCCCGAGGTAAGAAGTCACCTGGCAAAGAAAGGATGCTCTCCCTTTTGTTGTGAAGAGAAACGGGAGCTGTCCTTTTGTCTTGTAGCCTCTTTTGCCTGCAAGAATAGCAGCAGAAGTGGGAACAAACGCAAACACGCACAAAAACAACAAAGAAACAACCAAGCACAAAACAAACCACCAACCAAACAAACATGAACACAACTAAGCACAGAACAAACAACCAAACAACCAAGCACAGAACAAACAACCAACCAAACAAACATAAACACAAACAAGCACAAAACAAACAACCAAACAAACAACCAGCCAACCAAACAAACAAACAACCAAACAAACAACCAAATAAACAAGCAAACAAACAAGCAAAAACCCAAACAAGCATAACAAACAACCAAACAAACAAGCACAGAACAAACAACCAAATAAACAAGCAAACAAACAAGCAAAAACCCAAACAAGCATAAAAAAACAACCAAACAAACAAGCACATAACAATCAACCAAACAAACAAGCAAAGAACAAACAAACAAACAAGCAAAAAACAACAACAAACAAACAAGCAACTAAAGAACAACCAAACAAAGACCCTAAAAACAAACAAACAACAACAACATTAAGCAAAACAAAACTCTAGCCAAACAAACAAACAAAATACACAAACAAGCTAACAAGCAAAAACAAACAAACGGAACTCCAAGCGCGAAACAAAGACACAACACATGATAATAACAAAGCAACTAAAGAAATTTTCTAACTAAAAGAAAAAACTAAAGTTTAACCCCCCCCCCCCCCAACAAAACTGATATGCGAGAAAATCTGATCAACAAACAAAACACAAACTAAATTAAAGGGTCCAAGAAACTTAAACCAATTGAACAAAAATGAACAAAAAATAAAGAAAAGTCAATGTCGAAATCAAAATGATATAAAACATGTGATCCCCCTCTCCTCTTTTTTTTTTAAAAAAAGAATTGCAACGGGAAAGACATTCTAAGCTGGTATATCATTTTCTGATGGTGAGCATGGTTTTTTGTCTCTTTGACTGTTCGTTTCTTTCTTTCGATTTAGTTGTCTTCTTCTCTTATTTTTTCTTTCTGTCTTCTTTTTTTTATCTGTACAAAAAGCACAAAAGCTGAAAACCTTTCTGGTTTGGGTTTTTTCTCTTTAGATTTTGAAGTGTTGTTAATAATTTTATCACAGCTTCCTTTTTTGGGGGGAGGAGAGGGGTTACTTCGAGACAATTTATTCTGTTTCTGTTCGTTTCTTTTCTTGCCTCCTTTTTTGTTTTGTTCTGTTTCTTCTCATTCTTCCACTACTTTAACTCATGCTCCTCATCATATTTCTCTTCTTCTTCTTATGCTTCTGCTGCTGCTGTTCCTCCTCCTCCTCTTCCTCCTTCTCTTCTCTCTCCTCCTTTTCCTCCTTCTCTTCTCTCTCCTCCTCCTCCTCTCCTCCTTCTCTTCTCTCTCCTCCTCTTCCTCCTTCTCTTCTCTCTCCTCTCCCCTTCTCCTCCCCTCCTCCTCCTCCTCTTCTTCTTATTTTCTTTGCATTCTTCTTCTTCTTTGCATTCTTTTCCTTCTTTGCATTCTTCTTCTTTGCATTCATTATCTTTGCATTCTTCTTCTGTGCATTCGTCTTTTTTGCAATCTTCTTCTGTGCATTCGTCTTTTTTGCATTCTTCTTCTTCTTCTTCTTCTTCTTCTTCTTCTTCTTCTTCTTCTGTTCTCATAATCTTCTTCTTTGCAATTCTACTTGGTCTTCGTAATTTTTCTTCGTATTTGTTCTTCTTCTTCGCAATTCTTCTTCTTCGCAATTCTTTTTCTTCTTCTCTATGCTTCGAAATTATTCGTCTTCTCCTTCTCCTCCTTAACTCCATGTTCAGTTTCACTTTCAAAGATTTCGTTAAAGATACTGTCAGAAGATAACTTACTTAAAACAGAGGTAAAGGTAAAGGTGTCCCATAACCTATAAGGTCGTAGGGGAGCGA
>CM054135.1:29156966-29169466 GCA_028751875.1 Rapana venosa | reverse complement strand
TTTTGTATTTTATTCTTTCTTTTACTTCGAGGTTAATGGAATGAACACTCATTTGCTTTTCCTACATCTAGTCAGTCCCCTTGTGTATGCAGTTTTGTAAATTTTATCATCCGTTCCCACCGGCACACAATGGCCGAAAAGTGGAACGGGATATAACGTGTGCGCAAGATGTTCTGCGTGCGCTCGCACACGGGCTCTCGGTTTATAGTCTCATCTGAAGGACTTTAAGGAGAAGCGGAGTCGCCACTGATGTTAACTCCAGAGGAAAAATCCTCTTGAATGAGATTCCGAGTCAGCAGATCACGAGCGCAGTGCGCATTATTGTAACTACCAGGCTACTCTATCCCCTAGAAATAACGAGAGCTCTAAACACCTTCAATTTTGCTGGGCAGCTGATCTCCTTGCGTTTCCAAATCCTGTTCAACCTTTGCCATGGCCGGGGTTGCAAGGGCTAGTCTGACCTTTTACTTCAGCTGCAGAGCAGTGGAACCGTGATATTATTTTGGAGGAGTCTACTTCTTTTATGAGGATGCTAACTGTAAAGTCACCGGTGTGTTGTTGTACACTTCGTGCAAGTTACAGCATCGTTTTTTATGTACTTTAGCATTGACTTTCTTTTAAGTGCCAACGTGGGGATGCCAGGGGGCCTGTTAGTATAAATAGCACCCCAACCTTCTGGAAATTCTGGACTAAATATTTCCTCTTTTCTATCACTCTCTTTGTTTCTGCCTTGTTCCTTTTCTTCCTGGCACCTCCAGCTTGTCCATCTTTTGCCTTCTTGGTTCATTCTCGGGACTTTTTTATATTCCAAAGTAGACTTCAAAAATAACAATTCTCTCTAATGCCGAAGTCGGATGCGCTGGGCCTGACTTGTCAGGCGCTTAAACGGCAGCGTGGCGCATTTTCGCTCATATAATAGACAACAATAGTTGCTGTCTGAGCGTTCGACGACGATGACGACGAAAAGAAGAAATCAATGTGCTTTAACATTGCTTTTATCGTAACGTGGGTGGACTAGCGCTAACGATAACGTTACTCCATCTTTGGTCAGTGTGGAAGTCAGGATATTAGTTTTGAAGGGGGCTACTTCTTTCCGTGGATGCTAGCTGTAAGGTCACCGGTGTAATATATCGTGTACACTTTGTGCAATTTACAATGTATGGTTTTGTTTATGTACCGATGGAACGTTGAGGTTTTGGGTGGACTGGTGTGTTGCAGGGTGGCGGTTCGGAGCCTTCATGTGCAAAGCGGCCCCTTACTTACAAGGTGTCTCTGTCTGCGCCTCTGTCAATACCTTGGCTGCTATCGCCGTTGACAGGTGAGTCAGGTGCAGCTCTCTTCTAGTTGTCCTTCTGTCTGTCTGTCTGTCTGTCTGTCTTTCTGTCTGTCTTCATGTACAACTCCTTCTAGTTGTCCTTCTGTTTGTTCTGTTGTCTCTGTCCTTGTCTTGTCCTTCTGTTGTCTGCTTCTGGTCCTGTCTTTCTGTCTTCATGTACAACTTTCTTCTAGTGTCCTTCTGTCTGTCTGTCTGTCTGTCTTCATGTACAACTCCCTTCTAGTTGTCCTTCTGTCTGTCTGTCTGTCTGTCTTCATATACAACTACTTTCTAGTTGTCCTTCTGTTGGTGTGTCTGTCTGTCTGTCTTCGTGTACAACTCCCTTCTAGTTGTCCTTCTGTTCGTCCGTCTGTCTGTCTGTCTGTCTTCGTGTACAACTCCCTTCTAGTTGTCCTTCTGTTCGTCCGTCTGTCTGTCTGTCTGTCTTCGTGTACAACTCCCTTCTAGTTGTCCTTCTGTTCGTCCGTCTGTCTGTCTTTCTGTCTTCATGTACAACTCCCTTCTAGTTGTCTTTCTGTTTGTCTGTCTGTCTGTCTTGTTGTCCTTCTGTTTGTCTATCTGTCTGTCTGTTTGTCTTCATGTACAATTCTCTCCTAATTGTCCTTCTGTTGGTGTGTGTGTCTGTCTGTCTTCATGTACATCTCTCTTCTAGTTGTTCCTCTGTTTGTCTGTCTGTCTGTCTTCATGTACATCTCTTTTCTAGCTGTTCTTCTGTTTGTCTGTCTGTCTGTCTTCATATACAGCTCCCTTCTAGTAGTTCTTCTGTTTGTCTGTCTGTCTGTCTTCATGTACAACTCCCTTCTAGTTGTCCTTCTGTCTGTCTGTCTGTCTTCATGTACAACTCCCTTCTAGTTGTCCTTCTGTCTGTCTGTCTGTCTTCATGTACAACTCCCTTCTAGTTGTCCTTCTGTCTGTCTGTCTGTCTTCATGTACAACTCCCTTCTAGTTGTCCTTCTGTTTATCTGTCTGTCTTCATATACCACTCTCTTCCAGTTGTTGTTTTTGTCTGTCTTCCTGTCACTTTTTTCCTCTCTAGCTCTCTGTCTCTGTCTCCCTGTGCTTCTCTTTGTCTGTGTTGCTGTTTCTGTCTGTCTGTGTGTGTATTTCTTTTTTCCTTCTCTTTTTGTATACTGTCTCTGTTTGTCTCCCTGTTTCTTTTCTTTCTGTCTGTCTGCTGTCTCTGTATCTCCTTGATTGTCTGGCAATCTGGCTGTCTGGTGTCTCTCTCTCTCTCTCTTTCTCTGTAAACCCTTTTATTTTAAAAAAACCCAATATATTTAGGGTATTTCTCCGATGCATGTTTAGTTCTAGCAACACAACAATACATACTCGTTCCTTTGTCAACATGCCTTTCTATTGCTCGTAACAAGTCCTGCTTAGTTGATATGGATGTAGCTGATCACCTTATTCTACACGAAAAAGACGAAAGACAGCAACGGATTGTAATCAAAATAAAAACAGCTGCACTTTCGCATGGAAAAAAATGCCACCCAGATATCAGAAACTGGACACAGCCCAAGAATGTGAGCAACTGGATGGAAGCACAGTGGGCTATGAGATATCCCTACCCACAATCTTGACCAGCGCGTTTCGAATCAATGTGCCTGCCAAATTAACTCGAAATCGTATGGAGGGGACAGACAGACAGACGGGGCCGCTGACATATAGCACAGAATGGGATTTCTGCGTGTGCTGCTATCATTGATCTTCATGTGTGCATGTCGAACAGCAACCCTTACATCACGACACCAGTGCAGAGGAACAACAATCTCTCTGTCAGTCAGTCTGTCTGTCTGTCTGTCTGTCTGTCTCTCTCTCTCTCTCTCTCTCTCTCTCTCTCTCTCTGTGTGTCTCTCTGTCTCTCTCTCTCTATCTCTGTTTGTCTTTGTCTGTTTGTCTGTCTGTTTATCTATCTGTCCGTCTGTCTCTGTCTGTCTGTGGGTCTCTTTTTCTCTCTCTCTTTCTTTCTCCCTGTCTGTCTCTGTCTGTCTCTATCTCTCTCTGTCTGTTTCTCTCTCTGTGTCTGTCTTTCTGTCTCTGTCTGCCTCTCTCTCTCTCTTTCTCTCTATCTCACTCTCATAGGAGTTATTGCAGTATAGCATCATTGAATTCAGGCTGTCTCTCAAGTAACTAAACCAGGTGGAGCCCATCTCTCTCTCGGGCTACAGGGTGCATGCTGAGTGCATTCCTGTTCCCGCAACCCACCAAACACTGACATGATCTGTGTCTTTAGTATACACATTTGATCTTCCGCATGCGCATATACACGAGGGAAAAGTGAGAGCATGTAAACTAGATTATTCGAGCTGTTCGGACACTGGCTAATCTCAAAATGTAACCATCAAGTCCACTTAACAAAAATCCAGCACCACAGTAACTGGCGTCAAGATTTGCTCAAAGAAGAGGTTTCTGTTTAGAGAAGCGGTTGAGAAATGAAGTTAGATGGTGTGACTTCATTTCAAGGTAAATTAAAATTTACCAATATTCTTGTTGCAGAATACGAAAAATGGAAAGGAAAAAAACGAATAAGAAAATAATTATTAAAAATGTTGAGGAATGAAATGAGAAAACAGCATTTGCATAAACTTAATCACACAGGCACAGCGATGTAAAAACATCGGAATAAAATCCTGTGAAAAAACGGGTTTCTTTTTGCTGCTTCTGTTCTTTGTTATTATTTGTCTTTGGTTTTGCTTTGTTGTTTTAAATCGCAATGTTTTTAGAAATCATCAAGACTCCAAGAATCAAAATTAACCTAGGACAAATGGTGTAAATTGGTAGTCGCAATTTTTTACATGACATTTTCACTTCTAATCATCGAAGGAGTACTTTTTGTTCTATCTTTTGGATAATAATTATGTCCTCTCCAAAATCGTTCAAGTAATGATTGGCTTCGTTTTCAAGGAAGACACGTTTCATCAGAATAGCTTGCCTTGCTCTGGCTGTAAGAGTATAGCTACAGGCTTTGCATGCGCAATGCCTGACTCAACCTCGTACTCCCTTCGTGAACCAATAGGATCTGATGACAGTGTTCAGGCAGACATTATAATAATGGCATTCTGTAGTGATCAAAGATGGAAGAAAAAAAATCCATTTCGATTTTTCATCGGATTTTAAAATTGGAAGGCGGTAAGGCTGTTAAGGTTTGTAAGGTTGAAAAGTGGTAAGACTTGAACTGGTATTCACTGTCTGTCTGTCTGTCTCTGTATCTGGCTGGCTGTCTATCTATCTGTGTTTCTGGCTGGCTGTCTCTGTATTTGGCTGGCTGTCTGTAGCTGTCTCTCTCTGGATATGTCCGTCTATCTGTCTGTCTGTCTGTCCCTCTCGCTCTCTCTCTCTCTCTCTCTCTCTCTCTCTCTCTCTCTCTCTCTCTCTCTCTCTCTCTCTCGCTGTATATGACTTTCTCTATCTGTATCCAACCAGGTCTTCCAACCCTAAAGAATACCGGGAGGCCAACAATCTTGTGAAGAAGTCAATGTTAAAGGCCAGAGAGAAGTGGATCAGTGATCAATGTGACGAGATCGAAAAAAGCATGAAAGTTGGCAACAGTAAAAAGGCATACGACACCCTGAAGAAACTCACAAAACCACTTCAAACCAAATCATCAGTCATTGAAGACAGCTCCGGAAACCTCACAGAAAGCTCAGCTGCATTGAACAGGTGGTCTGAGTATTGTCAAGAACTGTACAACTACCCAATACAACCTGACAAGAGCATAATAGAAGAGAAAGCAGCAACATCAAGAGCACCCTCCCCATTACCTATACTGAGGGAAGAAGTGGAAGAAGCCATCCGCAGTTTACCAGTAGGAAAATCCTCAGGAGCAGACAACATACCAGCAGAGCTGCTCAAGCATGGTGGCAAAACAGTCATCACACATGTTACAGCTATCTGTCAGAAGATTTGGGAGACAAAACAGTGGCCAACAGAATGGATACAATCACTCATCATACCCCTGCCCAAGAAGGGAAATTTACGCCAATGCCAAAACTATAGAACAATCAGCCTCATCAGCCACGCCAGCAAGATTATGCTCAAAGTTATTTTGAATTGACTCAAGAAGAGGCAGGAGAACACCTTGCAGAGGAACAAGCTGGGTTCAGGGCAGCAGGAGCACAATCGAACAGATTTTTAACTGCCACATCCTGATGGAAAAAACATCTTCAACATCAGAGAGACCTGTTCCACAACTCATGGACTCAAGAAGGCTTTCGACAGAGTATGGCACGAAGGCCTGTGGCAGGTCCTCAGAATGTTTGGCATTGAAGAAGGACTAGTGCAAACCATTCAAGCACTATACAACACCGCAAGCAGTGCAGTCCTTCTGAACAATCAGGTCGGAGACTACTTCAAAACCACAGTTGGGGTCCGACAAGGATGCCTGTTATCTCCAGTCCTGTTTAATCTGTTCTTGGTAAACATTATGAGAGAGACCCTCCATGACTTCCACTCTACCATCTCCATTGGCGGCAGACCCCTCAACAACTTGCGGTTTGCCGATGACATTGACCTCATGGGCGGAAGTAACACAGAGCTGCAAGATCTTACGACCAGACTTGAGAACAGAGCTGGAGCATATGGGATGGAGGTGAGCTCGGAGAAAAGTAAAGTACTTGTGAACAGCACGAGCAACGCCACTGCTAAAATTTACATGAACGGCCAACAACTGTAGGAGGTAGACGCTTTTAAATACCCTGGCGCTACACTCACAAAGGACAGGTGATCGACGACAGAAATCAAAGTCAGAATAGCCATGGCAACATCTTCCATGACAAAACTCACCACCATATAGAAAAGTAAAGAGATCAGTTTCCAAATCAAACTAATGCTCTACAAAGCCCTAATTCAGTCTATCCTGCTGTACGGAAGTGAAACCTGGACATTGACTGCTGAAACAGCAAAGCAAATCCAGTCATTTGAAACAAAATGCCATAGAAAACTGCTGGGCATATCCCGGAGAGAACGAAAGACCAATGAATTTGTCAAGAGTCAAATAACACGGCTGGCAGGTCCACAGGAACCCCTTCTCACCATCGTCAAACAGAAAAAGCTGACATGGTTCGGCCACGTCACCCGCCACAACAATCTGCCAAAAACAGTACTGCAGGGAACACTCGAAAGTGGCAGAAAGAGGGGAAGACAGAACAAGTCATGGATGGACAACATCAGAGAATAGACCAGGATGAATTCACTCGGCACTACTGCGCAGAGCCGAGGACTGAGATGGATGGAGGAGGCTTACCACGGCATCGTCTTCCGTGTCTCCCCCACGACCGCCAAGGTCACGGGTCTGATGATGATGATCTGTACCTGTCTTGTCTGTCTATGTCTTTTTCTATCAGTCTGTCTGTCTCTGTCTCTCTGTCAGTCTGTCAGTCTGTGGGTCTGTCTGTCTCTCTCGCTCTCTCTCTCTCTCTCTGTCTGTCTCTCTCTCTCCCCCTCTCTCTCTCTCTCTTCAGTTGTATGTTGTTAATCATGTGATCGTCATAATAGTTACTATGACCATATGCTGTTCTAAGGTTCCAGTTTCCTTTTTTTATCTGTTGTGCCCGTTACATAAAAAAACAATGTGGATTATACGACCATTAAGCTTACTATCTTGGTTTTCTGCCAGCACATGTTGGTGATTGAAGCCCTGGCAGTTCTGCGACTAAGTTGCCTTGGAAAATCCCAAATTCCCCTTGTTGGATGTTCCACAGTTTAACATTTTTAGCTCAAAGAGGAGGTTGAAAAATAAAGTAAGATGGTGTGATTCTACTTCTAAAAGACAAAACAGGGGAAGAAAAACATTAATCCAAATAAGAAGACTGAAATAAAATAGTCTTGAAACTGTTGAAGAGTGAAATGAGAAAAAAGGCAGCATTTGCATAGGCTTAATTGCACAGGCACAAAAATGCAAAACATGGAATAACAGTAAACAAGATATTTGTATTTCTGCTTTTGTTTACATATTTTGTTAAAATTTTGTCTTTGTTTTTGCTTTGTTGTTTTGTTTTAAATCAAAATGATTCTAGAGATCATTAAGACTCGCAAGAATTAAATTTAACTTAGGACAAATGGTGTAAATTGGTAGTTGCATTTTTTTTTACATGACATTTTCACTTCTAATCATCGAGGGAATGTGTTTCGTCCTGTCTATCTTTTAGATGATTTATCTTCTCCAAAATCGTCCAAATAATGATTGGCTTCGTTTTCAAGGAAGACACGTTTCTTCAGAATAGCTTGCCTTGCTCTGGCTGTAAGAGTATAGCTCGAGGCTTTGCATGCACACTGCCTGACTCAACCTCACTCACTGCGTGAACGAACGAATAGGATCTGATGACAGTGTTCAGGCAGTGCGTCATAATTATGGTATTCTGTAGTGAAGGATTATGAAAACATTCCTGCTTCGATTTTTGGTCAGACCTTCTTAATGAGAAAAGGGGTAAGGCTGCTGTGTGGAAATAAGACTCCGGTTCTACTGCCTGTCTGCGTGTCTATGAGTGCCTCTGATGGTCACTGTCTGTCTGTTTGTCTGTCTCTGTCTTGTTCTCTGTCTCTGTATCTCCCTCTATCTCTCTGTCTCTGTCTGTGTGTCTGCGTCTGTCTGTCTGCATATGTTTGTCTGTCTGTTTGTCTCTCTATCTCTCGCCCCCCCCCCCCCCCGTCTGTCTATATGTATGTCTGTCTGTTCAACTGTCTGTGTGACTTTGTATATATCTCTCTCCCTCCCTCTCTCTCTCTCTCTCTCTCCCCCTCTCTCTCCTCTCCTCCCTCCCCCGTTTATCTGTATGTCTGTTCAACTGCCTGTCTGTATCTCTCTCTCTCTCTCTCTCTCTCTCTCTCTCTCTCTCTCTCTCTCTCTCTCTCTCTCTTTTCAAGAGTAAATCAAGTAGTCATCGTAATCATTATTATAAAAATATGCTGTGTCCAGGTTCTGGTTTCAATGTGTTCTAACTATTCTTAATTCAAATTTTACTTGTTGTATAATTACAAAAAAGTAAAACATAAAAACAGTCATGTTGAAAGAGAGATAGGGATATGTTGGCATAGAGAGAGCACATAAATTTGGCATAATGGCGTGTTTGTATGAGTCTCCATTACACGTGCATGCGCGCACGCACGCGCATATGAGTGTGAGTGTTGTTGTTTTTTTGTCGTGAGTCACAGCAAACAGGTACCTCCTGCCTCCAGAAAATTATCTGTTGCTATTTTGTGATCGATACATTTTTAGCATGAAAAGGTGACTATTTGTTTCTTGGCAAAGCTGTTTACTGGAGGGTTTATTCTTTTTTTACATAGGGAAAAAGGTTTTGTGCTTGTATCTCCGCGTCACATAATGATGCTTATTGTTACTGGAGTGTAGTCACTGGCATATGTACTACCCGATAAAGCATTAGCAGTATTCTTTGTCCTGTTCCCTATGGGGACATATCATATACTGGATTGTCGACCAATAATCCTCTATCATTGTTCCTTCCCCTCTATAGTCTATTACGAGAGTACTGACAGGAGTGAGGTAAGTGGATGGAATGCTTGATTTTATAGAGAGCTAGGTGCGTTACATACAAAAACCGATGTGGATTGTTTGTATGGCCATTAGGCGTGCTATCTTGATCTTCTGCCATCATATGCCGGTGGTAAGGGCAGTAGCTTTTCTGCACCTAAAGTTGACTCGGAAAATCCCAAGTTCTCCCTCCTGAGCGTTCTCCAGTTTAACACGCTCGCGTGTTGCCCAGAATCTGCACTTTCTCGTTCATCACACCTAAAGAGTTTCTGTAAGACCTTAGGTGGACATGATTTTAACTTTGCAAGTGTAGCTAGTTTTGAATAACATAACTTGCCATATAGACAGCTATACTCTGACTTCGGAGGATAATTTTTGTGTCTTTTAATGGAGAAGCCAGGTTTGTTATGCTAGTTGCTTTTCATTGCTGACCACAACTTGAGCTGATTATTTGAATGTAGGCTTTGGCGCTTTGTTTACAACCAGTAGCTGCCAAAGCTTGTGGCCTGGGCTAATTAACCCACATGAGGCACTGACCGCTATAGACTGACCGCTATAGACTGACTGCTATAGACTGACCACTATAGACTGACCACTATAGACTGACCACTATAGACTGACCATTATAGACTTCCGATATAGGCTGACCACTATAGACTGACCGATATAGACTTACCACTATAGACTGATCACTATATACTGACCACTATAGGCTGGCCGCTATAGGCTGACCACTATAGACTGACCGCTATAGACTGACCGCTATAGACTGACCGCTATAGACCGACCACTATAGACTGACCACTATAGGCTGACCACTATAAACTGACCGCTATAGACTGACCACTATAGACTGACCGCTATAGACTGACCGTTATAGACCGACCACTATAGACTGACCACTTTAGACTGACCACTATAGACTGACCGCTATATACTGACCACTACAGACTGACCACTATAGACTGACCACTTCAGACTGACCGCTATAGACTGACCACTATAGACTGACCACTATAGACTGACCGCTATAGACTGACCGCTATAGACTGACCACTATAGACTGACTGCTATAGCCTGACCACTATAGACTGACCGCTATAGACTGACCGCTATAGACTGACCGCTATAGACTGACCGCTATAGACTACCCTGCCTCAGGGGGGTACGGGGAAACCAGAAATCGGGATAGTTTGTGTGTGTGTTTCTGGGCAAGAGCTCTAAGGTTCAACAATCGTGAGATTTTTGCGTGTACAACCGTTTTTCTTTTTTTTTTTTTTTTTTTTGCCCGCCATCGCGATATCCGCAATTCGACTTCGGAGATAATCGCTAAACACGAGACTGGTGTGCAAGCAGTTTCTTTTAAACATGCTTTTGTCACCGGTTCTTACATGCATCATTGGCTTACTCTTCCGAAAGGCAGAACGGATTTGAACGTGTACGCAAGATGTTTTGCATACGTTCAGACACGGGGCCTTGGCTTATAGTCTCATCCGGAGGACTTTCATGGAAATGAAGTCTGTACCGATATTAACTCCAGGGGAAAATTTCCCTTGAAAGGGCGTCTAGGTGGTGGCTGGAACCCGGGCCTTCAAACTCGCAAGCACAATGCTCTACCCACTAGGCTATCCTAGCCATCACCATCCCAACTCCCAAGAGTTAGGATTTAAACTAAATCTGTCCTTAATTCTGCCATCTCCTTTGTTGCCGATCTTTCAACGCCAGGCAACAGAAGACTTGAGTGTGCACATGCAATGATGCATTTCAGTCTGGCTGGATGTCGGCAGTCTGTTAGACAGTAACCAACTCAACCAGATTAGTGAGCCGAAGTCGGATACATTGGGCCTGACTTGTCAGGCGCTTAATGGCAGCGTACCGCTTTTTTTGTTTTGCTTATATGAAACTGACAGACAGCAATAGTTGCTGTTTTAGCTTTCCATGACGAATACGAAGAAGAAAGCCGGTTATCTCACGCCAAAACATAACCTCTTGAAGCAATTGCTGCTGCAAACATTCAGCAAACTATCACTGATAACATTAATAGTCATTTATTTGGTGGAAAGAACTAGGAACAGGCGGAAATCCTTTATAAAGAAAGAACAGAAAACAAAGGTGAAAAAAAATCCTAAAATAGAAAACCAATTTGAAGCATTTATTGGGGAAAGAAATCCAGAGAAAGCCTTTCATCTGCAAGTAACTGAAGAACACCAAAAAAAATCGACGAAAAAACCCCAAATCCACAATCAAGAACAAAAACCTACGCACAAACTAAAACAAAAAGCGGACAACGTAAAATTACCTCCTGTTGTTGTATATCTGGCAATACTGAAGCAGGCTATCATTACGTACAATCAGCTCCGACGATGGAGCGTTGCATGACTGGCAGCATAGCTAGGTTCAACTACCACTACAGCTGCTGACAAGTCAATACCTATTTGCTTCCAGCCTGGTTGATTCTACACACATACACGCGGGCGCGGGAGCGCGCGCGCGCGCGCGCGCACACACACACACACACACACATACACACACACACACACACACACACACACACACACACACACACACACACACACACAGCACGCGTCATCGTCATCTTTATCTTTGAAATTTCCTTTTCAATAAGCTTTGGTATATTTGTTTGTGTAATGTTGTTTTGTTGCTGTTGTTATTATTTTGTTGTTGTTGTGGGTTTTTTCTGGGGGGTCTTCTTTCTCTTAGATGGCTTGACGAAAAAAAGCAAGTATTTTGCTGATTCAATGTACCATCTGGAAATAAAAGTTTGACTTGACTTGACTTGACTTGACTTGACTTGACGTGCGTGCATGCACGCACAATCACACACATACACATTGACATACTTACACACACACACACACACACATACACACACACACACACACACACACAACACACACACAACACACACACACACACACACACACACACACATTATACGTGTCTTAGATCCATTTTAATCTCACAAGCTTTGATTTTGCCGGTGAAGAACACTAATGAATCACGGTTTTTCCTCGCAACATCTCGTTTCAACCTTTCACTTTGCAAAAAAAAGAACACAACAGGAGATAGATTAAGTGCTGCAAAATGTACCTATAACCAGTGTGCCATATTTTTACACGTGAAACAGTTTCGGCCTTTTTTTCTTAAACACTTCCATGAGTCAATTTTGTTTAGCTTTCGCCAGCAAGGTTGTTCATTCGTGACATGATTGGCATCGTGTCGGATTTACGGGAGATATTGGTTGCTTTTTTTAAAAATGTAGCTTTGTTTTGAAGTAGATCGTTTTCTTCGTGCTGTTTAAACAGCTGGAAGGGATTCACTAAGCTTGCTTCATGGAAACACATGGTAAAAAGGGTTTCGTTAGAATACTCTGCGCATGGTCAAGCTCTCTGTATTTTTTCAAATTAAGTCAAGTCAAACTTTTATTTCTTGATGGTACATCGAATAAGGAATGCATTTGCTTTTTTTTGCATCAAGCCATCTATCTAGGCACAAAAACAACTTGATCAATGATAATTATCTAACTTCAAATTTTTGTTAGTATGAGCCAGCGGAAGAAGAGTAGGTGGGGGAAAAAATGTCAAAACTAAACCTTTAATGGTTGAACGAGGAATCTGAGTAGATGTAATAAACAACTTTAGGTATCTTTTAGGTATC
>CM054135.1:29118049-29156466 GCA_028751875.1 Rapana venosa | reverse complement strand
GCTCTTAACCCCCCAAGTCTTTTTGGAGGAGACTATAAACCGAGGCCCCGTGTTCGAACGCGTGTAAATCATCTTGCCGCACACGTTAAATCCTGTTCCGCTTTTTCGGAAGAGTAGGCCATTGTGTGGCGGTGGAAACAGATGATAAAATTTACAAAACCGCATACACGCGGGGACTGATTGTAAAAAAGCACATGAGTGCTTATTCCATTATCCTCGATATAAAAGAATAAATCAATAAATAAATTTTCAGCTACTCTCAGATGTGTCCGATTCCTTCCCATCTCAGCTGGGGGGGGGGGGGGGGGGGGGGGGGGGGGATAGCCGGTGTTAATTAGAACAGGAACTGACAGCGCTTAGTACTCTGTAAAAAGGAAGAGGCATGTGAATTAAGTTCTAGCGTTGTACGCCTTCTTCCAGCACAGAACCACTCATATCTACCCCTGGCACAACTGGAACGTCATCAACGTCTCATCTCAGATCGACTTCACTCTATCAAGATCCAGAATGCGGAGAAACATCAGAGACTCAAGACGCTATCCTCAACGAAGGCCTGGACACAGACCGCTGGCCAGTCATCACGACGCTGGACATTCACAAGAAAAGGGAGTCCATCAAGAAGAAGACACAGACGTAAAGACTCAACAAAATAATAATAATAATGATAATAATAATAATAATAATAATATATGGAATTTATATAGCGCTGAATCTTGTAAAACAAACAAATCGAAGCGCTTGCACTCAACTCATTTACACGCATGCAACTTTCCTCAAATAACATAAGATATTTCAAATGTATGTACACACACACACACACACACACACACACACACACACACACACACACACACACACACACACACACACACACACTACCATCTAGGTGGTGAAGAGGGAGATGAAGGATGCTGTTGAAAAGCAGGAACAGATACGAGGGGAAAGTTTCAGGTAGGAAATAAGTGTGCAACATGCATAAGCTTCAAAGAGGAAGAGGCGCAAAATCAGATCCGGCGCACCATCAGTGAAACATTGGACTCTGCTGACTCTACATCACTAAACGTAGAGGAAATATCATGTGAACCATGTTCTCTAGAGACCACCATTCGGAAACATAACAAAATGTTAACGATGCTGCTGTCAGTAAAGAGTGGAACAATCTCTCCCAAACGAGCGGCGCCACCCCTTTTTGTTTTCTCTTTTCCTGTTTGCATATGCATGTTTTCCTATTAAAGTGGCTTTTCAACACAATTTTTGCCAAGTACATCTCTCCTGTTGCCGTGAATCCTTCAACGTGCGCTAAATGCGTGTTGCGCACAGGATCTCGCTTTATCGTCTCCTCCGAAACTAAATCGCAGTCTACCCCCTCACGGTCTTGTGGATGGGGGGAAGGTTTCGGGCACAAAATAATGGGGACTGAATCAACACATTTTTGGAAAGCCGGCCATTTCGCTTTGTAGGTAGGTGTGTTACCTCTAGACCACCGATCCACCATGCACCCCTTTCTGCACCCTTTAAATTGGAAAGCAGGCAAGGAACCCCAAATCACAGTTAGCTTAGGAACAGTGTGACAGAAAACATGCTGTTTTTTATATACAGATCATGACATGAAGTTTGGCACCAAGTTTGTCGTCATTTTTTTTCTGATCAATAGATGGCAAGGTCTTCCTGTTTTTGTGTGTATAGTGTTCCCTTTAGCATTCCAAAAGAAGTCTATTGTTTATTTTTACCATTTATTTATTTGATTTTGTATTTCCTTGATAACGGAATAAGCACACCTGTGCATGTGCCTTTATCCTTACAAGAAGGGTATAGCTTACTAGAACAAAAATCATGGAGAAAGGTCACTGATAGTAATCAGCAAAATGAGAGACTTTTAACTAGAACTGCAATCAATACCCATAATCTAACAGTGGGGAACCATTCAGAAGTTAGTACAAGTGTTTTTACGTCAAGGAGAATTAATACTTTATTCTATAGAATGAAACTAAATGCATTGATAACCAAATTCAGCAAAAATGGTAAATGCCTGTGTGGTGAGAATATCACTAATACTCATATACTTTTTGACTGCCAGAGTGTAAAACCTTTCATGCCCCATTTTTCTGAAAACTCCCTCACCAGCATATTCAGTAATTTAAAATTGGCATTTGAAATTGTGAAAGGTCTTTGTTACAGTCCCATAGGACATTTGTTATAGTTACATTAACGTTAATGACTTGATGGGGTTTTTTTTTGTTTTTTAAATTCCTGTGGCATTGCCAAGTTTTTCGAGATTATTATTTTTTTTTTAACACCACATCCACATCTCCCGGTTTTTTGGGGTTTTTTTTTTTTTTTTGTTTGTTTGTTTGGTTTGGTTTTTTTGGAGGGGGGGGGGGGGGGGCGTCTAATATCACTAAAAGTGAACAGACGTAAAATTGAAGTCAACAACAACGTTCAGTCTCCGTGTGCCCATAGTTATGTAAATGGTGTCACCCACTCCCACGTTCATACAATGGCCTAATGTTTTGAAGAGCAGAACAGGTTTGAACATGTGCTTAATATGTTCTGCGTGGATGGAGTGAAGTCGGCATTGATGTAAACACTAGGCAAAAAATACCCTTGAACAGGATTCGAACCCGGCTCAGTAGATCACGAGCACATCGCGCAACGCTCTCATCACAGACTCTCCCGTCTCCGCAACCTCCCCCTCCCCCCTCCCCCCCTCCCCCTCCCCCCCCCCCCCCCAAGCTGGCTTGTCATTGTCAGCTGTCCAGTTGAACTGAAAAACAACACCACTGTCACTGGATTTGGGGTTTTCGCGACCCAGCAACACGGGTTGTGTATAACTGTTATATTAAAAAAGTCGAAAAACTTTTCATAACATTTGTCTGGTTGAGCCTACACCTGATCCTCTAAATATATAGCAAATATTCGTGCTTTCCTTTTTTCTAAAGGTGCAGGATATACTAATGTGGTTAATAGTGAAAGAAGTGCTTTGAGTGCATATTTCTCTCCAATACTGTACCAGTAGACACTCAATAAGGTCCCGTCCTGATATTTGTAGATTATTAAAAGGAGTGTTTGAGAAACGCCCAGTACCAAGAAACATGGAATGTAGACAGTGTGTTGGATTATTTGTTAAAGAGCGGCCAGAAATACCGGATTTGAAATTCAAAAACTTTGAGAACAGTTACGTTGTTATCCCTCTGAAATGTGCACAGAAACCAGGCATTACATACGTACTACATTTTCTGAGCTGAAAGTTCATTATAACCGTTGTTCCCTATAAGTGCGTTATCTTTTTCTCCTGGAAACCAGAAGCATACAAAGCCAGGTGTTCACAGTTACAGAGCCAGCGAATACCCTGTCATCTCCTACCAGTGACAGACTGTGTTTTGTGAAACTTCTCCACAGCAATCTGGACGCCACAGAAGAGTTTCGGAAAGAGTCAGAACTGTTTATCAGCTTTTTCAAGCTTCGTGTCCCTAATTTTCATGAACGATTTCTTTTTCTCGTTGGGTGAAAACAGTGCTTGGAATAACAGGCGTAAATACTTCAAAATAATTATGTAAGCCACAGTACACGTGCTGCCAGTACCAGTGCAGTTACTCGTCGTGTTAAATCTCTGGAGTCTTTTTTTTTTCGTTCCTCGGCTAGAGCTCTGAGGTTCACCAATGATAATATTTTGTGTATATAAGCGTTTTACGAAAGTGTTGGATGAAGTATAGTAGTCAGAAAACGTCCTGTAAATATTATAACAAGACTGTAACTCCAAACATTGGACAGCCAGTTTTGGACACTTACCTTACAAAACAACAATGTGTCAAATCTGAATTTGGTTTACCTGTATATAGCGAGCCTTTACTTTTACAATGCTTCAACATTTTGCTGAAGATTTGTTCTTTTATACTGAATAAGGTATGTTGAATGTACATTGTATGTCCCCTATGTTTGCTAAACCCTCCCGCGATTTCTCTGTACGAGAAATTGATACGAAATAATCTCATAATCAAAGCTAGACTTAGACTAGGAGGACGGAGTTTTGATTAGGATTAGCGTTTATGAATTGGAGGGAAGAGAACTACCCACTATCACCAGTGATCTGAGCTTATTCTGACAAAACGTTTACCTTTCCTATAACCAGCTTAGTGGACACATAACACTTAATACTGACGCACTCAGTTTGTGCTCCGCTTCTACATCTTTCGAATTTCTCTTTTTGTAATCGATTCAAAATAATCTAAAGCAAGTGGCACCTGCCTACCTTAGTTATAAGATGAATTCGCAATTCCAATTTAAAAGAAAAAAAAAACAACTGGCGCATTCGACATTGATCCTGCCAATATCCAAGGGAAATCACTCAACAGGAGAGAGAGAGAGAGAGAGAGAGAAGAGAGAGAGAGAGAGAGAGAGAGGAGAGAGAACAAAAAGGAAAATTTGGCGAGAATGGTAAAAAAAATGTGACGATCAGAATGCTTGCTCTCTCTCTCTCTCTCTCTCTCTCTCTCTCTCTCTCTCCTCTCTCTCTCTCTCTCTCTCTTCTCTCTCTCTCTCTCCTCTCTCTCTCTCTCCTCTCTCTCTCTCTCTCTCTCTCTCTCTCTCTCTCTCTTTCTCTCTCCCTCTCTCGTTCAACAGGCCATTTGTATGTTTTGTAATTTTATGATTGTACATCATGAAATATTTTAATACAAACATTTTTTAAATGTTTTTTTTTTACCAAAACAAACCGAGAAAGACAGACAGACACGCAGAACATCTTGCACACAATTTAAAATCCTGTTCCAGTTTTCGTAAGAGTAGGCCATTGTGTGCCGGTGGGAACAGATGACAGTTTACAAAACCGCATACACACGGGGACTGGACGTAAAGAAACACATAAGTGCTTATTCCATTATCCTCGATATAAAAGAATTTTAAAAATGTTTTAAACAGACACAAAGGTAGACAGCCCGACAGACAGATACAACCACACAGACACACAGACAGACATAGATACCAAGAGAACAGAGAGAGAGAGAGGGATGAAAAGAGAAAGAGTGAGAAAGAGAAAGAGACAGACAGACAGACAGACAGGCAGAGATAGAAGAGATAGAGAGAAAGATAGTAAAGAAAGAGAAGAAAAGAGAATGAACAAGGTTGACAATGGTTGACGTCTTTGAATGGCTACCTGTCACGGAACGCGCGAAGATTCGACTCCAGTAAAGCACCTTCTTTTTATCGACCCCCCCCCCCCCCACCCAAAAAAAAAAAAAAAAAAAAAAAAAAAAACTATCACAGAAATCGTTATCTAAGCTGTATATTGAGCCTGTATAGTGAAAAATACGTTAATGGAGATTCCTTAAAAATCAAAGATGGACGTATAGACTGTTTTCAAACAACTTCCTTGTAATGATTTTACCTTTCTTTCTGACCTTAATCTTTCCTAATGGAAAACATGGGTTCTTTTCTGACCTAAAATCTGTCTTAATGGAAAACCTAAGTTCTTTTCTGACCTAAACTCTGACTTAATGGAAAACTAAAGTTCTGACTGCATAAAAAGTGTTGGAACTCATATATATATATATATAATATAATATAGTATATATATATAATATATATATATATATATATATATATGTAATGTATGTATGTATGTATGTATATATGTACGTATATATGTATATATGTATATATATATTTATATTTATATATATATATTTATATATGTATGTATATATGTATGTATGTTGTATGTCTGTATGAATAGATATATAACTATAGAGACAGAGACACAGAGGGAGACAGAAAGAGAGCACAGTTTTGGCTTTGTGTGTCTTGTTCGTGTTTACCTTGTCATTGCTTATACATACTTTGGTATCATGGGGTTTCTTTTAACAGTAAGCTGCTTTTCAAGTTTCGTATTGATGCAATTTTCCCGATATCTCTTTGAAGTTTGTGACTATCGGCATCAGTCGTTCTTGTTCTTGTCCTCGTCTATTCTTTTGGTGTTGTATACACGTCTAATTAAGCGCGCATTGTTAGTGTGTACTAGCAAGGATGTTATTCTGTTGAAACTACTGATCCAGTTATAGATTTTTGACCGACGTAAAGCCCAATGGTTGAGACTGTTGGACTTCAATCCCATGGGTCCATGGAGCTGTGGGTTCGAATCTCGGTAGTGTCTGGTGGATTAAAGGTGGGGATTGCTACGATCTTCCAGGTCAACTTTAAGTGCAGCTCTACCAGTGCCTTCTTTTTTTCTTCCTGCATGTACAAAATGAAGAGGATCAAGTATGTACGTTAAAGATCCATTAATTCATGTACGCATTCGCTGGGTTACGGAAACACAAACATACCCAGCGTACATCCCGGAAGTCGGAAAGTGGCTACCTTCATGGTGGGCAAAAACGGTCGCATTGGCAAAAATGTTCCCATTGTCAAATGTCAAAGCTCTTGCCGAGCAAAAATACAGATTATTTCAAGGGATATAATATGCTGTTGGCTCGAAAATATTTTTGAGACCAGAAACTGTGAACAGAAACTTTTATACTAAAAGTTATTCTTTCCATGAAGCAATATCGGAATGGTTCAAAGACTTGAATCAGAAGTGCACTCTTCACTTGTCAAACTTCTACAATGCTTTGTGCCTTACGATTAACGTCACAGCCACTGCCCTATTCAAAACTATAATTCTACCCAGGTTCAAAGCTTTAGCAGTTACTTGTGTAAGACTAGTGCCGAGATCCTAATTTAAAATGCTATGTTGAGATTGTCACCAGCTTCTTAGCATATCATAACATTTAAAGTTGTCCTCACCTTTCAAGGAGAAAAAAATCGTTTGAAGTCAGAGTATGGCTGCCTATGGAGCAAAGTATATGAAAAATAGCCGTAGAAGTGGAAATAAAGATAAAGATTGAAGCCAAAGCAAAACTCACCAAAGCAAAAAATATTCTGCAACGATTCCTGATTTACTCGTATTTTCTTCAGACTCTTGATCAAAAGGACGACAGACAAAGAGGACGGAGGCAAAGCAAGAACAAACATGTTGTCTGACAGGCAAATTGACAGGTGTGAGCAGACAGGGTGAGAGAAAAAGAGAGAAAAGAGAAAGAGAGGAATGATGTTGAAAGTGATGCTTTAAAGCATATATGAGTGTGTGTGTGTGTGTGTGTGTGTGTGTGTGTGTATGTGTGTGTTGTGTGCATGCATGCGTGTGTATGTGTGTGTGTGCATGTGCGCATGTTTAAGAATGAAGCTAGGCACCCATGGGTGTGTGTGCATGCACACACATACATTTTTTGTGGATATCAGGTATGCATAAGAGATCAAAGCAGGAAACTTGGGAAGAGAAATGCTCAGGGACCAAGCAGATGCTCCTGTAGGTATGGACACACATGAGCGCACACATGTTGTTTGGTGTAAATCCCTACAGTCAGAATAAGACCACCCTAATGGAGGGGAAAAAATAGTTGCATACACAAAAATCTGACCATTGGGTAACCTCAGACAACTAGCTAAGGAACAAAGAAAAAAAATGAGCATATAGAAATAATGTATTATGGAGGAGCTTTCACTACAGACAAGCCATTTTACAAAACATCTACAAAAAGATATTCTTCAAGTGAGACAAAAATGGACACGAAAGCAACACGAACTGAACCAGGAACACTACCTTTCACTTATCTCCCTTGTAAGTGGCACGGGCCTTGCATGGCTAATGGCGCAATGCTTTTTACGCCTCATTACAACTTTCTACCCTGCCCTAAAGCAAATACCACGAACCCTGTTGTGCTTCTCTTCAACCGTGTGGAGCACTAATGAATCTTCCATGGTGTTGGCCTTTTAGTCTAATGCACGTGTCAGCTGTCAGTGTTACAGCTCTACCCAAAAGATCAATGCTGCTACAGGTATGTCAGGAAAATGCTCAGTGTTCCTTTTTCCATACACAAGCTGGCAGGAGGGGATACAGAGTAGTAGTTACAGTGTTGAGCTTGCAATAGATGTCATGGTGCCATTTTTAAACAATCAATTTGTTTGTGTATCTTGTTTTGTAAAAAGGTACATGATATGCTTCAGGAGTCCCAAATGGTCAAATATGTGACTCAATCTGAACAAATTTAAACCAATGTTACTGCACTTGCAAGCACACATGAACACATGCACATACATACACACATGTGCACACACACACACACACACACAACACACACACACACACAACACACCACACACACACACACGGAGAGAGAGAGAGAGAGAGAGAGAGAGAGAGAGGAATGACAATGACAACAACAATGACAATTCTTTTATTTCGAAGATAATGAATAAGCATCCATGAGCTTTTTCACATTTAGTCCACACTCTTAGGGATACATCATATGATAATAAATTAAACCCAATACCCATACACTCACACAGTAAAAGAGAAAGAGATAGAGAGTGAGAGAGATAGAGAGAGAACTCCAGACATACCCCAATAATAATAATAATAATAATAATAATAATAATAATAATAATAATGTATGGAATACCAGAGTTAATGATAATGATATGTGTCTTTGCCCATCAAAAAACATTTTATAAGGACAATCATGAAATTTTCAACAGTTTTCCGCAAATCATCAACCTGATGACAAGCAAAGGACTCACTATGAAAAATCAGATTTTTCAAACAACAGACATGTTGAAATATGTAAGCGGAGAGCTACCCATAAGGGGATAGGGATGAAAGGAATGCTGGCCAGTGTGCAAGAATGATGTAAAACAGCACTCTCTCTGTCTCTCTCTTTCTGTCTGTCTCTGTCTCTCTCTCCCCCTCCCTCTCTCTATCTGTCTCTCTCCCTCTCTCTCTGTCTCTTTCTCTCTCCCCCTCTCTCTCTCTCTCCCTCTCTCTCTCTCCCCACTCTCTCTCCCTCTCTCTATCCCTCTCTCCCTCTCTCCCTATCTCTCTCTCCCTCCCCCTCCCTCTCTCTCTCTCTCTCTCTCTCTCTCTCTCTCTCTCTCTCTCTCTCTCTCTCTCTCTCTCTCTCCCTTCTCTCCCTCTCTCTACCTCTCTCTCGCACGCAGAACATCTTGCGCACACGTTAAATCCTGTTCCGCTTTTCGTAAGAGCAGGCCATAATGTGCCAGTAGGAACAGATGACAGAATTTTAAAAACCGCATACACACGGGGACTCGATGTAAAAACAGCTCATAAGTGCTTACTTCATTATCCTCGATATAACAGAATAATTAAATAAATAAATCTCTCCTGTCTCTCTTTTCTCCCCCCCCTCCCTCTCCTCCCCTCTCTCTTCCTCTCCCCTCTTCTCTCCCCCCCTCTGCCCCTCCCCCTCTCTCTCTTCCCTCTCTCCCCCCCTCCCCTCTCTCCCTCTCTCTCTCCCCTCTCTCTCCCCCTCTCTCTCCTTCCCTCTCTCTCCCTCTCTCTGTCCCCCCCTCTCTCCCTTCCCTCTCTCCGTCTTTTCTCCTCCCCCCCTCTCTCTCTTCCCCCCTCTCTCTGTCCGCTCCTCTCCTCTCTCCTCCTCTCTCCTCTTTCCGTCTCTCTTTTCTTCCCCCCTCTCTTTCTCTCCCTCCCTCTTCTCTCCCCCTCTCTCTCTTTTCCCGCTCTCTCCCTCTCTCTCTCCCTCTAGTCTTTTCCTCTCTCCCTCCCCTCTCTCTCCCTCCCCCTCCTTCTCCTCTCTCCCCCCCCTTCTTTTCCCCTCCTCTCTCCCCCCCTCTTTCCCTCTCTCCCCCTCTTCTCCCCTCTCCCCCCCTCCCTCCCTTCTCTGTGATCTGAGAGACTCCAACCTCCAGGGAAAGGTCCTGGTTCAAAGGAAACAGCGGAACCTTCAGCTGCATTGATAAAACCTTCACAGCAAAATTCATAGGAGAACAGACAGGGCTGGTCATTCAGCCGTGTATCCATTCTTATGTTCGACGTGCAAAGCTTCTGCTGATCTGATCAGAGCCATGATAGTTCTTCTTTTGTCCTGCTATGCGTCTGCCTTTGATGTGCTGCCACGCTTGACAGAAACATTTTTTTTTGGGGGGGAGGGACAATTCCTGTGATGTCGCTAGGTCATGTCTTCCCCAGAGCATGCATGTCGCAATGGCATCACCAGCAAGGAAATTTTGTTCGTTCAGGGAAATGTGATTTGTCATTTGTGAATGTAATTTGTACCGAGTTAATGAAACGGTATCGAGTTTAAATGTGCAGAGGGACATTCACTGTGACGTCTGATAAGTATCAATTATCAGTGATGATAAGATAAATGTCCTATTATGGCTATGTTTTTCCTTGAGAATGTAAACCTTTATGTTGGTGTTGACGTATTGGGGTCCCGTGCGTGGTGTATTTGAATTTGTAAAAAATTAATTGTAATGGCTGCATGTCAAGAGTGGATGAATGAAAGCGCTTTGACCTTTTTGTTGTTGCACAGTATGGGGCTATATTAAATTCCATGTATTATTATGTATTTATTATTATTATGTATATTATTATTTTTTGTTGTTGTTGTTGTTGTTGTTGTTGTTGTTGTTGTTGTTTGTTGTTGTTGTTGTTGTTATTAATAATATTTATTATTATAAAAAATGCCGCATTATTCTGACTATATGGCGGCTAAAAATTGCTGATATACTAGAGAACAATATTTCCAAACGTGTAGAGGACAAGGATATAGACTGAATGATTTGTGAATATCAAAAAAGCTCTGAGAGCAGCTGCTGCTCAGTAGGAACAATTAGAAAGCATTTTCATCTATCACCCCGATGACAATGATGGTCCGAAAGGAAAGGACGTGTGTTCTAAGGAAACAAAATTCAACAGTTTTGGTTGTCCTTTGCTGAATTTGTACTGAGTTTGTCTGTGCCAAGCAAGATACTGGCCAAGGTCATCATCAGAAGAATATCAGACGCTGTGGACGATGCTTTGAGGAAGGAACAAGCAGGGTTCAGAAAGCAACGAGGATGTATAGACCAGATATTCACGCTCAGAAACATCATCGAACAGTGCACAGAGTGGCAAAGACAACTGTATGTGAATTTTGTGGACTTCGAAAAGGCATTTGACAGCATACACAGAGACAGCCTTTGGAGTATCCTTCGACACTATGGCATCCCATCGAAACTGGTACACCTTATCAAAAGCTTCTATGACAACTTCAGATGCTCTGTGGGCCATAGCAACACTGTCTTCGAAGTCAAGACTGGAGTAAGACAAGGATGTGTGATGTCAGCAGTTCTCTTCAATATGGCCATTGATTGGGTGATGAGGAAGACGACAGAAGACACCCCAAGAGGGATTCGCTGGAGCCTGTTCTCAACACTAGACGACCTTGACTTTGCGGATGACCTGGCGCTGCTGTCCCACACACACCAACATATCCAGGAGAAGACCAGCAGACTCCAAACATTCGGACAGCAAGTGGGGCTTTGTATTAGCACCAAGAAAACAGAGACAATGTCGCTCAATGTGAACACACCAGCCCCTGTTAAAGTGAATGGAACTGACCTGCGCCAGACAGACAAGTTCACATACCTTGGCAGCAGCATCAAACCAGAGGGCGGCACAAAAGAAGACATCCACAACAGACTGGGCAAGGCCAGGAATGTGTTTAGGGAGATGAACAATATCTGGAGATCAACTCGGTACAGCACCAACACCAAGCTGAAGCTATACCAGAGCTGTGTTGTGTCTACGCTCCTGTACGGTTCTGAGTGCTGGAGGATGACGGAAGTGGATCTTTCCAAACTTGATCCTTCCACACCATATGCCTGCAAAGAATTCTCCGGATCTTTTGGCCAGAGAAGATCTCCAATGAAGACCTACTACGGAGATGCAGGCAAGAAGACATGGGAACCGTCATCACCAGACGACGGTGGAAGTGGATTGGGCACATCCTCCGAAGAGACCCACAGTCAATCACAAGAACAGCATTGCACTGGACCCCAGAAGGAAGGAGAAAGAAAGGAAGACCAAAAGCAACGTGGAGAAGAACTGTAGAAAGTGAGATGAAAGCCATGCAGCACTCTTGGGGATCAGTGACTAGGTTGGCCCAGAATAGGCAGGAGTGGAAGGCGCTTTGTTGCTGCCCTACACACCGCTGGGTGTAATGGGTAATGATGATGATGATGTATTGCATCATTCTTAACATATTTTTAATGAGGGGGATAAAATTGACGATTTGGGTTTTTTTGGTAATATAAGGTCTATTGGTTCTAGCGTCATTGATTACTTTGTTATTATTCAAATGTGTTCTCTCAACTATGACATGTTATGCAGATCATAGATTGTTTAGATTCTTAGCGCCTGTCATTGGCAGTCACGTGCACTGGATAACACTTGACAAGCTGCATGATCCAGATTAAAAAGACATGGATACAGATGCTGCTTAGTCAACACATTAATACCAAACTAAACCGGGCGCCTCGAGTAGAAAACCATTCACTAATCAATAGTTTTGGAAATATTTAGCTGTACCTGAGTGTGGGCTATGACGGAAATGCTGTTAGGAAATTAAAAGACAGACCTTGTTCCCTGTTTTCCTTTTTTTTTTAAACTGCCACAAAAATATCGCATGTGGCCCTATGCTCATGTACATTACATTTTGTTTAGTGTTCAATGTTCGGTGTTAAGTGCTTAATGTTCTCTCTCTCTCTCTCTCCTCTCTCTCTCTCTCTCTCTCTCTCTCTCTCTCTCTCTCCTCTCTCTCTCTCTCTCTCTCTCTCTCTCCTCTCTCTATCTACCTATCTATTTATCTGTTCCTTATATTGTGTGTGCACAGTTATATATAATATATATATATATATATATATATATATATATATATATATATATAGAGAGAGAGAGAGAGAGAGAGAGAGAGAGAAGAGAGAGAGAGAATTATATATATATAATATATAATATTATATATATATGTGTGTGTGTGCGTGTGGTCTTGTGTGAATGTGGTGTTTGTGTGGGAGAGAGAGACAGAGAGAGAGAGAGAGGGGGGGGGGCAGTAATCTGTTTGCCTGTTCTGTGTGCACGTGTACAGTCACGTGTGTATGTATATGTATGTCAAGTCAAAGTCAAAGTCAAAGTCAAAAACACTTTAATCATCCCATGAAGGGCAATTACAATACTGACAGGCAGATTGATACTCATCAAATATATCAAAGACACAAAAGCTATATTTCATATTGGTTTTCAAATAAAATGTCACCACACACACACACACACACACACACCACACACACGCGCGCATGCGCACAAACATCAATTGTGAACACAATTTTAAACCCATTGACTAGAAGACATAAAAACTTATTTTTTACGCACGCATATACGCAGCACGTACACACGCACGTACGTGTGTGTGCGAATACGCCCACGCACACCCACACCATACACCAATATATGAATTCAATGTTTTAAGACAGTTGACTAGAACACAGACTTATTTCACACACCCACGCACCCACCCACCCACACACACACACACACAATTATGTATTGACTACACTCGTAACAATGACAATCAGGCAGATAATTCAGAGAAATGTAAGAACTAGGTAGTCAACATCATTGTGAATTCAAAAGTCGAATGCTTACTGGCACAAAAGAATTTCTTTTTCTGTTGGTTTTGCTGATGGGACACTGAAAACGGCGTTCCGAAGGCAACATTTGAAATTCTGGAAACAAAGCATGAGAAGGATCAGCCAAAATGGCTGTGGCTTTGCGTACAAGCTGCTGATTGCAGAACGACATGAGATCTCTTTGTTCTTTTCCAATTATTTTTGAGCAGATTCTTACAATTCTCTGCAGGCCATTCTTGTTTTTAACACTAAGGTTATTGTACCAACAAATGAAAGCAAAACTTAGAACACTCTCTATGTAAGACTTGTAAAACAAGGAAAGGATCTTTTTGTCTACAAAAAATGAGTTCAGTTTCCTCAGAAAATACAGACGTTGTTGTCCCTTTTTGACAATAGCGTCAGTGTTAACGTCCCAGTTTAACTTGTGGTCAAAAACAGTTCCCAGATACTTATAGTTCAAAACGTTTTCAACCTCTTGATTATGGATAATAATATTCTTAGGAGTATGCCCTGATCTTCTGAAGTCGATAGGCAGGTCTTTAGTTTTAGAAACATTTAGCTCCAGATAGGCCTCGTCACACCAGTGTACGAACTCGGTGAGGGCTGGACCATGGTCTAAGACTGATCCGGATAAGAGGGATAACAGAGCACTATCGTCTGCGAACTTTACCAGAAAGGAATTTCCATAGTTGCTTCTGCAATCTGCAATATGTGTGCTTACCTGTGACTTGTTGTTTGAGGTTTGTTTATGATTTTTCTCTTGGCTGTTGATATTGTTTGTTCGTTTGTTTGTCCGTTTGTTTTTTTGTTTGCTTATTGCTTTTTGTTTGTTTATTGTTTTTTGTTTGTTCGTTTTCTGTTTGTTTTTTGTTTGTTTGGTTTTTTGTTTGTTTGTTTTGTTGGTTTGTTTCTTGTCTGTCTGTTTATTGTTTGTTTGTTTGTTCATTTGTTTTTGTTTGTTTGTTCGCTTGTTTTTGCTTGTTGTTTGTTTTTTGGTTTGTTCGTTTTTTTGTTTGTTCGGTGTGTTTTTTTTTGTTTGTTTTTATTTGTTTGTTAGTTCGTTTTGGTTTTTATGTTTGTTTGTTTTTTGTCTTTTTGTTTGTTAATTTATTTCTTTGTTGTTATTTTGGGGGGACTGGCAGTGTTTCTCTGTTCTTTGGCATAGAGGCAAGCCCAAAAACATGTGTTCGATTAATGACAAAAGGCATTATGTGGAAGCTGAACACCTCATGATAAGTGTGCATGCACATAATAAATATGTACCTGTTGATTTGTAAAACAAAGTTGTATACAATGAAAAAAAGCTTACAAAATTCTAGCAAGCACATGTCCCAGAGACTAAACGAAATGCAAAAGAAAGCTGTCATAACTGAACCAGACATAACAACCTAATCTTGTACCTCCTGATGAGAGGTGTGTGCATGGCATTGCTAACGACCCGATGTTTCACGCCTCATTACAACTTTCTCCTTGCCCTGAAGGCAAATAGGATGAATCCTGTTGTGCTTCTCTTGAAGCATGCCCAGTGTTAATGAGACTGACCTCTTCTTCTTCATCCAACACTCAGACAGTTTTATGAGCAAAAAATGCGTTGCAGTGTCATTTAGCGTCTGCTAAGATTTGTCGTTCTCGACATGTCCTGCTTCTGTTTTAAAAGTAAACTAGTTCATGGTGGTGTTCTGTAGACAATGCACCCATCCAGAAAGCATCCAGATGCCAAAGACATGTGATTTTTTTTCAGTGTGTGTGTATGCATGTGCATGTGCGTGTGCATGTGTGTGTGTTCACCCATGAATTGTCTTTTTTGGGGAGGGAGGTCATCATGTATCTGTTCTTTATCACGTGGGCAAGCACATAAGCATGACTGTGTTTGGTTAATAATGAACAAAGTGGTGTAAAACCTGAACATCTCCTGTTAAGTATACATGCATATACAAATTACGTACATGCTTATTTGAAAACAGTTGTTTATAACAAAGAAAACCTTGGTACAAGTCTGACAAACACAAAGCCCAAAGAGCTAGAGAGAAAAATGCATGAGATAGCTGTGATAACTGAACCAGACATGATAGCTTTATCTTATACCCCCTGACCAGTGGTGTGAGCATTGCATTGCTAATGACCCAATGATTAACGCCTCCTTACAACGTTCTCCTTGCCCGGAAGGCAAATAGGATTAATCCTGTTGTGCCTCTCTTCAACCGTGTCCAGTGTTAATGAGTCTTACTTCTTCTATGTGGAAGGCTCATACAGCAACTATTCTTGTCTGTCATATGAGCGAAAATGCGTTGTTCTGCGGTAAAGTGCCTGACAAGACAGGCCCAGCATGTCTGGCTCCTGAGTGGGAGATAATTGCTATCTAGTTTTAAATATTTATGTAGAAAAGGGCAGGAGAATGGACCGGCAAAAGCAGAAAATGGACAAGAAGAAGGTGACAGGAGTAAAAGGAACAAGGCAAAAACCAAGAGAAGTATAGAAAAGAGGGAATCCCTAGCACAGACCTTCCAGAAGGCGGGGATGGGTGGGGTTTTTTATACTGACAGGCCCCCAGCATCCTCATGGGAGAAAATCTTACACTGGATTGGTTTTGTCTTTTCATGTCTTTCTGTTATTGGGATTGTGGGTGTTTTTTTCAAGAAAGATTGGGTAAATCTGATGTACGCATTTAAACAAAAATCACTCACAAAATTAAGTTGCTTCTTCTGATACATAAACTACAATTAATTATGGTTGTCAGCATAATTATACCCGTATATTCAAAGTCAAGTCAAATTATGTGAATAATATTGACTTCATCATATATCTTGTGGTTAATAAAATTTTTCCCAGAACAAAGAAAGTCAAGTTCTAGGACTGTATTCATCCCTGGGATGATGCTAACAGAGGATATGTATTGAGGACAAAAACACTCCAGTGTTCAACAGTACATAAATTATGCTTCATGACATTTCAACAATGGGTGCAAACTCAAGTTGTCTCTCTTTTTGGGTTCAGTTTTATCCCACAAACTTTCCTATCACAAGATTATTGTTTCGCATTGTATCCGTATGGTATTGCAGTGTAATTTAATGCATTGTGATACACTGTATTGCATTGCATACCATAAAAATACTCTGTGGAAAAACTGGCCACTTTTCTTGAAAAAAAAGTCCTAATATCATACATGCCACATACTTTTGTTATATCATTATCTTTTCCTGTGCATGAATACACTCAACTATACCAGTTGCGTTTTGTTCAGATTCCCAAGACAACTGTAAAATTGGTATAAGTTATTTCATATGTGTAATATATATTCTACGCATGGGCACAGTTTATACTCTTATCCAAAAGCACAAAAAACTAGTACACAGTTTGTCATTCTTGCTCTAAAAGATGGAAGTTAACATTTCTCATCTCACAAGATTCAAACAGAACATCTTTCACTCTTTACATGAAAACTTTAGGTTCAGAGCACATAACACCTGTATTCTTTCAAGGATAAAAAATGATACTTTCCAGAATGAGTAGGTTCAAAAGACACTCATTGATAATCAGTTTCGACATAGACTTTGACTTTGTAATAAGACAAGAACCCGTTTCTGCAAAGTAAAACATATACTCCAAAATAATATCTGTAAGTAAAACTACTAGCCAGTGCAGGAAAAAAGAAAAGAATGAGGAATAGCCAAAAGTAGCGCAAAAAGAACGCACATTAGCAGAATATTCTGTGTCTGACTCGACAGCTTTGGACGTGGCGAGATAGAGACCATTAGGACTGTGGCAGAGACCATCATGACTGTGGCAGATAGCATCTGTATGGCCTTCAGGGGGAAAGAGGAAGGTGTAATGAACTGTGAACAACAGGCATTACACCTCCACGGCAAATGAGGCCATAAAGCAGAGCATGGGTATACAGGGAGATTTCTCTGGCTGAGGTTTGTCTGTGCCATGGTTAAGGATGCAAAGTTCGTTTGTTAGTTTTAGGTACTTTGGGGGTTTGTTGTTATTGTTTTATTTGTCATGGCTTGTTGCTCTTATTCTTGTTGTTGTTGTTGTTCTTTTTCTTCTACTGCTTTTTCTTTTACTTCTTCTTCTTCTTCTTCTTCTTCTTCTTCTTCTTCTTCTTCTTCTCCTTCTTTTCTTCTTCTTTTTCTTCTTTTTGTTTATGAAACATTATGTCTTGCTCTTTGGGTAGATTTCTCTCTTGCTCGCTTGCTCTCTCTCACTCTCTCTCTCTCTCTCTCTCTCTCTCTCTCTCTCTCTCTCCTCTCTCTCTCTCTCTCTCTCTCTTCTCTTCTCTCTCTCTCTTTCTCTCTCTCTTTCTCTTTCTCTCACTCTCTCTGTTTGTCTGTCTCTCTGTCTGTATCTCTCTGTCTCTCTCTGTCTCTGTCTCTCTCTCTGTCTCTGTCTCTCTCTGTCTCTCTCTGTCTCTGTCTCTCTCTATCTGTATATCTGTCTCTCCGTCTCTGTCTGTCTCTCTGTCTCTGTCTCTCTCTCTCTCTCTCTCTCTCTCTCTCTCTCTCTCTCTCTCTCTCTCTGTGCATTTTCTTACCAGAGGGACATGCCTAGAGCCTGGTCTTCTCCTGTGCTTTTAACTATGCAGGAGTCAGATAAAACAAAGCTAACTACTTACCTACCTGGCTAGCTAGTTCAAAGGTTAGATCGTTAGGTTCAGGATATACCATGATTCAAACTTTTCCAAATGACAAAGCCATGACATTTGTGCAGCTGGGGCCATCAAAAGTGCTGAAATAACACTTTTCAAACTCAGAATCAGAACACTGAAATTCTTCAATTACATAATAAGACAGAACATGGGGAGTGTCTGAACAATCTGATTATTTGTCATTCTGAAAGGTCAAGCCACAGAGACACGGTATCATTGCAAGACATAACACATAGGATTCTCTATTACCAGAATTAACAAGCGTGCGAAGACCTTTAAAACAGCGCCTTGGTTCATGCAAAGATCCATTGATATCAATTCAGAAAAGGACGCTATGTTACTACGGCCTCGTCAAAAGATCTTATTAAGGCCTTGATCAGAAACGTCCTCAAGTCACTGTTAAGCAAGAGAGATGGATAGATAAACAGGAAAAAGAGAAGGAAAATAGCAATGTTGGTGGATTCACAGACTTGCTAAATGGATGAGGTAACCAGACACCCAGGCTTTGGCCTATTGTTCTTTTTTATACAAAACTGCAAGAATGTTATGAGCAGCTCTTTAGTGTAATGTTTAACTACTCTGGGGAGGGGGGGGATTAAGAGATAAAAAGGTCCTGTGCTGGGTTTCTTTTTTATTAATCTGCCCTGACAGTGTGGTTAAATCTTAAGAACAGTTTCTAGCAAATGCTGCCTTCCCACAAAATCGTGGGTTTTTTTCCAAAACAAATGATAAAACAAGATGGAAACTGTCAGGCCCAATGTCTCAGACAGACTCCCTGCAGACTAATCTCTGGCCTGTATGGGTTTGCTGCCATGTTTACAGCCGTCACCTTTTTAATTCCTTGCCAGACAGCATGACAAAGATTCTTTTGAGACTGTCTGTCTTTTCTTTAAAATAGTGTCTGGTTTTCGTTCTTGTTGTTTGGTTTTTAGTGAACTATGCAACTGTAAGCATTTTGTCATTGAAATCCTTCATTGATCTTTGGGAGCCTAGATTTTTCTTGGTAGGGTTTATTGTGAGCAAGAATTTGTTGTGAAGTGCATCACCAAAAAGATATCTTGATTGCTTCTAAATTTGATCTGATTATGATTAGTAGAAGGTAGTATATGCTGTTTTAAATGGTGTTGTGTTTAAGATAAATAATTATTGTTTATGTTGTGTGAATATAGAAACTATTATGGGTTATGTTGTGCTCTAGGATTTTTTTAAATGAATAATTGAAAATATTCAGTGTTTACAGAATAGTTCCGATTGCAAACAGAAAATCACAAAAAGATCTTTCTAGACACTATGTCTACTGTATGAAAGTGTATGTATGTATATGTATATAGAGAGCTGTAATTTCAATGCACTATTACAAGATGTATCAAAACACAAACACGGACAAGGCAATAGCTTCCCCCTTCACACACATTCATATACACAGATTTACACACGTACAAACACACAAACACAAATACACACACACACACATATATATATATATATATATATATATATATATATATATATATATATATATATATATATATATGTATATACATATATGTATGTGTGTGTGTAAATATATATATCTCTATATATACATATATATATATGCATATATACATACACACACTCACACACACACGCTCGCGCACCCAGAAACACACGTGTGCACAAACAACTGAACACTTTTGTTCATTATTGTAACAAACCCTACAACATATTTTGAAAAATCAATCTTTACAAGAAATCAGCTAAACAAACAAATATGTATAATAAACAATAATCTAAGCGCTTTAGCTGTGATCCTTTGACAATAAATGAAATACGGCGGTAAGTACACAAACAAAGCAAACCAATCAAGCCAGATCAAAGAAAAAACAAAGGAACAGTAACCACAACCACAATGGCAATCATACCAAGCAAACTGTAACAGTGGCACAACTTAACCTGAGCTAGAACCATTTATATACATCCCCCCACACCCCACCCCATTCTCTGTGTGGAATGTCCCTGTTTTGCTTGCAGGCCAACTGTTTCGATTTCATGGTTCCTGGCATCCTTCCACCTTTGCTGAAGGCCAAACAAATGTCTACTTCTCTGTCTTTAATCGTCTACTGCTCAATCCATTCCATAGGCTAAAGAGTCTCACAAGACTATTCTGCTAATGCACATTCCGTTCATATCGCGTATGGTATTTTACATTTCTCTGTCTTTTGATGCCCATGCCAGTTCTGATCACAGCTGTGTTTTTAAGTAGATTCCCACTTTGCTGAAGTGGCTTTTCGGCTTATGGTGTTTTACCAGTCATTTCTCAGCCAGACGTCAAACAAGTGTGCACTAAGATTTGTCATTTTGACATGTCCTGTTTCTGTTTCAAAAGTAAGCTAGTCCATGTGTTGTTCCATAGACAATGCACCCATCGAGAAAGCTTCTAAATGCCATGACATGTGGATAAGTTCATTATATATATATATATATATATATCTATATATATATATATGTAGATATATATAAATATATATATATATATATAATATAATGTGTGTGAATGGTCGCCTACCGTGTTTCTTAAAGTCCAACCTAGTACTTATGAAGCGAAAATGTGTTCAGAGGGCTGTTTAATATTCATTTCGGATCCACTCATGTGAGATTTCCGGCCAAAATGCACACAATGCTACTACTACTACTACTACTACTACTACTACTACTACTACTACTACTACTACTACTACTACTACTATTAATAATATAATATACTAATAATAATAATAATAATAATAATAATAATGATGATTGATGATGATGATGATAATGATGATGATGATGATAATAATAATAATAATAATAATAATAATAATAATAATAATAATTAATAATGTATGGAATTGATATAGCGCAGAATCTTGTAAAGCAACAAATCAAAGCGCTCAATAGATTGTTCTGCACTGTTGGTTCTGGCAGTAATGGCTGCACGTCTTTCCACTTTGTTTGTTTGTCTTTCATTTTCTCAAGCTTCTGTTCCTGTCTTACCTCCATCAAAGCAATTTCCAGCCACGGTTTCCCATTGTTGTTCATCATTGTCGATGTCTGGAAGGATACTTTCAGGATGTGTTGGCAGCAGTACGTTGGCCATTCTCATGTTCGATGGCCCTCTGTCAGAATTCAGCACCTTTTATTGCTTTGTTGATATGGAGATAGGTCAAATTACCTTGTCTGCAGATGGTAGAGTCTGTTTGATTCCATTGCTTTGATCTCGGATGATTGCATGTAGTTTTGTAAGCATTGCATAGTTGAAAGAATGCATTTTTGATTGACACTTCGATAGTCATACATGTTCACCCCATACAATACCTTAAAACCCGAGATATCAAGAAATGTCCACTGCATACAATACCCTAAGAATCTCCGATATAAGTTAACTGTTTCCTGCATAAAATATCTTAAGACCTGACATATTCATAACTGTTCATTGCATACAAGACCGTTAAAACCCAAGATATTCATAACTGTTGGCAGCACACAACACCTAAAAATCGGACATATTGCTCAATCTCATGAAGACAAAGTACACAGTTTGCCATTTATTCTCTAAAAAATGATAGTAAAATTTTCACTTCTTGCAAGGTGTAAACCATACATCTTTGATCTGTTACATTGGAGTATTAGGTTCAGAACACATAACTCCTGAATTTGTTCAAGGATAAAAACGATATTTTCCAGAATGAGTAGGTTCAAAACACACTCACTGATAATCAGTTTTGACATAAACATTGACTTTGTAATAAGACAAGAACCCATTTTTACAAAGTAAAAAATTTCACTCTAAAATGATATATGTAAACAGAACTACTAACCAATGTAGGAAACAAAACAAAAATAGAGAAAAGCCAAAACTAGCTTGAACAGATCACACATTAGCAGAATGCTCTCTGTCAAACTTGTCAGCTTTAGACATGGTAAGACAGAGACCATCAGACTGTGGCAGAGACCATTAGGACTGTGGCGGATTGCATTTGTTTGGCCTTCAGGGGGAAAGACGAAGGTGTAATGAACTGTGAACAAAAGGCATTACACCTCCACGGCAAATGAGGCCATAAGGCAAGGCATGGGTATACAGGGGGCTTCTCTGGCTGAGGTTTGTCTGTGTTATGGTTAAGGACACAAAGTTCGTTTGTTAGTTTTAGGTGCTTTTGGGGTTTTTTTTGTTGTTATTGTTTTATTTGTTGTGGCTTGTTGCTCTTGTTCTTTTGTTGTTGTTCTTCTTCTTTTTCTCCTTTTTCTCTTTTTCTCCTTTTTCTCCTTCTTCTTTCTTCTTCTTTTCTCTTCTTCTTCTTCTTCTTCTTCTTCTTCTTCTTCTTCTTCTTCTTCTTCTTCTTCTTCTTCTTCCTTCTTCTCCTTCTCTTTTTTGTTTTATGAAACATGTTTTGTTCTTTAGTTAGATCTTCTCTCTTTCTCTTCTCTCTCTCTCTCTCTCTCTCTCTCTCTCTCTCTCTCTCTCTCTCTCTCTCTCTCTCTCTCTCTCTCCCTCTCTCTCTCTCTCCCTCTCTCTCTCTCTCTCTTTTGTCTGTCTCTGTATCTCTGTCTCTGTCTGTCTCTGTCTCTGTATCTCTCTGTATCCCTCTGTCTGTCTCTGCTCTCTCTCTCCGTCTCTGTCTCTCTCTCTTTGACTGTCTGTCTGTCTGTCTGTCTCTCTCTCTCTCTCTCTCTCTCTCTTCTGTCTCTTCTCTCTCTCTCTCTCTCTCTCTCTCTCTCTCTCTCTCTCTCTCTCTCTCTCTCTTTCTGTGTGTTTTCCTACCAGGTGGACATGCCTAGATTCTGATCTTCTCCTGTGCTTTTAACTTGCAGGAGTCAGATAAAACGAGGCGAACTACTTACCTACCTGGCTAGCTAGTTCAAAAGTTAGATCGTTAGGTTCAGGATATACCATGATTACAACTTTTCAAAATGATAAATCCATAACATTTGTGCAGACAACGCTATCAAAAGTGTTGGAATACGCTTTTCAAACTTAGAATCAGAACTCTGGAATTCTTCAATTACATAATAAGACGGAACATGGGAAGCATCATAACAATCTGATTATTTGTCTTTCTGAAAGGCCAAGCCACAGAGACATGATATTATTGCAAGACATAACACATGGGATTCTCAATTACCAGAATTAACAAGCACTAAGACCATTAAAACAGCGCCTTGGTTCATGCAAAGATCCATTGATAACAATTCACGAAAGGACGCTACATTAGTATGGGCTCGTCAAAAGATCTAAAGGGCTTGATGAAAGAATTGGTGAAGGCAATGTTGGAAAGGGAGGTGAACTAGTAAAAAGGAAAAAGAGAAAGGCAAAAAATATGGCGGACCTACAAAATTGCTAAATGGATGCTGTAATGACAGACACTCAGACTTTGGTACAGTGTTTAAAAACAATTGCAAGAATGTTTACTAGCAGCTCTTTAGTGTGATGTTTTAATAACTGGGGGGGGGGGGGGGTGGAGGGGTGTGCAGGGTTAGGAGAAAAGAAGAACAAAGTTCTTGTGCTGCTTTTTTTATTAATCTCCCCAGATACACTGCTGAGATCTCAAGTACAGCTTCAAGTCAATGTTGCCTTCCCACAAAATCGTGGGATTTTTTCCAAAGGAAATAAAAAACAAGATGGAAACTGTCAGGCCCAATGTCTCAGACTGACTCCCTGCAGACTAATCTCTGGCCTGTATGGGTTTGCTGCCATGTTTACAGGCGACACCTTTTCAATTCCTTGCCAGACAGCAGGAAAAGAATTCTTTTGAGACTGTGTTTTAGGGAAATAAAAAATTGTCCGTTTTCTCTTGTTATATTTTTTAGCTCAACTGTCCCCATGTAAGTATTTTCCTTCAACATGTTTCATTTCTCTTAGGAAGCCTAGCGTTTTGTTTGCTCACATTTAAAATGTATTGAGAGAACATCCCAAACATTTTTTTAAAAAATGTATTTGATAATAATAATAATAAAGTGTGGAATATTTATAGCGCTGGATCTTGTAAAGCAACAAATCAAAGCACTCAGATGACTTTTTAAAATGATTATTAGAAGATAACTTATGCCATTTGTTGAAACTTTTTTTGCTTTTAGATAATTATGTTGTTTGCATTTTGTATGAATATTCAAACTTTAATAGGTTTTGGTGCAATCTGGTTCTTTTGTAGACAGATTACTGAAAATGTTTATTACTTACAGATTATTTTTCACTGTTTAAAGAAAGTCAGAAAGTCTGTATGGCTTGTAGATGTACTATCCCAATTTCATGGTTCATGACATCCATCCACCTTCCCTGAAGACAAGCAAATGTACACTTCTCTGTCCCTAATCGCCTCTGTTCAATCATTTCTGAACGCGGATGAGTATGACACAGACTATTCTGCTAATGCACATTCCGTTCATATCATGTGTGGCCTTTTACATTTCTCTGTCTTATGATACCATGCCAGTTCTGTTTGCTGAGGTGGCTTCCAGCTTATGGCAAACACCAGTCATTTCTCAGCTAAATGTCAAAGAGGTGTGTGCTAAGATTTGTCTTTCTGCCATGTCCTGTTTCTGTTTCAAAGTAGACTTGTCGACTTCTTGATCTGTAGGCAATGCACCCATACAAAAAGCAGCCTGATGCCAAAGACGTGTGAGGGGGGGGGGGTTGCCTTCTGTATTTTTTAAGGTCCAACCTAGCACTTAGGAAACGAAAATGTGTTCAGAGGTCTGTTTATTATTCATTTGGGATCCACTCATGTAAGATTTCAGACCAAAGTCTGAGGCACACAGATACCTGCATAACATGCACTCAAAAAATCGCCCTACATTGTTGGTTCTGTCAGTAATTTTAGAATGCCTTTCCACTTTATTTGTTTGTCTTCCATTTTCACAAGCTTCTGTCCCTGTATTACCTTCACTTATGCCAAATTACAACCATGCTTTCCAATTATTGTTCATCATTGTCGATGTCTGGAAGGATAATTTCAGGATGTATTGGCAGCAAAATGTTAGCCATTCTCGTGTCCAATGGCCCTCTGTCAGAATCCAGCACCTTTTATTGCTTTGATGATATGGAGAGTAGTCAAATTACGTTGTCTGCAGAAGATAGAGTCTGTTTGATGCCATCGCTTTGATCTTGGATGTTGGCAGGTAGTTTTGTAAGCGTTGCATGGTTAAAAGAATGCATTTGAGATTGACACTTCGGTATTCATACATGTTCATCCCATACAATACCTTAAAACCTGAGATATCAATAAATGTCCACTGCATACAATACCCTATGAATCTCAGATATAATTTAACTGTTTCCTGCATACATATCTTAAGAAATGAGATATTCATAACTGTTCTTTGCATACAATACCTTAAGACCTAAGATATTCATAACTGTTGACAGCACACAACACCTAAAGAACCCGACATATTGCTCAATCTCATTAAGACAAAGTACGCAGTTTGCCATTCATTCTCTAAAATATGAAAGTAAAATTTTCACTTCCTGCAATGTGTAAACCATACATCTTTGATCCTTTACATGGGAGCAGTAGGTTCAGAACACATAACACCTGTATTCTTTCAAGGATAAAAACGATATTTTCCAGAATGAGTAAGTTCAAAAGACACTCATTGATAATCAGTTTCGACATAAACTTTGACTTTGTAATAAGACAAGAACTCGTTTCTGCAAAGTAAAACATATACTCCAAAATAATATCTGTAAGTAGAACTACTAGCCAGTGCAGAAAAAAAAAGATTGAGGAATAGCCAAAAGTAGCGCAAAAAGAACGCACATTAGCAGAATATTCTGTGTCAAACTTGTCAGCTTTAGACGTGGTAAGACAGAGACCATTAGGACTGTGGCAGAGACCATCATGACTGTGGAAGATAGCATCTGTATGGCCTTCAGGGGGAAAGAGGAAGGTGTAATGAACTGTGAACAAAAGGCATTACACCTCCACGGCAAATGAGGCCATAAGGCAAGGCATGGGTATACAGGGGGGTTCTCTTGCTGAGGTTTGTCTGTGTCATGGTTAAGGACACAAAGTTCGTTTGTTAGTTTTAGGTGCTTTGGGGGTTTGTTGTTGTTATTGTTTTATTTGTTGTGGCTTGTTGCTCTTATTCTTGTTGTTGTTCTTTTTCTTCTACTGCTTTTTCTTCTACTGCTTTTTCTTCTTCTTCTTCTTCTTCTTCTTCTTCTTCTTCTTCTCTTCTTCTTCTTCTTCTTCTTTTGTTTATGAAACATTATGTCTTGCTCTTTGGGTAGATTTCTCTCTTGCTTGCTTGCTCTCTCACTCTCTCTCTCTCTCTTCTCTCTCTCTCTCTCTCTCTCTTCTCTCTCTCTCTCTCTCTCTCTCTTTCTCTCTCTCTCTCTTTCTCTCTCTCTTTCTCTTTCTCTCACTCTCTCTGTTTGTCTGTCTATATCTCTCTGTCTCTGTATCTCTCTGTCTCTCTCTGCCTCTGTCTCTCTCTGTCTCTGTCTCTCTCTGTCTCTGTCTCTCTCTGTCTCTGTCTCTCTCTATCTGTATGTCTGTCTCTCCGTCTCTGTCTGTCTCTCTGTCTCTGTCTCTTCTCTCTCTCTCTTCTCTCTCTCTCTCTCTGCGTTTTCTTACCAGGGGGACATGCCTAGAGCCTGGTCTTCTCCTGTGCTTTTAACTATGCAGGAATCAGATAAAACAAAGCTAACTACTTACCTACCTGGCTAGCTAGTTCAAAAGTTAGATCGTTAGGTTCAGGATATACAATGACTAAAACTTTTCCAAATTTGTGTAGCTGGGGCCATCAAAAGTGCTGGAATAACACTTTTCAAACTTAGAATTAGAACACTGAAGTTCTTCAATGACATAATAAGACGGAACATGGGGAGTGTCTTAACAATCTGACTATTTGTCTTTCTGAAAGGCCAAGCCACAGAGACACGGTATTATTGCAAGACATAACACATGGGATTCTCTATAACCAGAATTAACAAGTGAGCCAAGTCCATAAAAACAGCGCCTTGGTTCATGCAAAGATCCATTGATATCAATTCACAAAAGGATGCAACGTCAGTATGGGCTCGTCAAAAGATCTATAGGCCTTGATGAAAGAATTGGTGAAGGCATTGTTGGAAAGGGAGGTGAATAAGTAAAAAGAAAAAGAAAAGAAAAAAATATGGGGGACCTACAAAATTGCTAAATGAATGATGTAATGACAGACACTCAAGACATTGGTACAGTGTTTAAATTTGTTTGCAAGAATGTTAGAGCAGCCTTTTAGTGTGATCTTTTAATGACTAAGGTAGGGGGGATTTAAGGGAAGGGAGAGCAAAGATCTTGTGTTGTTGTTTTTTTAATCTGCCCTGACGTAGTGGTTAAATCTCGAGGACAGTTTCTAGTAAATGCTACTTTCCCACAAAATCACGTTTTTTCCAAAGCAAATGATAAAACAAGATGGAAACTGTCAGGCCCAATGTCTCAGACAGACTCCCTGCAGACTAATCTCTGGCCTGTATGGGTTTGCTGCCATGTTTACAGCCGTCACCTTTTTAATTCCTTGCCAGACAGCATGACAAAGATTCTTTTGAGACTGTCTGTCTTTTCTTCAAAATAGTGTCTGGTTTTCGTTCTTGTTGTTTGGTTTTTAGTGAACTATGCAACTGTAAGCATTTTGCCTTTGAAATCCTTCATTGATCTTTGGGAGCCTAGATTTTTCTTGGTAGGGTTGATTGTGAGCAAGATATTTTGAAGTGCATCAAAAATATATCTTAAATGTTTGTAAATTTTGTATGATAATGATCAGTAAAAGATAGCGTATTCTACTTGTGAAATGATGTTGCCTTTTAGATAAACTGTTTATGTTGTGTGTATATAGAAACTTTTATGGGTTATGTTGTACTCTAGGTGTTTTTTTTTCAAAATGAATAACTAGAAATATTTATTGTTTACAAAACAGTGTTTGATTGCTAACAGAAAACCAGAAAATCTCTTCTTTCTAGACACTATGTTTACTGTATGAAAGCGTGTGTAGATAGATAGATAGATAGATAGATACATACATACATACATAGATAGATAGATAGATAGATAGATAGACAGATAGATAGACAGATAGATAGACAGATAGATAGACAGATAGATAGATAGATAGATAGATAGATAGATAGATAGATAGATAGATAGATAGATAGATAGATAGATAGATAGATAGATAGATAGATAGATAGATAGATAGATAGATAGATAGATAGGCATGCCTGTGTGTGTGTGTGTTTGTGCCTGTGTTTGAGAGCTTAACTTGTAATACACTATTACAAAATGCATCAAAACACACATACAGGCAAGCAATAGCTTCCTTTTTCACACACACAAATACACACACACATACTCACAAACACAAAAATACACAAACACACACACACATTATATATATATATATATATATATATATATATATATATATATATATATATATATATATATATATATATATATATATATATATATACATATATATATACACTCGCGCACCCAAAAACACATGCACGTGCACATACAACTGAATATTTTTGTTCATTATAAATAATAATCTAAGCCCTTTAGCTGTGATCACTTGGCAACAAACAAGTTAATGCGGTAAGTAGCAAGCAAATCAAACAAAAGCAAACAAACCAAGCCATATCAAAGCAAAACGAGACAAAAGCTAACCACTGCCACTATGCCAACGACACCAGACAGATGATAACAGTGACACAACTGAGCCTGTGCTAGACTCCTTGATATACACACCCATTTTCTGGGTGGTAGGAGCCTGTTTGGCTTGTAGGTTAATTTTTTTCGATTTCATGGTTCATGGCATCCTTCCACCTTCCCTGAAGGCCAAACAAATGTACACTTCCCTGTCCCTAATCACCTCTGTTCAATCATTTCTGAACGCTGACGAGTCTGACACAGACTGTTCTGCTAATGCACATTCCGTTCATACCATGTGTGGATTTCTCTGTCTTATGGTGCCTCTGCCAGTTCACGCTGACAGCTGTCTTTTTAAGTAGATTCCCAGTTCGCTGAAGTGGCTTTTCGGCATATGGCAAAGCATCAGTCATTTCTAAGCTAAATGTCAAACAAGTTTGTGCTAAGGTTTGTCATTCAGACATGTCCTGTTTTTGCTTCAAAAGTAAACTAGCCCATGTGTTGTTCCGTAGACAATGCGAACCATCCAGAAAGCTTCTAGATGCCATGACATGTAGACAAGTTCATTATACATATATATATATATATATATATATATATAGAGAGAGAGAGAGAGAGAGAGAGAGAGAGAGAGAGAGAGAGAGAGAGATTTATATAATATGTGTGAATGGTCGCCTACCGTATTTCTTAAAGTCCAACCTAGCACTTATGAAACGAACATGTGTTCAGAAGTCTGTTTCATATTCATTTGGATCCACTCATGCGAGATTTCAGGCCGAAATAAATGGCACACAGATACCTGCATAACATGCACACAATAGATTGCACTACATTGTTGGTTCTGGCAGTAATGGCTGCACGTCTTTCCACTTAATTTGTTTGTCTTTCATTTTCACAAGCGTCTGTTCCTGTCTTCCTTCCATTCATGCCAATTTCCAGCCACGGTTTCCCATTGTTGTTCATCATTGTCGATGTCTGGAAGGATACTTTCAGGATGTGTTGGCAGCAACACGTTGGCCATTCTCCTGTTCGATGGCCCTTTGTCAGAATTCAGCACCTTTTATTGCTTTGTTGATATGGAGATTAGTCAAATGACGTTGTCTGAAGATGATAGAGTCTCTGTGATGCCAGTCCTTTGATTTTGGATGCTTGCAAGTGGTCTTGTAAGCTTTGCACAAGTGGAAGAATATATTTTTATTGAATGAGACTCAGATATTCGCAACTGTTTTCCTCATCCAATGTTTGTCTTAATACACATTGATAATTGTATAACTGCTCGCAGCGCACAACACCTTACGACGCTCAAAATTCTATAATGGCGCACAGAAAACAGCAGTACAGAACAATAATGATGATGGATGGCTATAATGCCTAATCTAATGAAGACAAAAACGCCTAGGCCTTTACAACAGGAACATTGTAAAAAATTGATTATCTGTGTCTGTCTCCCTCTTTATCTCTCTTTGTCACACACACACACACACACACACACACACACACACACACACAAACACACACACACACACACACACACACACACACACACACACAGGGCGTTATAAACTGGGGAATGCAAATAAGAAAAGTGGGGAAATAAGCAAACAAGAACTTCATATTCACCTCTTCTTATTACGCCCAAATGACTGATTAAACTACCTGATCAACCAATTAGGTTTAAAAAAAAAAGCTTAAGCAGACCAAAACAACAACAACAAAAACAACAACAACAACCAAACAACGTAAACAAACAAACAAAAAACAAATCTTCATTCAAACTGCAGCACAGCTGATTCCTGAAGCAAACCCCTTCTTGACACCCCCATGCCTCGTGTTATGGCCCCATTAGCCTTGGGGGTATAATGTCTCCGTTTCATGGTTCATCACCTTTTCCTCTTTCCCTGGAAGGCAAAACGGAGGCTATCCATCCGTCTTCATTCCAGTCCAGCACTGATGAGTCTTACATTGTTCATGCTACGTTTGCCTCGTTTGCATTTTTTTCTTTGAAGTTGACGATAATTGTACCAACAGCTGCTTCTGAGTCAATTTCTACTTTACAAGTGTTAACTGCTTGTGAAGCAGAATTCGTTTCTTTTTCGTTTAGATGAAATTAAAAAACAACTTGACAGCCGTGCTGCGTACTTCGTTGTTCTTATAAATCATTTCTGTTTCCCACTTTTCGATGGTGGTAATCATGTTGGTTTTTCCTGGGGGTTTGGGGTGGGTGTTTTCTTAGGGGTGAGTGTGGGGGTGGGGTTCAACTAGAAAATGGAAGTTTCAGGGTTAAAAATCCATCTTAATCCACCACCCTGTTATATAATGTAGACCTTGAGTGGTATGGTAAAGAAAAAAAAGGTAAAAGAGTCCCATAACCTGTAAGGTCGTAGGGGAGCGAGGCGTCAGAGACCTCACTTCTCTAGGTGCCAGCATATTGAGGGCGGCGCCCATCTCCTCTCCCTCGCTGCTTTACCTTCCCTGACCCTAAAGAGGGCAGGTACCCATTTACAGGTGGGTGAACTGGGGGAACTGTACTGAAGCCAAGGCGCGCAAACGGTCACCCATCCAACTGGTAACCACGCTCGACGCTGCTTAACTTGGCCAGGGGAAATCGAGTGCTCCGACCACAGCTATCCCGTCCCCTTAGGGATTCATATTTCAGTTAAGGCGATATATGATATCCTGTGTCTAAGACATTTTTGGTAGAATTCTTAGTACAAAGTATAAGGCACTGGTTTAAGCATAATTTCAGTCAGTTTATAATTACGCAACATATCATAAGCAGCCAATGACACATCAGGGAAAAGACATCTTTGACGAAGATGCTATTATTGGTCACAGCAATACAAATTCCATCCAAATACGAAAACAAATACTTTATTATGCTAAACCAGAGAAATTGATGTAGATTAGGAGCAAAGGGTTAACCATTAAAGATTAGCACGTTAAACTGCAAACATGACTTTACAGAACTTACAGCACTATACAAAACCAATGAAACTTCAGGAGCTTCAAAATATTAATATTACACTGCAATGCAGTGAAACGTGACGTAGTACTATGCAACGCAACACAAAACAATAACACAAGATAGTCAAGGCAAGCTGTAAAAAAAAAATGAAGCCAGGAAAGAGAAAAGTAGTACCCTATCACTGTTGAGCTTCCACCTAACACCTTATTTTAATCCCGAAAATGGGGCTATGTATTAACTTCAACATACATGGCACACGTAGAGTGGGGAGAGGAAGAATAACGTAATACCGTTGTTTGTATGAGTGGGACAAATAAAGTGAATGAACTGGCAGAGAGCCAAGCAGAAGTCTGCCTCAATACAAGATCAACTGAAACATGAAAAGTGTTCGTAAAAAAAATTGTTCTCTTATACTTTCTCCTTGGGACTATAAAAGTGTATACGGGTTCATTTAAGCATTCACTGATTTTTTTTACCACCATAAGCGTACATGCCAATGTGACATATTTCTGAATGACTTTATCAACCCCCAAAAGGGCCTCACACGTCAGTTTTGATAATTTAGGGTTGTGAGACCCAGTTCACGTGCCAACAGACACTGTCTTATACAAGAGGCCACGCCTGTGGGGCTCTGTAAGACCATTTACCTAAAGTACGTTATTAGTGGTTGCTCTTGGCAAAGTTTGCGTGTAGAAATGCTTCTCCATATAGGTAAAAATACTGCAACTTAAGAGGATCCTTGTGGTTTGTTTTTTTTTACTCTAGAGAATTACTTTACAGAAAGCGCTTTCATTTGTTTGCTTACAAGATTCAGCGCTATATGAATACCATAAATCATCATCATCATCATCATCATCATCATCATTATTATTATCAGTTCATTTCATTTCATTTCATACCACTTTAAGTCACGGCAGATTTCTCTCCGTGAAATTCGGGATGCTCTCCCCGGGGAGAGCGCGTTGCCACAAGAGCTGCGCCACCCTTTTTTTTTCTTTTTCCTGTCTGCAACTGTATTTGTTTCCCTATCAGAGTGGCTTTTTTCTACAGAATTTTGCCAGGGACAACTCTCTTGTTGCCGTGGGTTCTTTTACGTGCGCTAAATAATTATGTGTAACACACGGGACCTCGGTTTATCGTCTCATCCGAAACACTAGCGCCCAGACCACCACTCATGGTCTAATGGATGGGGGAAAAGTTTTGGGTCCAAACTGGGTTCAAACCACCGCACACTTCCGACCCAGACTTTTTGCTTTCTAAACAGGTGCGTTACCTCTAGACCACCGATCCACTTACGAAGTTCGTTGTGCTAAGAGCTTGCAGTCCTTCGGATGAGACTATAAACCGAGGCTCTGTGTTCGAACACATACAGAACATCTTTCGCACACGTTAAATCCTGTTCCGCTTTTTGGAAGAGTAGGCCATTGTGTGCCGGTGGAAACAGATGACAGCATTGACAAAACCGCATACACACGGGGACTGGGTGTAAAAAAAGCACATGAGTGCTTATTCCATTATCCTAGATATAAAAGAATAAATAAATAAATAAATAAATAAATAAGTGGCTTAACGCTGTCTGAACAGAGCATGTTGAAGCATAACAACATCGGACTGCAGGCAATCGCCACTTAGCTTACACAAGCTGACACAAATGCTGACCTGGGTCAAGTACCAATAACAGCAGCGGTACTTTGGGGGATGTAGTCTGCCAACAACCCTACAACCCACAATGCCCTTCTGCGCTATTGATCCTTGGGGGAGAGGGGGAGGAGGAGTCGGGGGGGGGGGGGGGTGGCTTTATGACCGTTTTCACACAGTATTTCTGGCTTTCGTACTACGTGCATAGGCCAAGGAATAAAGTAGCGATACAAACTGCCCTGTTATACACCACAATGCCAGACTGAAGGGTATAACACTAGAAGTTCTCTTTACCTTGCTAGTTTAAGGCGGAACACTTTCACAATGGACACGTGGAGAGAAACCTCTGCGGTGATCTGGGCCTGCACTACCTGAGACCTCTTTTATATTTATCCTTTTTTTTATATTTTATTCTTTTATATCGACGATAATGGAATAAGCACGTATGTGCTTTTTTACATCAAGTCCCCCGTGTGTATGCGGTTTTGTAAATTTTCTGTCATCTGTTCCCACCAGCACACAATGGCCTACTCTTACGAAAAGCGGAACAGGATTTAACGTGTGCGCAAGATGTTCTGCGTGCGTTCGCCCACGGGGCCTCGGTTTATAGTCTGATCCGGACTTTTGGGGAGAGTGGAGTCTGTACTGATGGTTAACTCCAGAGGAAAATATCCCCTTGAACGGGAATCGAATCTGGGTCGTCAGATTGCCAGCGCATTGTTCTAACCACTAGGCTATCCCGTCCCCCCAACCTTGACACAGAGTGTGCTGACCAGCAATGGGCCAAGGAACAGCATGGTCAAGTTACACAGTGCACCAGATAGTGACCATCGGTCAGCCTATCCCACATCTTCTTCCAGGCATGCCTCTTCTTTTGACGAAATCACGGTCATGCTAGAGACGTTTAAGTGTACTGTGAATGACAGGTTTGGTGGTCTAGAGACAGATTCCTTAGCATATCAATGACAAGTTCTCAGTCTTGTAGGAAGAGGTAATGATTCTGAGGGAGGAGGTGAGTGTGCTACGTGAACCAATTACTGAACTGGCAAAGACAAGTGTAGAACTTACGAATAAATTGGACGTTCCAGACAAAAAAAGACTGATCATCTAGAAGGAAGAAGGGGAGAAAATGGTATAGAGTGTATGTCTAGAGAAATGAAATAATGTGAAAGGGTGCGATTCAAAAAATCTTACTAAACTTGGCATAACTTGTAAAGTTGACTTTGACAGGGTTTATCGAGCTGGTGACAAACAAGATGCACCTTTAAATGCAAAAGATGACCTATCTGTATGTGCAAAATACTTAGATGAAAAAGAAAATGAAGGGAGCAGCAAATTTTTTCAGCGGTGAAGATTGTTCCTCCTGTTTGCGTGAAACCAGGTGCAAGTAATCAGCGCATCTGAAAAAGTACACAGTGGTGGTCAAAAGAGCTTTGAGGTTTCGTCACCTCATCACTGAAAACACACAAAACCTCTTTCTTTATAAACATGGATCATCTGAAAGGGCCAAGCTAGAATAAAATGGCTGTATTTCTGCTATGTGTTCTTTTCTCTCCAAGGGACCCAGATATAGATAAGGGTATCAACATTTATCTAACAACCCTTAGGCATCAGTCTGTTTTTGCACGTGCTCACAGACCTATTGTCCATAGCCTTAGGCTGGTGTTGCTAGTTGCTGTTGAGCACGTGATAAGCACAATGGCGTAGCATATTGACAGCGTTGACTGTTAGCTTGTATCGTGTGGGAATGAAAGTGTGCTGTTTGAAGCAGATAAAATGTGCCGTTAGATGCTGATGGAACGTGTGGGAATAGAAATGAGCTTTTGTTGTAAGTCAAGCATATAAAACCAGTCTTTCTATGGTTCTGATGACTTGTCGATCTTTGTAAATAAACGTTTGTTATGTCATGGAAGATGAACTGTTTGCTTTCTACAATTAAAGATCGTGGCTTTGTTCTCGCTCGTTTATACTTTGGGGTTGTTGATTTGAGTCCTCTATAAATGCACTTGGTTGTAATGTATTTTCCGATTTTAATGTTTAATGTAAACTTGCTATCACAAAATGCGTACAAGTAATGACAACGTTCGGGTAGCGTCATGTGTTTGATGAGAAATTGATTTGCTTTGTGTGTAGATATTGTTAATATCAAGTATGAATTATATTGATAAACATCTGTTTGGAAAACCGAAAGGTGGGTTTTATGTTTGTGCATACGTTCTTTCCATGTGATTGCTTTACATTTACGAGTTCTAAGCGGTATAGGTAATTGCAACCTTCCAGTTCAGTGCATGAGGAAAGTACTGTGGATGATTGTTTTAAATTACCAAGTGAGCTCTTTTCCCCTAATATAATACGTGCGGCATGTTTCTCTTTGAACAGATCATGATCGTATGCCTTTTGATGCTTCCTTTCTCATGAAAAGTATATATAATGAAGATACAACAGTCCACGGTCATATGTTAGAGAAGTTATTGTGCAATAATGACATTGCTGGATTGCTTTGTGAAATTCCAGATAATGAGCAGACTGTAGCAAGAACAAGTTATGCTATTGATTTCCTCCCTTCCTCTCTAATAATGATCATCATCATCATCGCGCTGCAAAAATAAGAACAGATAAACCAAGTTTGGGCTGGCCGTAAGGGACAGTGAGCTAAACCAGAGCTGAGGTGGAAGTATATGTTGCTTGTACATGTAGATATCAGGTGACACGCTTCTTGCGTGTATTTGCCAATAGTAACAGTTTACTTACACCCACTGCTTCTTTCAAACCTCATGCGAACGATAGTGAATGGGTAACAGCTTCTGAGTAAAAATGATAACCAGCTAAGGGAAATTTACAAGGTGTACATGGTCACGCTGTTTTGCTTATCCGTTATAGATGTGTTTATTCTTTTTTTCTCTAGATTGATGCTAAAACATCTCTCGTAAATTACACTTTAATTTTAGAAGAAAAAAGTTAGACTGCAAGAAAAAGACAACAATACCAAAACTGCATGACAACAACTTTTTTCAAGCTTTCAAGTACTGACGGTGCATGTCACACACTCGTTCATGTCTATAACCTCTTGGTAAGTCAATCTCGAACAAGCTTCACTCCACTACGTAAGTCTCGCTTAGTTGATTGCAAATCATCTTTGCCAAGTCTTGTGAGTCTGTCTCTACAATCATTACCTTCCGTCTCTTTGTAAATGGAGGGCAACAACAGCAACAAACAACAATAACATAAAAGAAAGTCATCGGTATCATAGTCATGCCGTTCTTTCAACCCTCAGTTTCTCTGTCCCCAGAACTGGCCGGACCCCAGGCAATCCGGGGAGTTCTTCCTGGGCGCCATCTTCCTCTTCTGCTACGCCCTCCCGCTCTCCTTCATCGTCTGCTGCTACTTCCTCATCGGCTGGAAGGTCTGGAACCGCGACGCCCCGGGCATCACCACGGAGCGAGGCGTCATCCAGAAGTCCAAGATCCGCGTGGTGAAGATGCTGGCCGTGGTGGTCCTCCTCTTCGCCCTCAGCTGGCTGCCGCTGTACGTCGTCAACCTCATCATCTACTTCTTCAACCCGGGCGACGACAGCCAGGAGATTCAGATCATCCACGACTCGGTGATCCCCGTGGCGCAGTGGTTAGGAACCTCCAACAGCTGTATGAATCCGCTGGTGTACTGCCTGTTCAGCAAAAGGATCCGGGAGAGGATCCGCTTGATGGTCACCTGCGCCAGCCGCAACGAAGCCAGGCGCACGATATCCAGGTACTCCAGCACACGCCACATGACGGTGGACTACTGTAACGGACAGGTGAAGCTGGCTTTCCGCTCCAACGTGTCGCCCAACAGACTGACGGCCCTGACCTACCAGAACAAGCCCATGCTGATGGCCTCCAGTGCGGACAACTCCGAAGATAACGTGCTGAACTCCGATACTGCTGTGACCATGACTTAAGAAGAGTGTGTCACGAATGCAGAAGCAGATGTACAGAAAAAACGAGTGAGGAAAAAGGGGGTTTTTCTCCTTTCTTGGGAAAGTGTCCTACAGGAGTGAGAGTCTGTGCCCTGATCTGTAATGCTCAAATGTTTGTTTTACGAAAATGACTTGTTTTGAAAGTGATTTCGGGTAGGAATATAATCACGTGAATTCGTTTTAAGTCCATTTCAGTTAGGGCTAGTAGTAAAAAAAAAACGAACAGAACAAAGTTTTATTTTCAAAGAAGAAAATACTTGAACCCTCAGTTGACAAGGGGAACACGACTATGATCAGTGACTGCGACTACGATGTGTCTGTGTGTGTGTATACCGTGTATTAGAATATTTACGCGCCAGGGGTGTGGTTGCTTTTAATATCACACTACCTGAAATGTGTCGAAAAGTGGGCGAGACGAATGCACGAGTGATTTCTAACTTTATTTTGGGGGAAAATCTCAGAAGTTGATTATCTTATGAGTTGTTTAAAAAAAAACATTACAAAACCGCATATATCATGCATTTTCATTTCTGAACAAGTCTCTCGATTGCCAATGATTAAGTTTACATTCGCTTATTATTCTTTTTCAACGCAATCACTAACCATACCGCACAAATTTGCAAGGACTTCATTAAGAAGAAAAATTTATTGACTAAGCCAATGTATGTGTAGGACCATAATTCTTCTGTACGCTCAAACTGTATCAACATTGAATAGTTGTGGAATTCGGATGTACTTGACGTTGCTGTAATCATTATTTGTTTTCAAAAAAATTATTATTGATGCTGTTGTTGCAGAATATTTCGTCTCAGATCTCAGATTCGTGCGTAACGAATGAACGTAACTGACGCTGGTATCAACATTCATTTTACATTCGTAGCACACTTCACTTAAGACGTTTTGTAAAAGGCTATTTATGTTCTATTCATTGAGTCACTAGATAAGTTTAATGATCTTGTTTTAGTATTTGCAAACCGTACCACTAATATGTATTTGATGAAATATGTACAAGTTCACTGGCAGAAATTAAGAATCAAGATT
>CM054135.1:29105549-29115549 GCA_028751875.1 Rapana venosa | reverse complement strand
GGTACAAAGTGCATACTAGGTGTATTTGTACAAAGCGCATGCTAGGTTTATTTGGTTGGGGTTTTTTCGTAACCCACCGAACACTGACGCGAATGACTGGATCTTTCACAAACATGTTTGATCTTCTGCATACACATTATACATGGAGAGAGAGAGCAGAGGCACTAGCGGGTCTGCATTTGAAGTTGACCCAGTAGATGGCAAAAGTCCTCGGTCACTAATTCATCAGAAGCATCTGTCCAGATTCGAACCTGCGACCTCATGGGTCCATTGGATATAAGTCAAATGTTCTCACCCACTCCGCTAGAGCAGGCAAGTAGGTAACTGGAAACGAACGATAAAGACCAGACAGATAACTAGCAGTGTGAAATGGACACACTGGGGGGACGGGATAGCCTGGTGGTTAGCCTGATGCGCTCGTGATCTGCTGACCCGGGTTCGATTTTTCCCGTTCAAGAGGATTTTTCCTCTGGAGTTAACATCAGTGCCGACTCCACTCTCCCCAAAAGGCCTTCGGGTGAGACTATATAAACCGAGGTCCCTGTGTAAGAACGCACGCAGAACATCTTACGCGCACGTTAAAACCCGTTCCGCTTTTTCGGAAGATTAGGCCATTGTGTGCCGGTAGGAACGGATGACAAAATTGACAAAACTGCATACACACCGGGGACTAAATGAAAAAAAGGACTCGATTGCTTACACAATTATCCTCGAAATGAAAAGAATAGAATAAATAAAATAATTAAAAAGTAAATAATAGATAAAATAAAATAAACACCGCGCTCTTACTATCGACTTTCAATCTCACTACCCAGGCAGCAAGAACAAAGCAACAAAGCAACACAAAACCCAAATACGTTAGAGACCGCTGAGAGAGGGGGGAAAGAAGAACAAGAAATGTCATTACTTGATTAAACAGAAAAAGACCAGCGAAATGCCGGAAAGGGCAAAAGAATAGGATAAGTATTTAAAAAACCCAAACAAACAAACAAAACATCAACAACACCAAAGCTATAACAAAACCTTAAATGTCAAAGTTTGTTTTCAATATAAGGGCAGAAATTGGACGGAATTGATATCCCTTCCACCCCAACTACCACCACCACCATCACCACCATTACACCCCTATCCCCTTTTGAAAAAAAGCAAGAACAATCCCCCCCCCAAAAAAAAAAAACCCATCACAACAACAACACAACACACAAAACAAAAAACAACGACGGCAACAAAAAAGAAAGTGGTGACAGGAAATAAAAGACGCAAGGCAGAAACAATGAGAGTGATCGAAAAGGGGAATGACTCACTAAAGAACGGGATCCCATATGGAGAACAATAATAAAAGACACGGGAGCAGCGGTACCTTAAAATAGCAAGGGAAGGGATAGCTCAGTGGTCAGGGCACTCGCTTTCCCCCAGCCAAGGTTAAGCAGCGTCGAGCGTGGTTACCACTTGGATGGGTGACCGTTTGTGCGCTTGGCTTTAGTACAGTTCCCTCAGTTCACCCAGCTGTAAATGGGTACCTTCCCTCTTTAGGGTCAGGGAAGGTAAAACAACGAGGGAGAGGAGATGGGCGCTGCCCTCAATGTGCAATTTGGTAGAGCAACGAACGAACGAACAAACAAACAAACAAAGAAACAAACAATCGAACGAACGAACGAACAAACAAACAAATAGCAAGATATTGGGAAGAAAGAAATGTAGAACTGCTTCTCTTATAGTGGGATCGATAGATTAATACGCGTTGTCATTATGTATTGACGTGGCTAGTATTGCTTTTGTCCTGTTGTGTTTTGTTTGTTTGCTGTTGTTATTATTGTTTCTGTTGTTTTAGTTGTTGTTTTTATTGTTGTTGGTGGTTTTTGTTTTGTTGTTTGGTTTTGGTTTTATTGTTGTTGGGATTTGTTGTTGTTTTGTTTTGTTTTCTTGAAGAGAGAGAGAGACAGAGTAAAGCTTTATGGTGACATTTGGAGGGTTCCTTTGTTCGTGTGTGGGGTTTGTTAGAGTTTGTTTTGTTGTTGGGGCTGTTGTTGTACGTTCCCCAGCTTTAACACTGTAGGGGGTCACCCAGAATCATTATGCACTCTTGACTCACTCATCATCCCACCTGGGAATGAATCACTGTGAGATAGCAAGTACACACCGGATGAGAAGTTTGCGCGTATGATTCTTTTCAAGTACCTCGCCACATAGGCAGCCATACTCCGACTTAAGAGGATTTTCTCCTCGATAGAGAGTGCGGTTGTTATGTTAAGAGCCTGTCATGGCAGAAGGCAATCTCAACACAATTTTTACAACAAAGCAGTTTAGATTTGCTTTGGTACGTAGCTGACATCAATAGCTGACAGCTTTTATTCTGGGTCAGTTTGGATTTGTTTTATTTGGGGTTCGGTTTTTTTTGTTTGTTTGTTGTTGGGTTTTTTTTGGGGGGGTCTGTTTCAGTTGTTGTTGTTGCTGTTGTTGTTGTTGCTGTTGTAGTTGTTGTTTTCTTGCAACGACGTTCGTTGATTTTTTTAGTCATTTTAAGAATAGTTTTGCTTTTAAAAAAAAAACACCTATTTACAGCACTCTTCTTAAACATTGATTTCCTCTGAGTGTTACTTTGTGCAGTTGTAATAAATATGCGGTTCAGAAATAATGTAATTATGACATATTAATCATATTGATTGACTATGATGGTGAGGTCCTTTATTTTCCTTGTTGTTGCTGTTGTTGTTGTTTTAAGGGGATTTATTCGTAAAATAGGTGTAGCGTGATTGAAGAGTTTAACACGCAAAAGACATTATAGAAAACGAAAATATCTCTCTCTCTCCCTCTCTCTCTCCCTCTCTCTATATTTTCTCTCTCTCTCTCTCTCTCTCTCTCTCTCTTCTCTCTCTCTCTCTCTCTCTCTCTCTCTCCTCTCTCTCTCTTTCTCTCTCTCTTCTCTCTCCCGCCCTAAAATATCTGTACCCAAGGCCAATGTACTTAATTATTTCAAGTTCAAGATCAGAGCTCTCTCTCTCTTTCTCTCTCTTCTCCCCCCCACGCCCACCTACTTCTCTCGCTCTCTCTCTCTCTCCTCTCTTCTCCCCCCCCCTCTCTCTCTCTCTTTCTCTCTCCTCTCTCTCTCCCCCTCTCTCTCTTTCTCTCTCTCTCTCTCCTCTCTCTCTCTCTCTCTCTCTCTCTCTCTCTCTCTCCTCTTTCTCTCTCTCTCCTCTTCTCTCTCATCCCTTCATTCTCTCTCTCCCTCATCCCTATATATTTTCTTTCTCCCCGTTTATTTTTTTCCTTTTGTACTTTCTTCTTTCTTTCATCTGCCATTCTAGCTCTGCTTGCGTTGTTGCTATTTCTTTATTTCTTTTAAATCCATCTGTCCGTCTGATCTCTCTGTTTGGTTCTTTGGTCTAATTAACTTTCTTTTCCTTAAAAAGAATAAAACAAAGAAGGAATTCTGTTGTATCTCGATGTCTAGCAGGCTGGGTTTTTTGTGGGTTTTTTTCATGTTTATTTTAGTTGTTTTAACACTTCTGAAAGGACATAATATATTAGATGTATGCTCGCTTGCCCTCTCTCTCTCTCTCTCTCTCTCTCTCTCTCTCTCTCTCTCTCTCTCTCTCTCTCTCTCTCTCTACTATCTCTCTCTCTCCCTTCTCTCCTCTCTTCTTTCTCAAGAATTCTCTCTCTCTCTCAATCTCCTGTGTATTGTTTGTTTCTCTAGTTTTTAGTTTGTTTCTTTAAAACAATTTTTTCTCATAGACAGGGCTCTAACGAAAAGAAGATTCTCTCACAAAAAAATGTTATTTTTGATTTGCTTGTGTTCTCCTATTTTCGTTTTCATTTTGTAGCTTTATTAAGTTTTTGACACTTGTTTTCTTCTTATGATTTCTTTCATATCAGAAACACCGATAAATTACAGATATTGAACGTTTGTGTACAGTGTTTTTATTTCTTTTTTTGCAACCACTGCTTTTGTTACTGCTGCGATTAGGCGTTCCACAGATGGACAACCTGATAGTCACCCAGAATATGCACTCTGTCTTACTAGTTATGCCTTGGAATGTTTTTTTTTTATGAGACCCCATTCTTTTTTTTTTATTCCTCGGCCAGAGCTCCGAGGTTCACCAAAGATGAAGTTTTGTGAATGCGACCGGTTTTGCCGACTTTGAAGGTAGCCGCATTCCGACTTCAAGAAGAGACCGTAAATATGTATCGGCTGAAAATTTTGCAAGTATGACTGTTTTCAAGTACCTCACCATATAGGCAGCCATACTCCGACTTCGCGCAGTTTGATCTCCTTTAATGTAGAGTGCATATAATTATTGTTATTTCAAGAGTTATTCAGGAACAGGGACAATTTAAATATAATGTTTTTAAAGTATAACTTGATTTTAATGTAGGCCAAGTATGCTGATACCAATAAGGGACAAGGTATTTTTGCATGGTCCGGCCATAGCTTATAGCTCTGCTTGAGGAGGGTTTTTTATGTCTACATTTTTTTCCTTCTTTTTTTTAACTTTCAGTTTGCTCCATTGTTTTATGAGGGCTTCAGTGATCAACTACATCGTAAAAGAAGCATCGATGTTTTCTCTGTTTCAATCTTTTTACAGTATCACGCTTTTTTCTGGTAAAATAATGCCAAGTGTTCTGAAGGCTGTTAAATATTGACCCAGGGCTAACAAGAAGTTATGGCTGTTCGTTCTATGGCCTTGTTTGTTTTGTTTTGATATTTATTTGTTTCGGGGGACTGTTTCTATTCTGTTAATGTTTTGTTTTGAGTATCGTTGAGTTTATTCCATACAAAGAAATTTACTGCCTATTATCCTTTCGAAAAACATATATTTTCTTCGTGGGTTTTGTTTCCAAATTGCTCGATTTGCTTCCGATTTTGTTGCTGTTGTTGTTTTTTTCATTGCTTCATTTCGAAATTCTTGTAAACTCACATATCAGAGCATTCTAACTCGTAAGTTTTTGTTATCTTTATCATTATCGTTCTTATTATTATCTTGTGTATTGTTGTTTTCGTTTTTATTGTTATTATTATCATTATCATCATCAATATCATCATTATTATTATTATTATTATTATTATTACTATTATCATTATCACCATTCCTTTATTTCGAAGATAATGGAATATGCCCTTATATCCTTTTACTTCCAGTCGCCGTGTACATGTGGTTTTTGTAAATTTTGTCATTCGTTCCTACCGCCACAAATGGCCTACTCTTTCGAAAACGTGGAACAGGGTTGACGTGTGTGCATGACGTCCTGGGTGCGTCGGCACACGGAACCTCGGTTTATTGACTCAACCGAAGGACATTCGGTGCATTTTTGGTAGATATGTATACTCTAGATGGAATATTGCGCATACGAAACGCCGTGAGAAACTGAAAACTCAAAGTTGATTCTCTCCCTCTCTCTCTCTCTCTCTCTCTCCTCTCCTCTCTCTCCTCCTCTCTCTCTCCTCTCTCTCTCTCTCTCTCTCTCTCTCTCTCTCCTCTCTCTCTCTCTCTCTCTCTCTCTCTCTCTCTCTCTCTCTCTCTCTCTATTTCTATATATCTATCTATCTATCCCTCTCTCTCTCTCTGTTTTTATATTTTTTTATGTCTTATTTTTCATGCATCTGTATCCGTGCCTAAGCTTGATAGGAAAGCATAGAGAAGGCATGCAAAAATATCTGTAGTACATTTCATAGATCTGGAGAATGCTTATGACAGAATGCCTACAACAAAAATAGTTGGAACTGTCTGTGATTGAAGAAAGTTTCCGAGAGGTTATTAGGGGTAAGAAACCCCCAGGTTATTGGAGTGGGTCAGGTAACGTACAAAAAACAATGTCAGTGAAAACCGGGAAGTGTTAACGGGAGTACACCATGGATCTGCACTTTCTCCTTTCCTCTTTATATCTATAACGGATTGCTTGACGGAAGAGATCAGGAAAAGAAGCATCTTGGAGCATGATGTTCGTGAATGATGCGGTCATTCATTCATTTTGCTTCAGAACGGAAAGAAAGTGGAAGAAGAACTAGAAAACTGGAGGAAAGCTCTCAAAGTCAGAGTTATGCGAGTGAGCCGACAAAAATCTGAGTCGTTATGTGTTAGAGGAGGAAATGCATAACCATAATGAGCCAAGACGTCAGAAGATGAAGTTCCACGAATCTTCACCTTCACCTATTCCGTAGTCCTATGAACCGTGGGGGCACCGATGAAGATTTTGCAACCAGCTCCCTCCACTCCCCACGGTCTTCTGTTTTCTGTAGCAAATCGTTTCTCTGAAGGCCGTTCCACGGATGCAGAGGTTCAAATATCTGGACTCCGCAGTACAGGAATATCAGGAGGAAGGGAAGGGGAGAGAGAAAAGTGCCAAGAAAGATACCAGCGGGTTGGAACAGTTGGAGAAAAAGGTTACTGAAGATCTATATGACAAGATGCGAAAGGAAAGTAAAAAGGAAATGTGTACAATACTAATGCAAGATCAGAAATGTTTAATGTTTAAAGGAAATGTGTGCAATACTATTGCAAGATCAGAAATGCTTAATGCTCTGGAGACAGTTGTCTCCACAAACGGAATTTTAAAAAAATAATCAGATGGCAGAGATTAAAAAAATTCTGCAAAGGACCCTGTTAGGATCTTCTTCTTCGTCTTCTTCTTTGCAATTCTTCTTCTTTGTCGAGCGCTCACACAGCAACTACTGTGTCACATGAGCGAAAATGCGTTGCGCTGCCTTTAAGCGCCTAACAAGTCAAGCCCAGCACATCCAACTTTGGCATGGCAGAGAAATATCGTCTCACTTAAAAAAATAAAAGATAAATGAAGTAAAGTGAGTAGAAACATGACAGTGAAGGACCTTGGTGACCAACGAAAAGAAGGAAGGCCTCGATGGTTTGGACATGTTTGGAGAAGAAATGGCCAGTAGGTCACAAGAAAGTGGTGGACACGATGAGAGTTGAAAAAAGAAGCAGAGGACGACCAAGGATCCCGATGGAGAGACTGTGTGGAGGAAGATATAAGAGGGTGAGGTGTCCAGCCAAGAGAAGCGGAGAAGAGGTCTGGGTGGAGGAGACAGGTTCACACTGGCAACTCTGAATAGCTCGGGAATAAAGTTAGAAGATGAAACGTATTCGTGTTTAGGCTTTTTTTCTGTTTCTGTCTTCTTTTTGTTTGTGCTCAGTTCCTGTCTGCCTACGTTTCCTTCGAGTTTCTCTCTGGTTACTTTTTTATGTGTTCTTATGTGTTATTTGTGCCGATTTTATTAATTTCCTTTGTGTTTTCTCTTTCTTTTAATTAACTTTTTATTGTCACTGTATTTTTCTCTCGGTATCTTACTGGCCTTCCCACCTTTTTTTTGAAATTGTCACTTGTGGTTTTCTTTATAATGCTCTCTCTGCATCTGTCTCTGTCTCTGTCTGTCTCTGTCTCTCTCTCTGTCTCTGTCTCTCTCTCCACTGTGTAACTGTCTCTAAGTTTCATCCGTCATCAAAGCAAAACATAACAAAACCTCACCAACCCTTCTAATTCAATTTGCAGCAGTTTCCGGATTGTTTTTATCCTGTCTTCTACTTTCGTTACTTTCTTGTTGTTGTTTTTTGTTTTTTGTCTTATTATTCTTTATACATTTTAACACCTAAAATAGATATCCAAATAATAACAAGGCTGTCTATTTCTGCTCTCAAGTCTGTAATTTTCCCCTTTCCTTAACAGTTTAAAGATATTCTTTTCCAATGTCCTTGAAGGATGACTTTGGTCAATTAAATTCTGACAAAAAGGCCGAGAAATAATTCCGCCTTTTAAAAACCAAAGAAACAACATTACCTTTGATGCTTTTTAAATGACAAAACCTACACTGATTTAAAATTTCTTGTTCATCACCTTTTTAAGAGTCCGGGTACAAGAAAACAGACCTTGTCTGTTATTGACGTTAGCTGTGTTCCACAGCTCTACATTAAAGTGTTGTTTTGCTTTGGGAAAAGTTATAATCAAGTTGTCTCCAGCCGCGAAAAAGCTCTAAACAGAACAGTCTGTACCCTACTGTAAAGTAGAAAAGCAATTCCCTGATGTCAAGAGTATAGTTGTCTACATAGGGAGGTACTAGGGAAAAATAAACAGACATTCCTGCAGATTTTTCATAGGCGTGGGAGAGAATAGTTTTATTTTCTGCCTTCTTGGTCCATTCATTTTTTCATTACTTCATGCCCCACTGGGGGACGGGGTAGCTCAGTGGTCAGAGCGCTCGCTTCCCCCAGCCAAGTTAAGCAGCGTCGAGCGTGGTTACCAGTTGGATGGGTGACCGTTTGCGCGCCTTGGCTTCAGTACAGTTTCCCCAGTTCACCCAGCTGTAAATGGGTACCTGCCCTCTTTAGGGTCAGGGAAGGTAAAGCAGCGAGGGAGGGGAGATGGGCGCCGCCCTCAATATGCTGGCCATAGAGAAGTGAGGTCTCTGACGCCTCGCTCCCCTACGACCTTATGGGTTATGGGACTCCTTTACCTTTTCCTTTTTAATGCCCTACAAGGATTCCTGGGTGGCATGAGTTAAACAAATTACATATTGTAAATGATCTCAATGGTGATAAGCTGTTGAACACGCAACAGCTACTATTTTCTAACGTACAATGCACATCATCTCTTGTTTTTCTTGTTTCTCTTTTCGTTTATCTTAAGTAATTGAAGACACAGGGGCAACAACATCCTAAAACATTTCCATGCAGTGTATCTGGAATACGCCAAACCAGTCGACGCCCATCTCTCTCCACGTCGAAGATTGTAGTTGGCTGTCTTTATTGTCATTCACACCACGAGACCAAAGCTGCCTGATTCTTCTCCAAAACCCGAAGACGTTTTTTTAACGTGCGCAAAAGATGCTATGTGCACGTTCACCTATGTGACCGCGTTGTATTGTTTCATCCTTTTAGAAAAAAAATCAGATATGGGAGGGGGAGGCAGGATAGCCTAGTGGTTAGAGCTTTTTGATCGTTATTTGGCGGTCTAGTGTAAAGCCCGGGTTCGAACCACCATCGAGACGACCGGTTAAAGGGGAAGTCTCCCCTGGAGCTAACATCAGTACTGACTCCACTCCCCCAAAGGGTCCTTCAATGAGACTATAAACCGAGCCCCTATGTGCGATCGCAAGCAGAAAATCTTGGGCAAAACAGCTGGTGCTGTACTTAAGAGGAGATATATTCTTGTAAGGAAAATAAACCATGCCCACAGGAATGTTTACATATCATCCCAGAAATCGGAATACAGCTACCTTAGCGGTGGTAAAAACGGTCAAAAACGCAACAAAATAAATTTCACCATTGGTGAGCCTGGGGTTTCTAGCCAGGAATTGAAAAAGCTCCTCAGATCATTTATTACCTGCGGTACGGATGTCAACGAGTTGTCAACAGGATAGGTCAGTGGTCAGAGCACTCGCTCTCTCCAAGCTTAAGTTAAGCAGCGTTGAGCGTGGTTGCCTAATGGATGTGTGACCCTTTGCGCGCCTTGGCTTTAGAACAGTTCCCCCATTCACCCAGCTGTAAATGGGGTACCTGCCCTTTTAAGGGTCAGGGAAGGTAAAGCAGCGAGGGAGAGGAGTTGGGAGCCGCCTTCAATATGCTGGCCTCTGGAGAAACTGAGGTCTGTGATGCCTTTCTCCCCAACGACCGCATAATAGTTATGGGACACCTTGACCTTTAATTATGTTGATTATGCCCTGTAGTAATATCAAGGAGGCTATGAGTAAGCTCTGTCATGGTTGGCTTGCCCAAAGTGTACTGAGTACATGTTTCGGCGCAGTATCCTCCCTCATAGGGGATGCCCAAGGCCTGTCAGTATAAACAGCATCACCATCTTCTGAATAATTCTGTGCAAGGACTTCCCTCTTCTTTTCTATCCTTTTCTTTGTTTCTGCTTTGTTCCTTTTCTTCCTGTCACGTCATTCTTGTTTGTTTTCTGCCTTCTTGGTCCATTCTTCTGCCCCCAGAGGGACAATTCTCTCCCACGCCGAAGTCGGATGCGCTGGGGTGGATTTTTTGTATGCGCT
>CM054135.1:29085549-29100549 GCA_028751875.1 Rapana venosa | reverse complement strand
GGCCATTGTGTGCCGGTGGGAACGGATGACAGAATTCACAAAACCGCATACACACGGGGACTGTATGTAAAAAAGCACTTAAGTGCTTATTCCATTATCCTTGATATAAAAGAATAAAAAGAAAAAAATAAATAAATAAAATTATATCGTGAGATATTTAAAACAACCCTACACAACATACTTTTTGTGTTCATCCATTGATTACTCGCAATCTCATGGTGGCTCCTAGATGTAATGAATGAATTAAGCAAAGTGACCTCTAAGATGCTGAGTTAAAGCACGCTCCACAACAACAACAACAACTAAGTTTTATTGTGTATGCTCTCGTGAAAATGCACACTAGTGCAAGCGAAACAAGAGAGATGCATTATCATGTGCAGGGTTTGGAGGGGAAAAAAGCTCAAACAAAGGTGTGAAGTCATTATTCCTATTAAGTTAAGAGTACGTTTAGCTGTCTGTGCCCGTGTGTGTGTGTGTGTGTTTTGTGTGTGTGTGTGTGTGTGTGTGTGTGTGTGTGTGTGTGTGTGTGGTGTGTGTGTGTGTGTGTGTGTGTGTACAGGCATGTGTGGTTTCTATGTATCGTTGCGTGGATTTCCAAATTGCCTTGACACCTAAAACATGGTAAGAAAGTGACATATTAAGGAATATGGAAACTATTATAAAATAAACAGTTCAGTACTACTGCCTAATTTTTTTTTTCTTTTTTTTCTTTTATATCGAGGATAATGGAATAAGCACTTTTGTGCTTTTTTACATCTAGTTCCCGTGTGTATGCGGTTTTGTAAATTCTGTCATCTGTTCCCACCGGCACACAATGGCCTACTCTTACAAAAAGCGGAACAGGATTTAACGTGTGTGCGAGATGTTCTGCGTGCGTTCGCACACGGGGCCTCGGTTTATAGTATCATCCGAAAGACTTTTGGGGAGAGAGGAGTCTGCATACATGTCAGGACTGACAAGCCACTTTGATAGGGAAAGAAATACATTTACAGACAAGAAAAAGAACAAAAATAATGGGTGGCGCTGCTCTTGTGGCGTCGCACTCTCCCCATAGACAGCAGTCCGAATTTCACGCAGAGAAATCTGCGTGACTTAAAGTGGTAATTTCTTTTTAAAAAATGAAAATAACTTATAAATATCGGTGCAGCTATCGCCATTTTAAAAGCAAGTGCAAACCAGATTTCAAACTTGCCAACATCAACGAATGCATGAAAATCAAGTGGAAAAAAAACCACCGAACAAACGAAACACTCAAAGAGGTTGTTGTATTTTACGAAGGCATTTACAAAATTGTTGCAAACAGATGCTATGTTTGCCCTAGGTCAACGCAGGAACAGGAAGAGACAAACAAACACAAACATATAAACCAAAATAAATAGTAAGTGCGAAAGAGTAAGAGATGAAACAAAGGGTGGCTGAGTGTGTGTGTGTGTGTGTGTGTGTATGTGTGTGTGTTTGTGTGTGTGTGTGTGTGTGTGTGTGCGTGCGTGTGTGTGTGTGTGTGTGTGTGTGCGTGCGTTCTCGTGTATGTGTGTGTGTGTGTGTGTGTGTGTGTAGGGGAGGGGGTGAGGCGAGAGGGGGGGGGGGGGGGGGGTTAGGGAGACAGAACAAAGACAGGAAGACAACTATTTTTTAAAGCTATTTCTAGACCACATAACACATCTTTCATCCTTTCCTGTGAATAGTGTTTTTTTTGCGAATTTCCTTCCAGACATAACAATTATTTAGAACGACAAGATACCCGGCTTGTCAGAAAGATTATCTATCATCTTTTTTTTTTGGGGGGGTCGTCAACTTTTTTTTTTTAACCCAGTGCATTTACGGGTTGCTTTTTCTTTCTGAACTAGATTTTGGAAAATGACGGTTGAAATCAAAAGAAAGTTACATCGACATGCCAAGAAATGGGTTTAAAAAAATCAAACAAAGAAAGGGGGCTGAAGGGGAAGGAAGTTTTATGAACTAAAATCTCTCAAACGTACTTTTTTTTTAATTTAGGAGAAAGAGTGTTTTTCTCTCCAGTTTTTAGAACATGCCCGTCTTAGAGTTTCCATGGCGTTTCCTTTGATCCCACCGCTCCCAACCCTAACCAGGCTTTGCCTTGTGGCTTACTGCGGCTTTAAAGGTTCGCGGGAAACTTGTGAATGTTAGGCCGCTGCTGTGAGGTCACCAACCAGAGGGGCCCTGCACTGTTGCTGGGTCACACTTCCATGATGTTAAGTTTAGTGGTGTCTGCCTAATCCAGTATATGCGGGATACCCTCTGCTAAGCACTGTGCTAATGGCAATATTTGCATAGCCACCAAACCAGATTGAGGGGTGAGATGGTCTTCAGTAGTAGTCACCATCAACACGCCCCTTCAGTAACCGTCTATATACCCATGAACCCCCTCCACACCCTGAAGGTTTTTATACGGATTTGGCACAGGTCTGTATATGCTTAGATAACCAAAACTTAGACTAACTTTATCAGCCGCCATGGCGCAGTGGTTAGCGCCTTCGGTTACGGACTGGAAGGTCGCGGGGTTCGAATCCCATTAGAGTCATTAGGGCTTTTTCGGACTCCAGCCGGCTCCTACCCAGTGTGAGTTTGCTATGGGCTCATTGGGACCACACAGTCGAGCTTCATACACTTTACGAATGCGATCACATTATCTGACCAACACTGCAGGTGTCTGTAACTCTCGGGCCTGGTTGACGCCGGGATATACTATGGTAGAAAGCGTAGATTACAGTCATCTCACGTAGTCTCTAAGCTGATGCACTTCCATAGCAGCATTGTTTCATTATCCTCATCGTCATTGATCATCACGCAATAACATAGAATATTGTCTCCGATTCGGTGTTTTGCAGAAGATGAGGCAGCAACAACAACAACAAAAATACATAAATAAAAATAACTTAGACTAACTTTATTAGGAGCCTTGGACCTGCCGTTTGCCTTTGCAGCCTGTACAGTCTCGACATCGGATACCTCCGCTAGGACTATAATACAATCTACAAACAATGACGAAAGCGAATCTCCCATAAAAGCAAGGTAACTCCAGAGTCAGCGAATCAGAGACAGCTAACTTTCTGTCATTGCATGATGAGTGACGGAGAAAACGAGGAGTCAGCGATAGTGCTATGAATATGTACCAGCTTTTTAGACCGCATACCAGCCATATGAACAGTTCCTGACTTAAATGAAAAAATGCGAACTACATACAGTGGTATGGGCACGGTCACACGAACATATGGACTGGCTAAGACAGTCCTACAGGGAAGGTACAAGAAGGGAGACGAGGACGCAGACAGAGGAAACGATTAGAAAACGACATCAGAGAGTAGGCTGACCTTGATAGGAACGACTTTCTACGGAAAGCCGAAAACTGAAAGGAGTGGAGGAAGCTGGTTACAAAAATCTTCAGTGGTACCCCAACGTTTCTACTAGGCTACGGGATAGGTGAAGGTGAAGATGAACAGTGCTGTACTCTACGCTTCCTTTCATAATGTTTTGCTTCTCAGCGCCAACTGTACCTTGAATACACAGACACTGCTACGTTGGTCTAGTACTTTTATATAAAAAAAACACTAAAAAAACCTTAAAACTGAATACGTAAACTGATGATGCTTAACTGTGAAATGTCTGCCTTCCCTCCGAACCTGTAGCAAACTCGCTCTGCGTAGAATGACAAATGGAATCCAAAAGATCCCTCAGACTCATATGGGAATCAAAACCTGCGACCTTCTAGAATGGGATTTATCATGAAAACTGCCGCATCAGGATGTCTGGTGCACACATAATATGTAGTTTTTCACCAGGGTTTTGTTTCTCTCCTATTATTCAGAGCGTTGTCAAAGAGAAGCAGACATACTGGACAGAAATGTGATACGAGTGTGTTAAGAGTTGGAACACCTCCTTTCTTTCTAGAATCTCTCTCCTTAGCATGTGTGTTTAAAACTTGCCTGTCTCCTCTTTTGTCTGGTTTATACACACACACATACACATGCACACACGAACGTACACACACACACACACACACACACACACGCATGCACGCAAGCATGCGTGCACGCTCTCGCACATATGCACTCACATGCACACACTCACACACTCACACATCCGCATACGCACACACACTCACACACACGCACACATATACACACTCTCACACACACTCACTCACACGCACACACGCACACATACACACACACTCACACACACACACACTCGCACACACACACGCACACACATACTCACACACATACACACACTCACACACATACACACACACGGACACACAAACACACACACACTCACACACACACGCACACACAAACACTCACATCTCACACACTCACACACTCTCACACACACACACACTCACACACTCACACACACACTCACACACACACTCACAAACACACACTAACACTCACACACACACTCACACAAACACACACTAACACTCATACACACGCTCACACACACACACACACTCACACACTCTCTCATACACACACTGGCTCACACACACGCACACACACGCACACACACACACACACTCACCACACACACGCACACACAAACACACACAAACACTCACACTCTCACACACCCCACACACGCACTCTCACACACACACACACTCACAGACAAACACACACACACACACTCACAAACACACACACACACTCACACACAAACACACACACACACACTAACACTCACACACACTCTCACACACACACAAACACTCACACTCACACACATACACACGCTACACACACAAACACAACACACACAACACACACACACACACACACACACACACACACACACACACAACACACACACAGAGGCTGTGGAAAGGAAGCAAATCGATTTTAAGCAGCAATTTCCATCATAATGGCAATCCATTTTATTTCTAACAACAACAACAAAATACTTCCGTTCCTTTTTCTTTAATTCCTACTCTCATCTTGCTTTCAATCCAACAGTCCCCAAGAAGCGTGTTAGGGTCATTCAGAAGTTGGAAAGCAAAGAGCGAAAAAATATGTCTGTATCTTTTCTTTTTATGCATGGAAGACAAGGAAGAAACGTGAAACAGGAGGTACAGAGGGAGGTAGGAACAAAGAAAATGATGTGAGCTAAATGACTGTCTTTTAAACAGACGTTTTAGTTTGCCACCTATAGCTTTTCTCTCTTTAGCGCGTTAGCTTTGAGATCATAAGACACTTGGGGGAAGAAATGTGATCGGAATATGTTAGGGTTTCAATCATGCCTGAAAAATACAGACACTGCAGGGTTTGTCTAGTAATTTTAGTAACACCTCTAAAATCAATTACGTAAACTGATGATGCTTAACTGTGTAATACCTGTCTTACTTCTAAACTGACAGCAAACTCACCCTAGTACACAGCTGGAATTCAAATAAAAGACCCTCTAACGGGATTCGAACCTGCGACCTTCTAGACAGGGATCTACCAGCAACACCGCTGCATCATGGTGACAAGTGCAGGAATGTAGTTTTCCATCCGTGTTTTTCCTCCCACTCTTTACATCATTGTCATGGAGATAACCCGACATTCAGGAAAGAGATGTGATCCCCGTGTCTTAAAGGTCGAAACCATTTCTTTTCTTTAGAGAAAGACTGTCCTTACTTTGTTTAAAACTTGCTTGTCTTCCTTTCTTTGTCTGGTCTACGTACACACATACATGCACGCAACACACATATGCACGCATACACGCTATCACACAAACTCTCACACGCATGCATACCTCCTCCCCCCAGACACACACACACATGCGCGCACCCACATGTACACACACACACTCACAAACACGCACACACACACACGCGCGCGCACACAACACACACACACACACAAACACACACCTCACAGACACAAACACACAACAACCCACTCACTCACTCATTCACTCACACACACAAGGAGCAGAAGAAACGAGATTTTATGCATCCATTTCTATCAAAATGGCAATTCACATTATTTTCAACAACAACAACAAAACTTCATTGGCTTTTGGGGAATAATTCCTCCATTCATCTTGCTTTCAACTCAACAGACCTCAAGAGCCGTGTTGGAACCATTCTGTAACTTTGAAGAGCTGGAAAGCAAAGAGCAAGAAATTATTTCTCTTTCTTTTCTTTTTTTTCTGCATGGAAGACAAGGGAGAAACGTAAAAAAAGAAAGAATTATGGAGGGAGTGAGGGAGGGGAGACAGGGAGGGAGATAGGGAGGGACAGAGGAAATGATGTGAGCTAAACAGACGTTTGAGTTTGCCACCTGTAGTTTTTCTCTCTTCAGCGCGTTGGCGTGGAGATAATAAGACACTAGGGGAAGAAAGGCGATCTGAAACGTGTGGAAGGGTTTGAATCACTCTCTTGTCATTCCGGGTAACTGTCTCTTTCGAGTGGAGAGAGCCGTTAACCTGTCGTGGGTTCATGAAGTTGTGTGTTCGAATCTTGGCAGCAATTTCTTCTTTTTCTGCTTCTCCTACTCCTCCTTCTTCTTTCTTCTTCTTCTCCTTCTCCTCCACCTCCTCTTCCTACTTCTTCTGCTTCTTTTTCTTAATCCAAATCATAGGGATTTCGTGGACTCTGGCTGGCCCCTGTCCAGAGCCATGAGTGATTTTGCCATGGGCCCATATTGGAAGACTGGGACCACACAGTCGAGCTTCGTGCTCCTTATGGATGCAAGTTTGAGAGTGTTGCTCAAATTACCTGACCAACACTGCAGGTGTCTGTATTTTTCCTAGGCCGAGTTAACGCCGAAATATACCATGACAGAAAACGTAGAGTACAGCCCTGTCACGTAGTCTCAAAGCACATGCATTTCTACAGCAGCAGCATTATTATATATTATGAATTATCATCTTTATCGAAATTGGTCATCATGAAATAAAAGACAATTGTTTCTGATTCAGCGGCCCCGTTAATTTGTGCTCTGGTCTCATAGTGATCTCAGTCTCGGTTTTTTTCATTTTACTTCTGTGCCTGCGGTGAAATTGTGTCAAAGATTTCAGTTATGGAGGTGTATTTAATTATTTATTTATTTTTATCGAGGATAATGGAATAAGCACTTATGTGCTCTTTTACATTCAGTCCCCGCGTGTATGCGTTTTTTGTAAATTTTGTCATCTGTTCCCACCGGCACACAATGGCCTACTCTTACGAAAAGCGGAAAAGGATTTAACGTGTGCGCAAGATGTTCTGCATGCGTTCGAACACGGGGCATCGGTTTATAGTCTCATCCGAAGGACTTTGACATCCAGTTCGATTTTTTGGTCAAACTGGGAAGAAAGGACGAGGCTGGGAATTGAACCCAGAACCTCATGGTTAACTTGTTGGCAGGCGAACGTCTTAACCATCCTGCCACCGTCCTTCCTGGAGGTTCATGGAAGAAGGTCGTTTGTTGAAACGACGGTGTGGTGGTCACCACCCCCGAAAGGGCGTCTCACTCAGTCTGGCTCCGCTACTGAGCCATTACTGTCGTCAGCAGATGGCTTAGTAGGAGGTTTCCTGCGTATGTAAGCTCAAAATAGGTACCACCGAACAACCCCCAAAATGACCCAGCAGCAGCGCAGGGCCCATTTGGCTGGTGGACCCGTGGTGGTCTAACACTGATGATAGGCTCCCTGTAGACTTCTGGCCCTGACGATGTGTCAGAAAACATCCGGGTATGGCTGGGACTGAGAGATTGAAATGAACGGCGTAGGAAAAACAGGACCAGATTTTCACAAAAAAGATGAGGGAGCGAAAAAAAAAAAAGGATAACTCTGGGGTAGTAAAGAAGCAGAGGTTGACAAGTAAGAGAGCAGAAGGAAGGTGGAAGACTTAAGAACAAAATGAAGAAGTTGTGAGAGGCAGGTAGTAGGTGGGGGGGGGGGGGGGGGGGGGGGGATAGAGAAAGGTTATACGAGTCAAATTCTCCTCTAAGACCCATGTTTTAGTTCGTCACCCAGTTATTTCCCCTTTTCAAGACACGGTCATAGAAATAATAGGACACCTGGTAAAGAAAGACGATCCGTGCGTGTGTAGGGGTTTGAGGGAGGCGACACACTCCGCTCTCTAATTATTGTGTTGAAAACTTGAAGGTCTTTTTTTACGTCTGGTCTACAAACTTGTTGAGGCTTGTTCTTTTGTTTCACGTGCTTTGCGCTGCTTTGTGTATACGTGCAAATCTTGCGCCACAAGTAACAGCTTTTGTTAAGATTTTTTTCTGTGGATTTTGAGAAAAGAAATCTGTTTGACTGTTGTTGGTTTGCTTTTCTCGTAATTTCTAAATTAAAAAAAAATTTAACTTGATTGTTTTGTTGTTGCTGTCTTCTAGGTAGTGGGACTGTCTAATGATGTTGATGATGATGTAGTAAAGATATGGCTTACTGTGTCCAGCAAAGCAAAAAAACAAAGAACGCATAGAAAGACAGAAAGCATTAAAAAAAAAACCGCGCATAAGAAAGTAAAATTTGACAAAAGACAAGAAAAGAAAAGGGAAGAAGCAATCAAAGGAAGAAATGAAAACTATTATGAGACCATCTCTTTTCGATCATGCAGTCATTTTAACTTCTTTTCTCTGCAGGGTGCTCGTTTTTGTTCTTTTTTGTGTTCTTTTTTGCTGTTTCACTTTTTATTTACTCTGATCGTTGCTGTTGTTGTTGTTGTTGTCTTCTAACATTGTGACAGATACAATCATTCTTTTCTTAAACATAAAGAACTATCCATATACGAGAAAGGGTAAGAGTTTCAAGGCTTTGACATATTGGGAAAATTCTCTCCTTGCTCATTTTGTTTCAAACTTTGTCTCTTTTCAGCTGTGGGATCTATAACTTTCCGAGGCCCGTTTCTTTTTTGTCGCGTGGTTTTGTACTGCTTTGTGCGTGCTAATGTTGTCTTTTGGCTACAAAACCAGCTCTTATTATGTTTGTGCTCTCTGGCTTTGTATGTCGTGTATGGTTATCTGTTTGCTTGTGTGTTTCTTTGTGTATCTGTTGTTGTTGTTTTTGTCTTTTGATGGTTGATTAGCTTTTCGTTTGTTGTCTTCTTTTCTGTGTTTTTAATACAGAGCGTTTTCGACAGTGATGATTTTGATGACAAGAGCAAGGGTAATGATGAAGAGAACGATAACGGTGATGGTAGTGATGGTGCTGCTGCTTCTGATGGTGATGATGAGGAGGAGGATGATGCTGATGATGCTGACGATGACGATGATGATGATGATGTACAATCTGAGAACGACAATATAGAACGCACACACACATGCACGCGCTCGCGCGCGAACAGACACACACACACACCACACAACCACCACCACCGCCATCACCACCACCACCACTACCATCACCAGCAACAACAGCAACAACAACAACCCCTCCATATACACACGCACACACACAGAAACACCAAACATCAAGCGCTTCGATTTGTTTGTTTTTTACAAGATTCAGCGCTATATAAATTCCACATATTATTATTATTATTAAACCATCCCACCACCACCACCCCACACACAACGCACGCACACGCACAAACACACACACGCAGACACACATACACACCATCACTCACTCATTCACACACGCACACACATACACGCACACACATACACACCATCATTCACTCACTCACTCACACACACGCACAAACACATACACGCACACACAAACACACACACACCATCACTCACTCATTCACTCACACACACATGCACACACATCATCGTCATCATCATCATCATCATCATCATCATCATCATCATCATCACCACACAACCTCAAAACTATATTTCAAGCTTTCATTCCTCCACCCACCCACCCCTCCCATCTTCATAAACGATCTGGCAGGAGAGAGAGAGAGAGAGAGAGAGAGAGAGAGAGAGAGAGAGAGAGAGAGAGAGAGAGAATGAGAGAGAGAGAGTGAGTGAGAGAGAGAGAGGGGGGAGAGAGAGAGAGAGAGGAGAGAGAGAGGGGGGGAGAAAGCAAAGCATTGTGTGTGACAGCCACAAGTTGCTGTCATTGTCTGTCACTTCACTCACTAGTTGTTGACCCCTCCAAAGCTCGCAAGAAGTGACAAGCTTTATTAACAAATTTTCTGCTAGAAATGCTGAGAATTCTTTTTGTTTTTAAATTATTTTGACGCATGTTGATGTCAAAAGCTTGATAGCTAGCTGTCTCTGAGAAAGAGAGAGAAGAGAGAAGAGGGAGGGGGGAAGAGAGAGAACGAGAGAAAGAGAGAGTGAGAGAAGAGAGAGAGGTGGGAAGAGAGAGAGAGAGAGAGAGAGAGAGGGGAAGAGAGAAAGAGAAAGTGAGAGAGAGAGAGATACAGAGAGAGGGTGGGAGGGAAAGAGGGGGAGGGAGAGAGAGAAGGGAAAGATAGAGGAGGAGGGGGAAGAGAGAGAGAGAGGGGGGGGAGTGCGAGAGAGAGAGAGAGAGAGAGAGAGAGAGAGAGAGAGAGAGAGAGAGAGAGAGAGAGAGAGAGAGAAAGAAAGAAAGAAAGAAAGAAAGAAAGCAAGAAAGAAAGAAAAAAAGAAAGAAAGAAAGAAAGAAAAAAGACAGAAAGAAAAAAAGACAGAAATAAGAAAAAAAGAAAGAGAAGAGATATAGAGAGAGAAAGCAGAGCAGGTCAGGGCAGGGCAAGGTAGGGCAGGGCAGGTCAAATTAAATTAAATCAAATCAAACTCTTTGATTTTGAGGATAATGAATTAGCACTCGTGTGCTTTTCTACATCGAGTCCCCGAGAGAGAGAGAGAGAAAGAGAGAGAGAGAGGGGAGAGAGAGAGAGAGAGAGAGAGAGAGTGAGTGAGGGAAGGCGAGAGAGAGAGAGAGCGTGTGTGTGAGAGAGAGAGAAAGAGAGAGCGTGTGTTTGTGTGTGTGTGTGTGTGTGTGTGTGTGGGGTGCGTGCGTACGTACGTGCGTGTGTTAGTGCGCGCGCACGCGCGTGCGTCTGTGTGTGTATGTGTGTGTGTGCATGCGCGAGTGAGTGGGTTGGTCACAGAGTGAGTGAGTGAGTGAGTGAGTTTTTATTCTTTTATTTCGAGGATAATGGAATAAGTACTCAATTACTTTTTTACATCCTGTCCCGGTGTGTATACATTTTTTTAAATTTTGTCATCGGTTTCCACCGGCACACAATGGCCTACTCTTACGAAAAGCGGAACGGGTTTTAACATGTGCGCAAGATGTTCTGAATGTTCTAAGCGCTTTGATTTGTTGCTTTACAAGATTCAGCGCTGTATAAATTCCATAGATTATTATAATTATTAATGTGTTCGCACACTGGACCTCGGCTTATAGTCTCATCCGAAGGACTTTTAGGGGGAGTAGAGTCGGCAATGATGTTAACTCCACAGGACAAATCCTCTTGAACGAGATTCGAACCCGGGTCAGCAGATCAAAAGCGCATCACTCTCACCTCCAGGCTATCCCGTCCCCCTGTGAGTGAGTGAGTGAGTGAGTGAGTGAACGAGTGAGTGAGTGAGTCAATCAGTCAGTCAGTGAGTTAGTGAATAAATGTGCGAATGAATCAAGGAAGGAATCAAGGAATATGTGTGTGAATGTGTCTGTTTGTTCGCTCGTACATGCGTGTGTGTGAGTGTGTGTGTGTGTGTGAGTGTGTGAGTGTTTGTGTGTGTGTTTGTGTGAGTGTGGGTGTGGGTGTGTGTAGGGGTGTGGGGGGGGTGTGGGGGGAGGGTGTGCTTTCGTTCCTACAATTGCCTGGTTTTCCTATGTTTTCCCTTGAAAGAACGTAATATAAACACTGAGCTTTTTGTCGCTCTTATTACAGATAACTTAATGTTGTAATGTCCTAGCGATTAAACAGATTTCAAACAAAACAAACACACATGGATACTTCTTCGTTACATTTTTCATTTCGTTCATCAGCTAGAGATTTGAGGTTCACCAATGGTGAACTTTTTGGGTATGTGACTGTTTTTGGCCCACACACCTACCCCCTCACACACATACACGCACGCGCGCGCGCACACACACACGCACACACACACTCACACACACACACACACACACACACACACACCCCACACACACACACACACACCATTAAGATAGCTGCATTCGGTCCTTGAGGAAGCATGCTCCATTCAGAGTGTTTCAGTATCTTAAAAGCTAGGGTACGTCGCTTCACTCACTACGCAACTTATCTTCTATCTGCATCTATCTTGCTTTATGTCTGAATACTAGTTAAATAACTGACTACTAGCCGATGCATGCCTTTCATCTTTCTTTCCGTACTGAATTCTGTTACTTAAAGTCAGCAGATCAAAAGCGCACCACTCTCACCTCCAGGCTATCCCATCCCCCTGTGAGTGAGTGAGTTAGTGAGTGAGTGAGTGAGTCGGTCAGTCAGCCAGTCAGTCAGTCAGTCAGTCAGTGAGTGAATAAATGTGTTTCGGTGGTCTGTTCTCATACACTACCGTGCGCAAAGCGAAGCATGGTCACTGTCCATTTTCACAAAAGTTTGCTCCTCGTGATCAAAGAAAACTGACGATTCTGAATCCGAACAGTAATCGGTGTGACAACTGTAGGAGACAGGAGACAGGACGTTATCCTGACTGGCACAACCAGAATTTGACAAAGCAGCTTCTTTTTGGAAGTGGCACGTTGCTGCGATAACGGTACTGTTACTGCTACAGTTACTGCTACTGCCACTACTACTACTACTACCACAACAACTGTGAGCATTGCTGTTGATGGATAGCCGTGAATTATGAGAGTGCTGTGCTTGGAGTTGACCATGTCCGGATACTCCAGTGTTATGTGGAAAGTGGAAAACGTCATCCCTGCAGTACCCATACGGCGTCGACAGTGGTGAACGTTGTGACTCATTTTCGTGGTCGTGGTCAGTGTCATCGTTTCTCCACGGTTCGTACAGGAAAACCTGAAGCAGAAAAAGCAAGTTAGTATTGTGTGTGATGTGTTATAGATGTGCTAAACACAGGTCATCTATCCATCCATCCATCCATTCATCTATCTATGTATCTGCCTGTCTGTCTGTCTGTCTGTCGACCTGTCTGTGTATTTATCAATAGTCAAATAAAAACATTTAACAACAACAATGGACGTCAAACTATTTCCCATTATTATTCACATTGTACATAATGCACTCAATTGTTTTGCCAAACAAGTACTGATAGTCATCCTCAGACAGACTTGCGGTCATTGATGTCAACAGATTGTACTACGTTTCTTTTGTCAAAGAAACAGTCTTAAGATTCTATATAAATACACAGGACAGACAAGCAATTCTTGTCCAAATCATTTACAGGACTACCCAGGATATGCCACTGATCATATTGTCTATAGACTAGACAGAAAATTAGGATAACGAAAACGTTTTAGCTTGCCATGGATTGCACAAGATATCCAAAACAAACAGATTCCCGTTACTGTAACTCGTATAAAGACACCCACACATACATGCAGTCCTAATTCTCCATGGAATGTACAGAAATATCATTGACTGATGTGAAGCCATCATTATCCTAGACTGACTGACAGACCTCCTTTAACTCTTCGAGGAGTCATGTGGACAATGATAATAATATTTTAGACAATTGTGTCTGGGGCATGTTGAAAGCAGCAGAGCCCAACCTCTCCAGATCGCAGGGTGCACACTGGACATGCCTGTGTCATCTTGCCTCTGACCAAAGCTGGCCTTCTCTGCAGAAGATGGATGGGTTGTAAACGTGCGCGGATAATGCTATGCACGCTTTTGCACGCGGGACCTTGGTTTATAGTCTCATTCACAGGACTTGCAAGGGGATGGACTTACAATAAATGTCAGCTCCCGAGGAAAAAAAATTCCTAAAGCAATGTCTCAGTATTGATGGATCTTACACCTCAGTTATTGTGACATCACTTGTTTGTAGATTTGCATGCAAGCTGTATTTGTCTCTGCACCGCTACCATCGACCATAACCAGCTAACTTTTTTTCCAACATATGAATGTACCTTAGCGTGTGCAGCTGAATATATCTCAACGATTGCACCGACTCTAGATAGATGCCATGCATGCGTTCACACACGGGACCTCGGTCTCATTCATAGAACTTGCAGGGGAATGGACTTGGAGTAAATGTTAGTTCCAGAGAAAAAATATCAAAGGAATGCCCCAGAATAGATCAATCTTAAGCCTCAGTTTTTGTGACATTATAAGTTCGTAGGCAGAGGCATGAACTCGTAGACCATGTAAAAGATCTAAAATAAGCATGAAACATCAATTGTGTGGCTTGATCAGAAATTGCAACCACCAAGTTTTCAAGTCTGTGTAGAAATACTCTAAAGAAACGAAATGTAATTACGTTATTAATCATAGATTAGTGTTTATTTTGGTGCTGTTGATCATTCCAAGCTTGGCACTGTTGGGGTCACCCAGAACATGCACTTGTTCTTACTCACCCCACCTGGGAGTCATTGAGGGACTGTATATAATACACACTGGATGAGGAGCTTGTGTGTATGACATTTTCAAGTATATCACTATATAGGCAGCTGTACTCTAACTTAATAGGATGTTCTCTCCTCTGTTAAAGAAAGTGCACATGTTTTATGCTTAAAGTTAACCATGGCCGAAGACATCCCAATGTAACCAGTAAAAGTATAACAGCATCTTTGATGTAGGCCCCATTACTTTGCTTATGTCAATAATGGACTGGACTAGATTGGATTGTATGCCGCAGACTTTAAAAAGCTGTTGTTATTGTCTATAAACTTGTTCCATTTCTTGTTATGTGTTTAAATTGTTGTTTTCCTTGGTTCATTTTTCGGGATTATTTTCTTTGAAGGTCGATGATTTTCTTTTTTTGGTTCCTCAACCAAAACTCCGAGGTTATTAATGGTGAGATTTGGCGTATGCAACAGTTTTTCAACACCATTAAGGTAGAGGCATTCCGACGTCGGAGAAGGAGTTGATTTCATTCAGACCCTCACACTACCAAACACTTAATAACACCAATGATTCAGCCTGTGTGTAAAGAAGTC
>CM054135.1:29060549-29075549 GCA_028751875.1 Rapana venosa | reverse complement strand
GAGGATAATGAATAAGCACCTATGTGCTTTTTACATCTAGTCCCCGCCCTTAGGGATATGTGAGAGAGAGACACACACACAGACAGAGAGAGAGAGAGAGAGAGAGAGAGTGTGTGTGTGTGTGTGTGTGTGTGTGTGTGTGTGTGTGTGTGTGTGTGTGTGTGTTGGGGTGGAATTGAACCTAAGACTGCTCGTGTTTTTTTGTCCACCTGTTGTGTGTGTGCGCACGCGCGCGCGCGCGCGTGCGTGTGTGTGTGTGTGTGTGTGTGTGTGTGTGTGCGCGCGCACGCATGTCTATGCATATCCAAGGTCAAATGAACGCTACGTGCATACTCAAGTTTCCCTATTAGTCGATCAGAATCTACTCATGTAATGCTCTTTACTCAACTCTTACTCTACATACATTTATTTATTCTCTTCATGAACGCTGTTTTACCTTGTGTCTGGAAAGTTTGACTTTGCTTGGATCCTTACATCATTCTCCGTGAAGTTGTCACGATTCTATCCGAAACAGTTCGTCTACATTACTGTTCTAACATAATTCCTGCGCTAACCGTTTAACGCTGACGTGATCTCATCAGGATACCAGTTGGCTTTTTCTATTCGATTGGGCAGTATCTTTTACTGGATTAAATGAGTAGAATTCAATAGTGCCTGCTGTCAGTGTTGTTGTTGTTGTTGTTGTTGCTGCTGTAGTAGTAGTTGTTGTTTTGATTGCTGTTGCTGTTGTTGTCGTCGTTGTTGCTGTTGTTGTTGTTGTTGATGCTGTAATTGTTGTTATTGTTGTTGGATGTGCCTCAACGTAACACCCTGTGGGTTACCCAGTATACGCACTATGCCCCATACCCTACTTGGGACTTCAATCATTTATCTTTTTGTAAAAAAATATATTCTTTTATCTTTAGGATAATAGAATAAGCACTAGTGTGATAGTAGAATAAGCACTGATATTATTTTATTTTTTTACAGCCAGTCCCCCTTGGAAAATAATGCAATTTGGTAAATGTGGATATCCGTTCCAACCGACACAAAATAACGGCCTATTCTTCTTAAAGGTGGAACAGGTTATGTTCAAGATGTTTTGAGACTGCAAGTATACTGTGGCTGCCTCGTTTGCGACTAAGGCTGCTTTCACGTACGTACCTCGCCCATATAGGCAGCCAAACACCGACTTCAGAGAAGGATTTTTTTTTTATTTCAGAAAAAAAATAAGTTCGTCGTTACTAACATTCTCCGGGTGAACAAACTCCTAAATTGCATCCTTAAAGTGGATGAAGCTCGACCGTGTGATCCCAGTCTCTTCCCCCCCCCCCACCCCCCCGTAAAAAAACCCACACAAAAGCTAATGAGATTACCATACATAGAAACCAAGCTCACAAAGGTGCAGTGGCAATTTATGATATCGCGGAGTATAAAGTCAATAGAATAGTTAGATACGTGGTCCCGACAGTTAGCTTGCGCTACTAGCAATACCATGACCCATCTCCCTGATAGCCAGCTTTCCTGGCTGGTACTCAAAACTTGGCCAGTTTTTTTTGTTTGTTATTGAGCAAAGTACCGCAGCCTTAATAAACTGTTGTTACGTTACGCGTCCACATTAAAGTGGTGGGTTTATTTTTACTTAGCTTGACTTAACTTGAGATGTTGCAGGTTCTCTTCACTTAAGCCAAGCTCTTAGCATTGCACCGTGTACTCTCTTTTACGGGAGTAAAAAATAATCCTCTGAAGTTGGAGTATGGCTGCCTTTAGTGCTAGGTACCTGAAGCTAGTCGTACATGCAAAACCTCTCATCCAATGTGTACGTACACTTTGAAGGTGATTTTCAGATGGGGTGGAAGAGACAGAGCGCGGATTTTGAGGTGACCCGAAGGGTTTGAAGGTGGGGAACGCCCAACGCTTGCATCATGTTCAACTTTCCTTTCCGAGTAGTTATTAGCTAAGAAGTATTTTATTTATTTTTTATTTATTTATTTATTTATTTATTCTTTTATATCGAGGATAATGGAATAAGCACTCATGTGCTTTGTTACATCCAGTCCCCGTTTGTATGCGCTTTTGTACATTCTGTCATCTGTTTCCACCGGCACACAATGGCCTACTCTTACGAGGAATAAGGAATATGTTAGGTTGGTTTTTTTAATACTTTAATCAAAATAATGCAGAAGTAGACCATATGATGATGATGATGATGATGATGATGATGATGATGATGATGATGATGATGATGATGATGATGATGACGACGACGACGACGACGACGATGACGACGATGAAGATGATGATGATAATTATTATATGATAATAATAATAATAATAATAATAATAATGATAATAATGATAATAATAATAACAATAATAATGATAATAATAAAGGACATATCTTGAGCGCTTTCCTCCTTTACAGGGGTGAAACAAAGTGCTTCATTTTAACAGCCAAAAATAAAACAAAAAGCAAAAACAAAAAACAAAAAAAACTCGACTATATTTTTTATGTAAATCAAATGAGATTTGAATGAAGTTAATTTCCTTTCAAAATGAGCATGTTACGTAAACTTGTTCAGAAATAAAAATAGTTTCGCATTGTATTTCTATAAACGTTCTAAAAGAAAAATACGGTGTTGTAATTGTTCTCGAAGGGTTGGGTTTTTTATTTTCCCTTCTTCTGTTTCATAATTATTCACTCTGATTTTTTTTTTGGGGGGTGACATTCTTAATTCACTAAATATCCATGGCCTTATGAAAGGAGGGAGGGTGGCATTTTTTTCATGAATAGCATGATCTTTTTTTTTTCAGAAATAACGGCGCATAAATTCACGTCGGAAAAATGGCATATGTTCCCATCATTCCGAAGTAGGGTCACTTGTGACGTCACCGACAATATTTTCCCTGTGCACAGATAAAAATTGTCTATGCCAGGGTAAAACATAACATTCATATTATTGAGCTTTGCAGTAAACGGAGAAAATGCGTATTTTTTAAAGAAAAAAAAAGTGAATATTGCCCCTTTGACGTCAGACCTAACCTGACTATTAGAGGATCGAACATGTTCTGTCACAAGCAATTGTCCTGTCATTAACCATATTTATGTAAAAGACTCAAAATAAACTTGATATCCTTTTCAAAATTATTCTGTAAGGACATTCATATAGAAAACAATAATTAAAAATTGTACCCCAGTCTGACATTAGTTTTAATCAGAAACAAACAAACCTCGCCGTTTTACTCCCAAACTGCACTTCAAATTGAAATGACTGTCATGACACTGAGATGGGGCTGAGATCTGGTGAGGTCAAGCCCCGAGTTTGCAGACAGGCATTTTCTGTGCTGAAGGCAAGAGTTTCCCCGAAAACCGGTATAAAAAAATTCATTATCGGTCCCTGCAGGAGACTGTGCCTTCGGCTTTCAGATTTCAGCCCATTTTATGACCATGTCTACTAAAAACTGTATTCCTTTCAAAACGTCACGAGTCTCCGCCTTAGCTATTTCATAGCAAAAAGCAGCATGCACCCACGCATTTCAAGAAAAATAAACATGGTTGATAACACAGTCAATTCACTTCGCTGCATGAATTCGTAGATCTAATCAAACATGTTGATTGGTGATAATTTTAAATGTATCTACCTTTGATATTTTGAGGAAAGTGAACAAATGCAATTCCCCCAGCAGAAAATGGAGGCAGTTTGAATGACGTAGCCTCTTCATTTCTTCCTCACCTCCCTGAAGAGCGGTCAGGACACAGCACTGAAACTGTCAGCCAGTGCAGCGTGGCCATGCCAAGTTGAGCCTGACACAGCTCCGTTTCCCCTAGGTCTCCAATTGCATGCTGAGTCTGCCCCTGTCATTCCACTAGCTGGTCTATTTTTTCTCTAGCGGAGTGAGGGATGTGTAACACTTGCACAAGATCCCACACATGCGTTAACACACGAGTCTGTTGTTTCCCATTCTGCTTGAATTCACAGTGCTTCGCAGATAAATAAATACGGAAAAATGCCTGTCATTCAGAAGGCAGGTGATCGGGTCACAGTGCATTAGCAGAATTGTACTTTATTGTGATATAATTTGATGCCGCTCGTTTTCTTTGGCTTAAACTGTCGTCTCCAAATTTATAACAGTTCTTACTACATTCATCAGCAATATTTTAGAGCGCCGCCGGAGTGGAGTATCAAGACCCAATATTTACCACAAATTGCGGGTAGTTTCCAAGCCAGCTGGAGCTTTGTAAATATAATTATACAGAGTGTTTACTGTCTTTGACGATTGTTTGGTGTGTGCAGCCTTGTTCTTCTGGCGGAAAGAACCCGGCTGTTTTCCTGTTTTATTAATTCGAAAGGTTTCTGTTTGATTTCTTGATGCAAGCTGCTAACATGTCAACAAAGCAAATTTCCTTTAAACAGAGGACAATAAAAGAATTGAATTGAATGGAATGGAAGTTGTGTTGGTCTTGGCAAGACTAGACCATTGCTTAGTTATACGGGAGAATGATATGTTGTTGTTTTTTGCAACATCATGCCGTTTGCTTCAGTTCTTTTTTTTACAGCAGTTGAAAGTTTTTTCAACTCCATCCTACCTTTTCTTGTCAAAAATTAATGTTTTATTTTTCAGTCTGCTGTGATGATAATCCTTGTTGATCAACACAGGCATTCCATTTCAGCGCAATTCATGTCCCGTAGTTTTCTTGACCGTAGGGGGGGGACCATTGATGGCACGACAAGCGGCTCCCCTCCATCTTCATCTTGTCTTCTATCTCCCGTAGTGCTTCACTTCACTCAGCCTTATACCTACTCTATCCAAGATGGTGTTCTTCTCATCTGTGCACATCTGCCTTGTTTGCATTTTCTCCCATCTCGTGTCTTGTCATTTCTCCCATCTCGTCTGTCTTATCATTTCTCCCATCTCGTTTGTCTTGTCATTTCTCCCATCTCTTCTGTCTTGTCATTTCTCCCATCTCGTCTGTCTTGTCATTTCTCCCATCTCGTCTGTCTTATCATTTCTCCCATCTCGTCTGTCTTGTCATTTCTCCCATCTCGTCTGTCTTATCATTTCTCCCATCTCGTCTGTCTTATCATTTCTCCCATCTCTCCCATCTCGTCATTTCTTCCATCTCGTCTGTCTTTTTCGCTTTTTCTCCCATATCGTCTGTCTTATCATTTCTCCCATCTCGTCTGTCTTGTCATTTCTCCCATCTCGTCTGTCTTGTCATTTCTCCCATCTCGTTTGCCTTGTTTGCATTTTCTCCCACCTTGTCTATCTTGTTTGCATTTTCTCCCATCTCGTCTGTCTTTTCATTTCTCCAATCTCTTCCGTCTTATCGTCTCTCCCATTTCGTCTGTCTTGTCATACCTCCCATCTCCTCTTTCTTGTTCGCATTTTCTCCCATCTTCTATATTTTGTTCGTATTTTCTCCCATCCCTTCTGTCGTGGTCGTATTCTTTCTTTCTTTCTTGCAGTACTGTCTTGGAAAACCCTTTCGTCCAGAGACGAGCATAGGAATACAACTAAAGCATACGTTCCTTGGATACGTGTCCACAATCTTTCGATTGAAGTCTCGAGCATGCCCATCTCCCCACCAACATCATACTTTCTTCAAAAGGAGCACTGCGGTAATATCATTTCGCTGTTCTTAGAACCCGCTTTCTGTCACACGTCATTTCAGGGCGTTATCCATTACTTAGTGGGGGGCAGCTGATCAAGACGCAATGCGTTAGGAAATTAGAGCTTCATATTGAAGTATCTGACAGACGAGATGTTCATGCTTTATTGTTGTCCCTGTCAAGGTTGCATTTGGTTCCATAATCAGATAATGCTTTCTACTTTTTTTTCTTCTAGCAATGTTTTTTTTTAAAAGTCTCTATCCGGATATTGTCATCAATATGCACCATGAATTCAGAGTGAATGTTTTTAGGTAAAAGGAGTATGAGAGAATAAACAATGCATATGTGATCAATATTTGTTGAGTTATTTCGGAGTGTGAGAGAATAAACAATGCATAATAATGTGATCAGAATTTGTTGAGTTACTTCTTTACTGCTAAGGGGAAAACCATCAACTGTTCTTTCTGTTTTGTAGTTGGTAAGGGCTTTGTTCGATTCCTGGCGAAGACTGCCAATTTTCAACAAAAAATACTTTGTTGTTTTTAGTAAGTCTGCAGTGTTCTCCAATGATGCTGGAGAATACTTTATACTTTTTCTGTCACATTTTCCCGTATATTTTATCGGTTTCTATTTTTCGGTCTAGTTTTTCTTCTTTCTTCAGCCACAGAAAGACCTACGACCACAAGATTTTATTTCATAAACCTGATTTCCATTTTTGCTATTCTTCAGTTGCGAGTTAGAACCACAGCCAATATCTGACTAGAACATTTCTTATTAAATTTATCGGCAATATTTTAGAGCACTCCCCGGGACATCATCATCAATATTCACCATGAAGTTTGCGCAGTATTTTTGTTTTTAGGCCAAAGCGAAGATTGATAAAATAAAGATGCTCTGTGTTTTGTTGATTGATTGCTTAATGACCCTTTATAGCAAGGGAGAGAATCTAGTTATTACCCTTTTATTTGGTCTCTTCTGCTCGATTTCCGGTTGAAGCAGACGAATGGACAATGCGTTTTGTGTTTGTCTTGACAAATTTGGAGTATGGCCAGAGTAGGGAAGAGAAAGCTATAGATTATCTTTTGCTTCTTGTCTCCCAAGTGATCCACTTTGTTCTTGTTTTTCTTTTCTTTTTTGTACTTTCGATGTTTCGCTTGTCTTGATTGTTTGTCTAGCAATGCTTTACTGTCTTACTTTATCTCATGACGTCTGGGGTTTTTTTGTTTCTCTTAGTTTATTTTTTTAGTTTTGGTTATTTTCTTCAACCCCTTATCGCTAAATGTCATGAAACTGACAGTACTGGATTTTTTCTTGTTTTTGTGTGAAGAAAAATTTGATAAAAATTTAATTCAGGAAAAGTGTATGGTCTCGGAAAAAGTGTGTGTGTGCATGTGTGTATGTGTTTGTGTATGTGTTTGTGTCAGTGTGTGTATGTACGTGTCTGTGTGTGTTTGTGGTGTGTGTGTGTGTGTGTGTGTGTGTGTGTGTGTGTGTGTGTGTGTGTGTGTGTGGTGTGTGTGTGTGCGAGCGCGCGCGCTCGTGCATGCGCGATAAAGTTTTTCTGTTCTTAGACGTCTGTACGTTGGGCATCATGTATATTTCTACAGAATCTGTCCGTTGTGGGTGTTATTGGATTTTTAACTGTATTATTATGACCACCATAACTAAGAAGAAGGAGAAGGAGGTGAGAAGGAGGGGGAAATGGAAAAGACCAGCAAAAACACAGCATTCACTACTACTACTGCTATTACTATCACTACTGCTATAGCTGCTGCTGCTGCTGCTGCCGCTGCCACGGATGCTACTGCTGCTGCTGCTACTACTACTACTACTACTACTACTACTGCTACTGCTGCTACTACTACTACTACTACTATTCCTACCAAGAGTACAACTGTTAATACTACTGCTACTGCTACTGCTACTACTACTACGATGAAGACAATGACGACGACCACAACAACAACAACAACAACTACTACTACTACTACTACTACTACTACTATTACTACTATTACTACTACTACTACTACTACTACTACTACTACTACTACTATTACTCCTTCCAAGACTACTGCTGTTAATACTGCTATTGCTACCACTGCTGCTGCTACTGCTGCTGCTACTACTGCTGCTTCTGCTCCTACTAGTACTATTACTACTACTACTATTATTACTGCTACTGCTGCTGCTGCTGCTGTTACTGCTACTACTACTCCTATTAAATCAACAACAACAACCACTACTACTACCATTACTACTACTACTACTACTGTTGCCACTACTACCACTACTACTACTACTACTACTACTACTACTACCACTACCACTACTACTTCTTGTACTTTTAATTCAATAACTTCCCAAAGATAAATCACTGTATGGGAACCATTGTTTGATGTATCTTATTCACAAAGGAACACTCACCGCCCCCCCCCCCCAGCAGAACACCACCATCAACTATTAAAAACCACCAACATCACAATCAACACTACCACCAACAACATCAACGTTACTACAACTACCGCCATCAACAACATCACCACTACAACAAAAAGCAACAGCACTACCAACCAACAACAACATTAACACCACCATCAACTATTAAAAACACAAACATCACAATCAACACTACCACCAACAACATCAACGTTACTACAACTACCACCATCAACAACATCACCACTACCAACAAAAAGCAACAGCACTACCAACCAACAACAACATTAACACCACCATCAACTATTAAAACACAAACATCACAATCAACACTACCACCAACATCTACATCAACGTTACTACAACTACCACCATCAACAACATCACCACTACCAACAAAAAGCAACAGCACTACCAACCAACAACAACATTAACACCACCATCAACTATTAAAAACACAAACATCACAATCAACACTACCACCAACTCTACATCAACGTTACTACAACTACCACCATCAACAACATCACCACTACCAACAAAAAGCAACTGCACTACCAACCAACAACAACATTAACACAAACCATCAAACTATTTTTTTAAAACCCACCAGGATCACAATACAACACTACCACCAACATCTACATCAACGCTACTCAACTACCGCCATCAACAACATCACCACCACCAACAAAAAAGCAACAGCACTACCACCACCAACAACATTAACACCACCATCAACTATTTAAAAACCCACCAACATCACAATCAACAATACCCAACATCTAACATTCAACGTTACTACAACTACCACCATCAACAACATCACCAACACCAACAACCCTCTCAACCCACACCACCAACAACAACATTAACACCACCATCAACATAAAAAAAACTACCAACAATCACAATCAACACCACCACCAACAACATCAACACTTCTACAACTACCGCCATCAACAACATCACCACTACCAACAAAAGCAACAGCACTACCACCCACCAACAACTACCAAAAAACACCACCAACATCAAAATCAACACTACCACCAACAACTACATCAATGTTACTACAACTACCACCATCAACAACGTCACCACTACCAACAAAAGCAACAGCACTACCACCCACCAACAACATTAACACCACCATCAACTATTAAAAAACCCACCACACATCAACAATCAACACATACCACCAATACTCCATCAACAACATCAACGCTACTACAACAAACACCATCAACACCATCACCACATACACAACTAAAAGCAACAGCACTACCAACCACCAACATCATAATCAACACTACCAACCAACATCTACATCAACGTTACTACAACTACCACCATGAACACCATCACCACTGCCAAAAAAAAACAACAGCACTAAAAACAAAACAACCAACATCACAATCAACACTACCACCAACATCTTATCAACAACATCAACGTACTACAACTACCAACCATCAACACCATCACCAACTACCAACAAAAAACAACAGCACTAAAAAAAAAACACCAACATCACAATCAACACTACCACCAACATCTTAATCAACAACATCAACACTACTACAACTACCACCATCAACACCATCCCCACTACCAACAAAAAGCAACAGCACTACCAACCACCAGCATCACAATCAAGACTACCACCAACATCAACATCAACACTACTACAACTACCGCCATCAACACCATCACCACTTCCAACAAAAAGCAATCGCACTAAAAAAAAATCCACCAACATCACAATCAACACTACCACCACCAACAACATCAACACTACTACAACTACCACCATCAACACCATCCCCACTACCAACAAAAAAGCAACAGCACTACCAACTACTAACATCACAATCAAGACTACCACCAACATCTACATCAACACGTCTACAACTACCACCATCAACACCATCACCACTACCAACAAAAAGCAACAGCACTACCACCAACATCACAATCAACACTACCACCACAACATCTCCATCAACAACACCAACCCTACTACAACTACCACCATCAACACCATCACCACTACCAACAAAAAGCAACAGCACTACCAACCACCAACATCACAATCAACACTACCACCAACAACAACATCAACACTACTACAACTACCACCATCAACAACATCACCACTACCAGCAAAAAGCAACAGCACTACCAACCACCAACAACAACATTAACACCACCATCAACTATTAAAAAACCCCACCAACATCACAATCAACACTACCACCAACATCTCCATCAACAACATCAACACTATTACAACTACCACCATCAACAACATCACCACTACCAACCACAAACCACCACCAAACACAAAACCAACAATCCCAAGTAAAGCACGCACCGGGTGTGGTCCGAACGATCCCATCAGCAGGACCCGGTAGGTCCTGCCTGTGTTGAGAGCCAGTCCTCCACCTCTCCCTGACCATCCTTCAGATGCCGCTGCTTCCTCTGCAGGGCCAGAGACTCTGTTGTGGTAAGTGTCGGACAGCTCGCTCAGCGTCTCCTCACAGGCCAGACTGGAAAGGCTACGAGAGGCGACATCTTCTTCATGATGATGATTAGGAACTCTAGGTAAGGTGAAGGTCTCGGAGAGGTTTCCCGCTGTTTCACTTCGTGTTGCGTGACGCCACATTTGTCTGTGTCGATACAGCCGCACACTTGACGTCACTTCCGAGGTAGAGTCGTCTGAGGAGAGGATAGACGTCACTTCCGGAGCCCTGTCGTCGCCAGATTTTACGCGAGAGGCATTTTGGAGTGTTGTCGTTGTAGGGAGATTGTTATCACAGCAAAATTCGTCCGTAATTGAAGACAGACAACGATTTCTTCTAGAGCCTGTTTCTCGTAAACATATCCTGCTGAAATTACTCGCTTCCTGGCCATCATTGTTTGAATTGCCTGTGCCCATATCACAACTCTGAGAATCGACCACGCAATGACTATTTCTTTGAAAACTTTCCACCACGCAGTTATCATTTCTTTGAGAACTAGCTCTGCAAGAAAGACCATCTTCTTGCGAATCGGTCCTCGTCAATCTTCCTCCAGCATTGTCTGAATCCCCAGTCCTGTTTTGAACAGAAGGAGCTGTGGCAGAGACATCAGGAGAGGAGGCCAAAGGTCTGGAACTGGGACAAGAGGCCACGGGCACCGCCTCAGAGTAGCTGGGAAGGTCGTGCGTTGCCTGAGGAGAGGGCAGGTCGGGGCGATCTGCAATGAAGACTGGAGGCGGGCGTGGATCCAGAGGATATGGAGAAGCGGCCTGGGGTGAGGGATTGTGGTGATCTTCGTCTGTGGAATGGTGGAGGCTGCTTTCTCTGAAAGATGTGTGAGAATTGGGGATTATGAAAATGTTCTTTAATTTAACGTCTTGGGTGCATTTTTATGAGGATGTGGGGTTTTTTTGTTCAGACTTCAGATGGTTTCTTCATTTAAAGCCATAGCCCTATATGAAAGGAAGTAATAATGTTGTATGAACAGAACGACTTGTGAAAGACAACAACAAAAAAGATTGCAAGTTCAAACAATACGAAAGATCGTTTAGGTAGCGAATATGTGTGTGGGAGCAGCAATGTATGCCAGCTTGCGTTTGTGTGTGCGTGCGAGCGTGCGTGCGTGCGTGCGCGTGTACTTGCGCACATACTACAGAAAAGGACAGATGCAGAAATGAAGAGAAGGACTGAGATAGACAGAGCCAAACAAAAGACAGACGGGAAGAAATATTTAAACCAGCACGTAATAAAATAGAAAGACCAAAAGCCAACACATTTCCTTCTAGACAGACCCAAAAGCCAACATATTTCCTTCTAAAACATACCCAAAAGCCAACATATTTCCTTCTAAAACATACCTAAAAGCCAACACATTTTCTCCTAAAACATACCCAAAAGTCACATTTCCTTCTAAAGCATACCCAAAAGCCACCACATTTCCTTCTAAAAATATCCAAGGCCAACACATTTCCTCCTAAAACATACCCAAAAGCCAACACATTTCCTTCTAAAACATACCGCAAAACCAACACATTTCCTTCGGAAATATATCCAAAGCCAACACTTTTCTTTCTAGAAATACCCAAAGCCAACACATTTTCCTCTAAAACATACCCAAAAGCCAACACATTTCCTTCTAAAATATACCTAAAAAGCCAACACATTTTCATATAGAACATACCCAAAAGCCAACACATTTCCTTCTAAAACATACCCAAAAGCCAACACATTTCCTTCTAAAACATACCGAAAAGCCAACACATTTTCATCTAGAACATACCCAAAAGCCAACACATTTCCTTCTAAAACATACCCAAAAGCCAACTCTTTTCCTTCTATAAATACCCACAGCAAACACTTTTCCATCTAGAAGACCTAAAGCTAACACGTTTCCTTCTAGAAATACCCAAAAGCCAACACATTTCTTTATAAAACATACCAATAAAGACAATACATGTCCTTCTAGAAAGACCAAAAGCCAACACATTTCCTTCTAAAACATATCCAAACGCCAACTCTATTCCTTCTATCAAGACCCAAAGCCAACACATTTCCTTCTAGAAAAATATAAAGCCAACACATTTCCTTCTAAAACATACCCAAAAGCCAACACATTTCCTTCTAAAACATACCCAAAAGCCAACACATTTCCTTCTAAAACATACCCAAAAGCCAACATATTTCCTTCTAAAACATACCCAAAAGCCAACACATTTCCTTTGAAAACATACCCCAAAACCAACACATTTCCTTCTAAAACATACCAAAAGCCAAGACATTTTCTTCTAGATAGACCCAAAAGCCAACACATTTCCTTCTAAAACATACCACAAAACCAACACATTTCCTTCTAAAACATACCAAAAACCAACACATTTTCTTCTAGAAAGACCCAAAAGCCAATATACTTCCTACAATTCCTTCTAAAACATACCCAAAAGCAGCCAACACATTTCCTTCTAAAACATACCCAAAAGCCAACACATTTCCTTCTAAAACATACCCAAAAGCCAACACATTTCCTTCTAAAACATACCCAAAAGCCAACACATTTCCTTCTAAAATATACCCAACAGCCAACTTGTTTTCATTCCTGTTTTCCTCCCCAACAACTCCCTCCCTCCCAGCCCTCAGTCCCAATTTCTCTCTCGGGGTTTTTCAGGCCCCTTGCGATGTCTTTTACGCTCAATTACGCCCATGATTTAATGACACGAGGAATGTCCTTCAGCCACTTAACACTTGTCCCAGAAGGCCTGCGTCAAATGAGTTTTATGTAATCATAATGACGTTATGAAACGGGATGGTTTGTGCTTCCGAGTTTTTTCCCTTTGAATGTTCTCAGAAGGCTAAAAATTGACCGAAAGTGTTTCTGTGTCTGTCTGTCTGTTGACCTTTCTGTATTATTATTATTATTATTACTATTATTATCATTATTATTTATTCTTTTATTTCGAGGATAATGTCTGTTTGTCTGCCTGCCTGCCGTCTGTCTGTCTGTCTGTCTGTCTGTCTCTCTCTCTGTGCACGGACAAACACATTTATGCGCGTGCTTTTAGTTATTTAAATTTTTTGTATTCTTTTATTTCGAGAATAATGGAATTAGCAGCACTCATGCGCTTTTTTCATCCAGTCCCCGTGTGTATGCAGTGTTGTCAATTTTGTCATTCGTTCCCACCGGCACACATAAGCCTACTCTTCTAAAAAGCGGAACGGGGTTTAATGTGCGTGCAAGTTGTTTTGCTTGTGTACGTGAGAGAGAGGGGGGAAGGAGAGGAGATAGGGGGCAAGGAAGAGAAAGAGAGAGGGAGAAGACAGAGAGAGAGAGAGACGAGAGAAGAGAGAAAGAAGAGAGAAAAGAGAGGGAGAAGAGGGAGAAAAGACAGAGAGAGAGGAGCAGAAGGAGAGTGAGAAAGAAAGAGAGGAGAGAGAGAGAAGAGAGAAGAGAAGAAAGGAAAGAAAGAGGACAGAAAGAAAGAAAGAGAGAGAGAGAGGGGAGAAGAGAGAGGGGGGGAGAGAAAGAAAGAAAGAAAGAAAAGAAACAAAGAAAAAAGAAAGAACACAAAGACAGACAGACAGAAAGACAGACGAAAACTCGGATAGACCAACTCTGATAACACACACACACCCCCCCCCACACACACAACAACACAAGAACACAAACCCAAATAAGCCCTTACCCCCTCTCTGTCTTTGAACAAAACATATATATTATCAATATTATGTATCACCTCTGAATCAAGTGCCCACAACAAACGACTTAACACACGAACGCACGCACGCAACACATCTTGGCCACGTTAAAATCCTGTACCAGCTTTCGTAAGAAGGCCATTGTGACACGGAACAGATCAAATTTACAAAACTGCATAACAACGGCAGCTGGATGTTAAAAAAAGCACATAACGCTTATCCTTACCTCGATATATTATAAAGAATATTAATATAACTAAAACTAATCCACTAATTGATGATGAATAATGATAACAATAATAATAATAAAATAAGCATAATAAAAATAATAATAAAAACCTTCCATCATATCAATTAATAATGTGGTGATAAAAATATAAATTAACTACAATTAAATACACCCAACGACAGAAAACAACAAAACAGAGAGAACAACAACAGAGACGAAAAACCAAAGAGCAGCCACGTGCGCCCCCTCCCCCCCACTCACGCCCACGGCACGGCATGTAGTACGTGGTCATTACCTGCCTCCGCCTGTGGTGGGGGGATGTCTTCATGCACTGGAAGTAAGAGTAGAAACCAAGCAAGAGCAGAAAAAAGAACCTCGACACCTGCTCATAACTATAGGACTCGGAGGGAGGGCAAAACTTCTATTCCTCTGGACTGCTTTCTCCCCAAAGTCTCGTGTCAACTGTGACAAACAGTAAAATGATACAGAGTAGAAGTACGGAGGATGATGTGGAGGATGGTGGATGTGG
>CM054135.1:29053049-29055549 GCA_028751875.1 Rapana venosa | reverse complement strand
CTTTCTTTGCTGTTCATATTTGTTGTGTCTATTACTGTTGAAAGGCATTTTCTGTGTCGTAGTATTCTGTTGTAGAGTCGCTTTACTCTTGCACGTGATTCCAAAGTTCAGCGCGCGCGATACTGACCGTTTGCTTTTCGCAGATAGCTATTACAAGAAAACAGATAGGCAGGCGTAAGGATGTGTCACTGTTTTCTCTGTTCTGTATCGTTTTCTCTTTTTTGTTTTCGTTTTAAGGTCCACAATATATCTAAATGAGACTGTAAGATCTTGGAAAATGCTACGCTGTTCCAACTTTGTGCAAATATCGTATGTAAAGTGTCTAGTAGGTTTGTTGCTTGTTCATTTTTCCCCCCTTTGTTGCTTTGAGTGAGTGAGTGAGTTAGTGAGTGAGTGAGTGAATGAGTGAGTGAGTGAGTGAGTGAGTGAATGAGTGACTGAGTGACTGACTGACTGACTGACTCCCTCCCTCACTCACTCACTCGCTCACTCGCTCTCTGGCTCTCTCTCTCTCTCTCTCTCTCTCTCTCTCTCTCTCTCTCTCTCTCTCTCTCTTTCTCTGCCGATAGAAACAGATAACAATTTACAAAACCCATACACATGGGGATTGGATATAAAAAAGCACATGAGTGCTTATTCCATCATCCTCGATATAAAAGAATACAAAAGAATAAAATAAAATAAATTAAATAAAATAAATAAAACACTTTTACTCAATTGCGTTTTACTTATTTACTGAGTGAGTGAGTGAATGAGTGACTGACTGACTGACTGACTGACTGACATCCTGACTGACATCCTGACTGACATCTTGACTGACTGACTGACTGACTGGCTTACTCACTCACTCACCTGCTCGTTCGCTCGCATACTCTGTTGGTTACCTACTTACTTACTTACTTGCTTACATACTTGCTTGCTTGCTTGCTTGCTTGCTTGCTTGCTTACTTACTTACTTGCTTGCTTGCTTAGTTATTAACTTACTTTACATATTTACTTGCTTACTGAATAATCTACTTTACATCCGAGTCCACTTGGTGTGCCTGCTCACTTTTTATATGGTATTAATGTATTCACGTTTCCGCTTAGATTATGTTACTTTGCTTCTTTCTATTGTCTTCAGTAGCTTTTTTTTTTTCCTGTTTCAACCTGTCATTTTTACATTTCAAAAGAAAAGATACGTTGTCTATGAGAGACAGACAGACAGACAGACAAACAGAGAGAGAGAGACTGACAGACATACAGAGAGAGAAGAGAGAGGGGAGAAAGAGAGAGAGAGAGAAAGAAAGAAAGAGAGAATTGTATGTCTGAGTGTTATTGTTTTTGTTTTAAAAAAATGTCCATGTATGATTTTATAGTTTATGTTGTAGTTACAGAGAGAGATAGAGGGAGAGATAGAGGCAGAGAGAGACAGACAGACAGACAGACAGACAGCTAGACAGCCAGATTGACAGACAGAGACAGGGACGGAGAGTGTTAGGAGGGGGGGGAGGTAGTAAAGTGTGAGAGGAACAGAAGAAGAATATGGGGGGGGGGGGGGCAGAGTAAAGTGTGAGATGAACAGAAAAAGAATGGGGGGGGGGGTAAAGTGTGAGATCAACAGAAAAAGAATATGGGGGGGGGGGGGTAAAGTGTGAGATCAACAGAAAAGAATAGTGGGGTAGGGGGGAGAGTAAAGTGTGAGATCAACAGAAAAAGAATAGTGGGGTAGGGGGAGAGTAAAGTGTGAGATGAACAGAAAAAGAATATGGGGAGGGGGGGAGTAAAGTGTGAGATGAACAGAAAAAGAATATGGGGAGGGGGGGAGTAAAGTGTGAGATGAACAAGAAAAGAATATGGGGGAGTGGGAGTAAAGTGTGAGATGACAGAAAAAGAATATGGGGGAGTGGGAGTAAAGTGTGAGATGAACAGAAAAAGAATATGGGGGGGTGGGAGTAAAGTGTGAGATGAACAGAAAAAGAATATGGGGGAGTGGGAGTAAAGTGTGAGATGAACAGAAAAAGAATATGGGGGAGTGGGAGTAAAGTGTGAGATGAACAGAAAAAGAATATGGGGGAGTGGGAGTAAAGTGTGAGATGAACAGAAAAAGAATATGGGGGTAGTGGGAGTAAAGTGTGAGATGAACAGAAAAGAATATGGGGGAGTGGGAGTAAAGTGTGAGATGAACAGAAAAAGAATATGGGGGAAGCAAAGTGTGAGATGAACAGAAAAGAATATTGAGGGGGGGAGTAAAGTGTGAGATGAACAGAAAAAGAATATGGGAGGGGGGTGGAGTAATGTGTGAGATGAACAAAAAAGAAGGGGGGGGGGGGGTAAAGTGTGAGATGAACAGAAAAACAATATGGGAGGGGGGTGGAGTAAAGTGTGGGGATTAACAAAAAAGAAGGGGGGGGGGGGGGGGTTAAAGTGTGAGATGAACAGAAAAACAATATGGGAGGGGGGTTGGAATAAAGTGTGAGATGAACAGAAATAGAATTTGGGGGGGGGGGGGGGAGTAAAG
>CM054135.1:29030549-29045549 GCA_028751875.1 Rapana venosa | reverse complement strand
AGTGAGGGTTCAAAGCTCAGGGTAAAAATGTGCAGCTATATACAGATTAAAATCAGTTTAAAACCAACTCTGCAGTGTGGATGCTGGGATCCTATCAGTATAAATAGCATTCTCGCCTTCTGGAAATTCTGTGCTTAGAATTCCCTCTTTTCTATCCCTTTCTTTGTTTCTGGCACACTCTTTTTCTTCTCGTCACCTCTTGCTTGTCTTTTTTCTGCCTTCTTGGTCTATTATCCTGCCCCCTTTTTTCCCCCCAGAATGACGTAAAAGATAATTTTCTCCTACACCGAAGTCGGATGCGCTGGGCCTGACTTGTCAGGCGCTTAACGGCAGTGAAACGTATTCTTGCTCATATGACAGAACAACAATACTTTCTGTCTGAGCGTTCGGAGAAGAAGAAGAAGAAGAAGAAGAAGAAGAAGAAGAAGAAGAAGAAGAAGAAGAAGAAGAAGAAGAAGAAGAACAACAACAACAACAACAACAACAACAACAGCAGCAACAACAACAAGAACAACAAGAAGAACAAGAAGAACAAGAACAACAAGAAGAACAAGAAGAACAAGAACAAGAAGAACAAGAAGAACAAGAAGAATTGCGAGGAAGAAGAAGAAGAAGAAGAAGAAGAAGAAGAAAGAGAAGAAGAACAAGAAGAAGAACAAGAAGAATTGCAAATAACAAAAAGAATTGCAAAGAACAAGAAGAAGAACAAGAACAAGAAGAAGAACAAGAACAAGAACAAGAAAAAAGATTTAAACCAACTCTTCTGCCGTGTTTTTTTCGCAGTATCAATGCCCCAGCTTACCACAAGGGTCATTGCTTTTATCTTTTAAAAGAAAAAGGTCTTCTGATTTATTGCATTACTTTATTTCACATCTTATTCCATAATCTCAGGGATTAGAGAACTTTGGCTACATTTTGTATCTAATCCCTCGGTGAGGAAGTTTAAGCGATGAAAAGAGACAATTTAAAACCACAAAGCTAAGCTGACAAAGAGGTCAACCTGATCTACTTTAAAAAAAAAAGATTTACGACTTAAGTATTGTTTATACTGACAAGACTTTCAATAATGAACAAAATGGTTTCTATCCCGAATCTCTTCTCAAATCCTGTTTTATTTCTATGTTCATTTTTTATCATCATCCCTGACCATGTTTGTGCTGACAGCAAAAAGTTTCAACAATAAACGAATGACTATTGACAGGGATTGACTGATTTTTTCAAAACATACTTATTTCCTACCTGACACTTTCCCCTCATATCCGTCCCTACTTTTCAACATCATCCTTCATCTCTTAAGTGTGTTCGCGGGTGTGTGTGTGTGTGTGTGTGTGTGTGTGTGTGTGTGTGTGTGTGTGTGTGTGTGTGTGTGTGTGTGTGTGTGTGTGTGTGTGTGTGTGTGTGTGTGTGTGTGTGTGTGTGTGCGTGTGTTTGTGTGTGTGCTCGTGCGCGTGCATAAATTTGAAATATGCTATTCATTATATTTGAGGAAAGTTGCATGTGCGTAAATGATTTGAGTGCAAGCCCTTTGATTTGTTTGTTTTACAAGATTCAACGCTATATAAATTCCATATTTTTTCCCCGTCTGATATGACTGAAAGTGTTACAGTTGGTCACTAAGAACAAGGTCGTTTTAAGGAATCTGGTTTGGGTTTTATCTCATTTTGTGTGTGGTTGATGTGGTGGGGTTTTTTCCCACAACACGGTACCCGTCCTGGCTTGACCCTTATGATTGACCATGGCGTTGATATAAGGAACGACAGTAGAGTTGGTTTTATACCCTGTTTTAATCTGTATATAGTCACACAGTTTTAAATTGAGATCTACAATTTGACGAAGTGACAGCCCTGATTTGGCTTCTGTGGTGGATGGTCTAGAGGTAACGCGCCTGCCTAGAAAGCGAAAAGTCTAGGTCGGAAGTGTGCGGTGGTTCGAATCCCGTTTGGAACCGAAATTTTTTTCCCCATCCCTTAGACCATGATCGGTGGTCTGGGCGCTAGTCTTTCGAATGAGACGATAAACCGAGGTCCCGTGTGTTACACAAAAATTATTCAGCGCACGAAAAAAAAACCCACGGCAACAAGAGAGTTGTCCCTGGCAAAACTCTTAGAAAAAAGTCACTCTAATAGAGAAACAAATACAGTTGCAGACCAAAAAAAAAGAAAAAAAAGGGTGGCGCTGCTCTTGTGGCGACGCGCTCTCTTCCCCGGGGAGAGCAGCCCGAATTTCACGCAGAGAAATCTGCCGTGACTTCAAGTGGTATGAGTAAATAAAGAAATAAATAAACAACATGATTGGATTGGAGTGGAGTGGCCATGGCTACATTGGGTAGATTGCGTAGTGTCTGGTCTTCTCCTGTGCTTGACACTCTGCAGGAGGTCTGTCTGCTGGCCTCAGTCGACACGTTCCGACTTCAGGACAGCTCATCAGAACGTTGATAAGAGCAAATTTTCAAATTAGCTTTCAAAAAGGGGCAGAAGAAGAAGAAGAAGAAGAAGAAGAACAACAACAACAACAACAACAACAACAAGAACAAGAAGAAGAAGAATGATAATAATAATAATAATAATGATAAATGGAATTTATATAGCGCTGTATCTTGCACAGACAAATCAAAGCGCTTGCACTCAACTCATTCTTACACGGTCATGCAACCAATAGAAAGTAATGGTTGGTTAGGCAGCAGAAAATAAGCATGAGAGAGGGAGAGATGATAGAGAAGTAAGGCTAAAGATTGAAACAAAAGGGAGTGGTAGAAAAATAGGAAAAATTCAAGCACAGAATTTCCAGAAGAAGGGGATGCTCGATACTGAACGGGCTCTGGCATACACACGCATAGTTTTTTTTAAAGCGCTTTGATTTTTTGCTTTACAAGATTCAGCGCTATATAAATTCCATACATTAGTTAGTAGTAGTAGTAGTAGTAGTAGTAGTAGTAGTAGTAGTAGTAGTAGTAGTAGTAGTAGTAGTAGTAGTAGTAGTATCTCCTACAGGGGACTGAATGATCACTGACTGAATTGGTTTACAAAATGAACATCGACAGAATGACTGATCCGAATAAGATAGTAGTATCAAATCCTGTTTTATTTCGAACTTAATTTTTTTTTCTTCAGCCTGTCACATTATTTTCCTGTTCACCCTTGGACGTATGGTATGACACAGCACAATAGCGCAAGTTGTGACAGGCAGAAAGATACAGAGACGCCTGAATGCCTAGAAGTGAGAAGTCCTTTATGGGGTTTGGGGAAGGGTGGCGGTGGTGGGGGGGCGGACAGGGGGAGTGGGGAGTAGTAGGTTACATTTCACTAACTGTGTCATCGATCGGCAACTTTGTTGGGTTTTTTTGTTTCGTTTCTTGGCCAGGGATCCCAGATTCACCAAAAGTGAGATTTTGCATATGTCTCCGTTCCCGCTAACATGGGGTTTACCAACATTCAAACTTCGAAGGATATAATTAGGGTTGCGTTGTTCGTGTTTTCCGTAACCATCCCATTATGACATGGGATCTTTAACGTGCATTTCACTTCTGCATGCATATACATACTTTACTATTACTTTTATATAATATTATAACATATACATAATATTTAAAATATATATACATATAATAATACATATCATTACAATTTTGTTTAGAAGATGGCTTGATGAAAAAAAGCAAATGCATTGCTTATTCAATGTACCATCTCGAAATAAAAATTTGACTTGACATGAAGGGAATTAAGCTACTGGCATGTCTACACTTGAAAATGGCCTGGGATATCGCCGCCGAGATTCGAACCCACTCTTCCTAAACCTATGGGGTGGAAGTCCCCAACATGGTCTTAACCACTCGGCTAAAGCGTCCCTCGATCAGCAGCTTTGGGCTGTCAGCCATAACTTTCTCGTCAGCATCGCAACGCTAGGCGCAATATTCGGGTAGTTACAACAACGGACATCTGACCTCTATGGTCGCTGAGCTGGCCTAGTCCAAAAGATCGGTCCTCTTGAGGTAACGCAACCTGCCTAGACAGCAAACACTGGGGGTTCGATCCCCGTTTTCCCCGATACTTTGGCTCAATCCGCTAGACCTAGAGCGGATTTGTCTGGTTGCTAGTGTTGGATGAGACGACAAACTGAGGTTCCGTGTGCAGTATATATTTTGTGCACCTAAAAAAACCCACGGCATGGCAACAAGAGAGCTGTCCCTGGGGAAGTGAGGATTTTACGGGGTGGCAGTTTTAGTGCGGTAGAGGAATTATGTGGGGGGAAAAGTCACTCTGATAAGGAAACAAATACAGTCGCAGACAGAAAGAAAGGAAAAACAATCATGGGTGGCGCTGATCTTGTGGCGATCCTCTCTCTCCAAGGGTCAGCACCCCCAGATTTCGTGTAGAGAAATCTGCCGTGATTTATAGTTGCTGTGCAATGCACTACAATGTGGTGGTGGCACCTCTTTGAGAAATCTGAAAGAAGAAGTAAACAGAGAAACGGGCAACCCAGCAGCTAACAGCCCTTCCACTCTCCGAGACATCATTAAGAGCAGGTTAGTTTCAAACACGCCAAAACAGACATGAACAGAGAAAGAAAAAAAGCAACTGACAACCTGACATCTAGCATTTCTACCTTCTACCGATGCATCAAAAAGAACAGATTACTTTCAAATATAACAAAACTGACACGAAACGGGGGGGAGGGGGGATAAAATGGACCCTCTTGCAAATCAGTATGTTCCACCGACATACAATTAGCAGCAGATTACTTTCAAATTGAACAGAATTGCAAACAAGAAACTGACACTTCAGCAACCAGTACCTCCATCCCCTAAAATCCGTTACATAAACAAGACCAAATCAATTCCAAAAAAACCGAAACTGACACGAACTGGAAAAAAAGCAATAGACACCCTAGCAGCCCAAATTCTCTTTTCTCTCTCTCTCTTTTTCTCTCTCTCTCTCTCTTCTCTCTCTCTTCTCCTCTCTCTCTCTCTCTCTCTCTCTCTCTCTCTCTCTCTCTCCCCTCTTTCTTCCCCCCTATCTCTCTCCCTCTCGCTCGCTCGCTCCGCTCGCTCCCTCTCTCTCTCTCTCTCTCTCTCTCTCTCTCTCTCTCTTCTCTCTCTCTCTCTCTCTCTCTCCCCTCTCTCACCGAGACACACGACTGAAGGAGATTGATTTCAACCATAGCCGAACTGGCGTGAAATGAATGCAGGAGCACTAGGTTAAAATAACTCGTTGTTGTGACCAAATCAGTCCATGACCTCTGCAACAACAACAGCCACAACTCTTGCTGCCAGAAAGGAAGATAGAAGAGTGACTGATGACTTGTTGACACGTACAGCATCAGATGCCATTTTGCCACAAGCTGGGGGTGGGGGGTAGATTTTACAGGGTGGCAGTTTTAGTGTGGTAGGGGGATTCTAAGAAAACCAATCAGCTGGATCAGCAGACACAGTTTCACAGGCAAACCTGTCTTCAGCACTGCTTTTTATAGATAGGGTGATCAACGCTGTAGTTAAGTGGTTAAGACCGTTTGACTTCAATCCAGTGGGTTAATGAAGTCCCGGGATTGAATCTTGTCAGCGTGTGGTGAATTAATGGTCCGGGTGTTTATGATCTCTCAGGTCAGCTTCAAAGTGCAGACCTGCCAGTGCCTTAATTCCCTTTGTCTAAAATATATATACACATGCAAAAGATAGAATGTGCAAACTAAAGATCCCATAGTTTATGTCAATGTTTGCTAGGTTACAGAAAACACAAACATGCCCAGCATGCATCCCCAAAGTCACAATGCTGCTACCTTCATTGTGGGGCAAAAATGACTGCATACACAAAATCTGACCATTCGCGAACCTTGGAGCTCTACCTGAGGAACAAAAACAATACGTAACCTGTATCCAAGGTTTAATGAGCTAATTATTTTAATTCCGCAGTTGATCAAGCACCTCCCATCTTAACGGGTGTAGTTTACAGTGTGCACCAACACGTAGTGATGCCTCTTTGAAATGTCAAAGAAAAAGACAAAGCTGTCAACTCGGCAGCTGACATGTCGAGGTTTAACAAAGTTCCTACCAGCATTTCAAGGTAAGTTACTGCACGAAGTTTTAACCAATCCAAAGTTATTGCGTGAGGTAGCATTGTCTGTGACGCGATCTCCCGTATTCTCATTTTTGTAAAGTACGACCATGAAATTTAACATCTTTAATGTCGCGATATACATTTTGCTTTATTGGTGACAGCTTGTTACGCGTAGTTCGCAATTGTTCATTTTCCAATTTTAGAGTCGTTTTCAATTGTTTCTGTTTTGTTATTATTTGCGTTTCTTTGCCACGTTTTTGCAGCATATTGTTTATATGGTTTGGAATCAGTCTTTTAATGTACACAAATACCAGCAGGCATCTATTTTTTCTTAAAGCCTTCATCTCATCATGCTCCCTCACCTCCTTCATCTAGTATGACTTTAAGTGAACAGACGTAAAATTGAAGACACACATTCCTTCCCATTCTAATACACAGATAAGAGCAGGTTAATTACCAGAAATGACAAGAAGAGAGAAAAAGAACAAATTAAGCTTACACGTTAACAACTAGCATCTCTATGTCCTGCCAAAGCATAAACACGAGCAAATCAATTTCAAATAGAACAAAACTCATATGAAATTGGGAAAAGATGAATACCTTGGCAACCAACATGTTCCGCTGATATATACATAGCAGGAGATCAATTTCAAATCTGATCTGACATGAATATAAAAAACCAACAAGAAAAACAAAAAAAAAGAAAGCTAACATCTCAGCAGCCAATATCCCCCTCCCCTACCCTTTCGTAAATCATCTCAAATAACAGAAGTGACACGAACTGAAAAATGCAATGGACACCTTAGCAACCTCTCTCTCGCTTGCATTAGCCTTAGGGCTGACATGGTTGTATTTGGTGGGCACACTTTTCTGTTCTAATGAATGTTGGGTTTTTTAGAACGCAATATTTTGTGAGTACTGCAACTAATTAGAAAATGCAAAAGTTAGTGAGTAGGCCTATTACTAATCTGAACCGTCATGACTTGACGATGTGCTTGATGTTTGTAGTTTGTATGTGATAAGGTATTTTGTTCACTGGCCTTTTCGTTTTTAGCTGTGCTTTGTTTTGATTCTTGGTCTACATCAGCCTCTATTTAGTTTTTATTTTGGAATATGCATATTCCAGAGTATCCAGTTTTGGGGGCACGCCAAGGTATTGGGCCAAAGTTCTACCAAAGTTTACAATAAATGATACTTCATTTTCTTTGCCTCTTCAATTTTCCCCCCTCAAAATGTATGGTGGTCTAAGGCTGATGTACATTAAACAATTTCAGAGTTCAGAGTTCCCTCTCTCTCTCTCTCTCTCTCTCTCTCTCTCTCTCTCTCTCTCTCTCTCTCTCTCTCGCTCTTTCTCACACACACACACACACACACACACACACACACACACACACACCGACACACGATTAGAAGGAGATTGATTTCAACCATAGCCAAACTGGCGTGAATCAGATTATGCAGGAGCACAAGGTCAGAATAACCCACTGTTGTGACCAAATCTGTCCCTGAACTCTGCAACAACAACCACAACAACAACAACAACAACAGCCACAACTCTTGCTGCCAGAAAGACAGAAAGAAAGGTGACTGATGACTTGTTGACACGCATAGCATCAGATGCCCTTTTGCCACAAGGGAGAGTGGGGGGTAGGGATTTTAGGGGGTGGCAGTTTTAGTGTGGTAGGGGAATCTAAGAAAATCAGTCAGCTGGATCGGCAGAAACAGTGACACACGCAAACCTGTCTTCAGCATTGGTTTTATAGATAGCGTAAGGATGTTTTGGCCAAGTGGTAAAGACCGTTTGACTTCATTTCCATGGGTCAATCAAGTGCTAGGGTTGAATCTTGGCAGTGTCTGGTGATTTAATGGTAGGGTTGGGTGGGTTGTTTTTTTTTACAATCTCCCAGGTTAGCTTCAAGAGCAGACCTGCAAGTGCCTTTATTCTCTTTGTGCATATACACACATGAAAAAAAGTTGAAATATGCATGCTAAAGATTCTGTAAATCATGTCAGTTTGTGCTGAATTACCGAAACATTAACATACCCAGCATACAATCCCGAAGATGGAATGCAGCTACCTTGTTGGTGGTAAGGGGGGGGGGGAGGAATACGCAAAATCTCACCATTGGTGAACCTTGGAATTTAAGCCAAGGAATGAAAAGTCTACCTAGCCTGTACCCAATGCCTGATGATCTCATTGTTTTAATTAAGCAGTTGATCAAACATCTCCCACCTCTGCAGATCATTATAGTGTATAGCGTACTCAACATAATTATAGAAACCATTCTTTTAGAATCTGAAAGAAAAAGCAAACAAAGCAACTAGCAACTCAGCAGCTAGCATCCCTTCAACTACCGATACATAAATACGAGCAGTTAACTTTCATACACTACACTGACTTTGAAGTGGAAAAAACCTAACAATCTAAACAGTAAAACCTCTCTCCCCTACCAATGCATGAATAAGACGTAGTAGTAGTAGTAGTAGTAGTAGTAGTAGTAGTAGTAGTAGTAGTAGTAGTAGTAGTAGTAGTAGAGTAGTAGTAGTAGTAGTAGTAGAAGAAGAAGAAGAAGAAGAAGAAGAAGAAGAAGAAGAAGAAGAAGAAGAATGAATGAATGAATGAATGAATGAATGAATGAATGAATGAATGAATGAAGTGTATATAGCACTATATCTTGCAAAAACAAATCAAAGAATAAAAACTGATTAATTTCAAATGTGCTAAACTGACATGAAATTTGAAGATAAAAGTTGACACCTTGGCAAACCAGCACCCTCCACTTAATATATGTATAAGTAGCAGCAGATTAATTTTCCCTTTGAACTGATTCGCAAACATGAAACCGACACCCCAGCAGCCAATATCTCCCTCTCCTACCGTTACATAAACAAGACTTAATCAATTTCAAAGAACAGAATTGACATGGTCTGTAAAAATAAAAAGAAATAGAGATCATAGCAACCCAATATCTCTCTCTCTCTCTCTCTCTCTCTCTCTCTCTCTCTCTCTCTCTCTCTCTCTCTCTCTCTCTCTCAAATTGTCGTTGTTTTAGTAGGGCTTTTCCCTTGTTCTGTTGATAGTCCCTGATCAGGGCAAGGACTAGATTTTTTTTTTTTAAATATGCGTATTCTGTTACCCTTGAAAAATACAGATTCTCTCTCTCTCTCTCTCTCTCTCTCTCTCTCTCTCTCTCTCTCTCTCTCTCTCTCTCTCTCTCTCTCTCTCTCTCTCTCCAACACCCAACCAGAAGGAGATTGATTTTAACCATAGTCAAACTGGCGTGAATCAGATTATAGCACTAGGTCAGAATAACCCATTGTTGCGACCAAATCTGTCCCTGAACTCTGCAACAACAACAACAACAACAACCACAGCCACAACTCTTGCTGCCAGAAAGACAGAAAGAAAGGTGACTGATGACTTGTTGACACGCATAGCATCAGATGCCCTTTTGCCACAAGGGAGAGTGGGGGGAGTAGGGATTTTACGGGGTGGCAGTTTTAGTTCTAAGAAAATCAGTCAGCTGGATCGGCAAAAACAGTTTAACACGCAAGCCTGTCTACAGCATTGCTTTTATAAAGAGTGTGAAGAGGTGGGGTGAGGGGAGGGAGGTTGTCAGGTTAGCCTAGCGGTCAGAGCATTGAGCTTGTGGACCAGATGGGGCCCGAGTTTGAGCAATCACCAAGGTATCCATTCAAGAAGATTTTTGTTTCTCCCTCTGGAGTTAATATCAGCACTGACTCCGCTCCCCTGAAAGTTTTGTTCAGACTGTAAACAAAATTCTCATGTGTAAATGCACGCAGAACATCTTGCACACGCGTTAAAATACGTTGGTTTTGTGGGGTTTTTTTTAAAGATTAGGCCATTGCACGCTGGCAGGAATGAACGATAAATGTTAAAAGATGAGTTAATCTTCAGTTTAACGTCTATTCACATTAAGTGATTTTAGACGGGGAAAAGTAATATAAACAAGAGAATGCAAACAATAACAAAAAAGTGTCAAATAGCAGTACTTAAAAACTAACTTTAACATACTACAAAAACTGAATTTTCGGACTTTTTATCAATCCTAACACAATGTCCAACAGTAACGATGGTTCAGACAAAATCTGATTTAGTGACAAACTTGGTACAGCAGGTAAAAATGCTTTTAAATGTCATGTTAAAAGATGCATGCACTCTGGTGTCGGGTTTAGGCATCATCTCTGAAGACAGAATGTGGCTATATGAATGGTGGGTAAACGGTAGCATGCGCAAAATCTTACTACTGATGGACCTCAGAGCTGTAGTCGAGCTGAGGAACGAAGTAAAGAAACAACAGTGTAACTGGTACATCTGTATTCCTGGTCCATACTGTAGTAATAATTCCAACCAGCGCCCTCGAATCGTCAGCTCAACGCTCAAACCACTAGGCTTTCCTGCCTCTTAGGAAACTGATTGGAAGTTTTTTTCCTGGCAAGACATTGTAACAGCGCATGGAAAACTGCATATCCCTACACCACAGCAGCTAAGACATTCACTGAGCAGATAGTTCACCAACAGAAAAAAATAAAAATAATGGGTGGCGCTACTCTTGTGGCGACGCGCTCTTCCAGGAGAGAACAGCCCGAATTTCACACAGAGAAATCAGCCGTGACCTCTAGCGGGATACAAATGCAAACGGCAAATGCAATACACTGGTAAAGCCTCGGGGGTTATGCTGGCTGTTCTTTATTCATCCCCGAACTTCCAAACCCTGACATGATAAAATACCACATTTTTCTTGAAAACATCTGAGTTTTGCACATGTGGGAATACAGGAATAGTAAGGCACTGGCAGGTCTGCGGAGACAAAAAAAATCGACGTGGGTGGTGAATAATAAAATTCACATTTTTTAGAAAGAAAAAAAACGAACACTTTACAAGGTGTTCTAGAGGATTACAGCACACACTGGGTAACTTTAAGACCATTAGCATTGTAAAGCCTTTCGGCTTATTCCCTGGCCTCTTCTACTCAACTGCTGAGTGGTTTTGCTGGTAGTATGACTGCCAATCTCTGTCTCTGTCTCTCTCTCTGTCTCTCTTTCGCTGTCTCTCTCTCTCTCTGTCTCTCTCTCTGTCTCTCTTTCGCTGTCTCTCTCTCTGTCTCTGTCTCTTTCTCTGTCTCTCTCGCTGTCTCTCTTTCTCTCTCTGTCTCTCTCTGTCTCTGTCTCTCTCTATTTCTCTCTCAATCTCTCTGTCTCTGTCTGTCTGTCTCTCTCTCTCGGGGAGGGGGAGGAGGTGTTATTTTTGTTGTTGTTCAGAGTTCTATCTCTCTCTCTCTCGGAGGGGGGTGGGGGGTGGGAGGGAGGGTTGTTATTTTTTGTTGTTTTGGTTTAGTTTTTTTTTGTTATACTTTGATAGTCCCTAATCAGGGCAAAGGCCGTATGAAAGAGAGAATGTGAATACTTAATTGTAACCCTTCAAAAATAAAGAGCATTCATTTATTCATTCTCTCTCTCTCTCTCTCTCTCTCTCTCTCTCTCTCTCTCTCTCTCTCTCTCTCTCTCTCTCTCTCTCTCTCTGCGTTCCATTATTGGGTGGGACGGGGATAGCTCAGTGGTCAGAGCACTCTCTTTCCCCCAGCTAAGGTTAAAGCAGCATCGAGCGAGGTTACCACTTGGATGGGTGACCGTTTGCGCGCCTTGGCTTCAGTACAGCCCCCCAGTTCACCCAGCTGCAAATGGGTACCTGCCCTCTTTAGGGTCAGGGAAGGTAAAGCAGCGAGGGAGAGGAGATGGGCGCCGCTCTCTGATTTGCTAGCCCCTTGAGATGCCTCGCTCCCCTACTACCACATAGGTTATGGGTCACCTTACCTTTTTTTAGGGAGTATGGCTGCCTATATGACGAGGTACTTGAAAGCAGTCACACACGTTAACGTCTCATGCAGTGTGTACTCTCAGTCTCAGTCTCACAGTGATCATCAGGTCGGAGGAGCGAGTGAGTCAGAGGACATATTCTGAGTGAAAGCTCCCAGAGTGTTAAGCTGGGGAACGCGCAACAACGAAACCGTGAACCAACACCACCAATACATCGATGATGTGTGTGAACGCATGCAGAACATCTTGCGCACACGTTAAATCCTGTTCCGCTTTTCGTAAAAGTAGGCCATTGTGTGCCGGTGGGAACAGATGACAAAATTTACAAAACCGTATACACGCGGGGACTGGATGTAAAAAAAAGCACATGAGTTCTTATTCCATTATCCTCGATTTAAAAAAAAAGAGCGCTTTTCTTTGATTTGTTGCTTTACAAGATTCAGCGCTATATGAATTCCATACATTATTATTATTATTATTATTAATATCATTATTATTATTATTATTATTATTAATGATGTGAGCCAGCAGAAAAGGGTCTTTTTTTGTTTCAAAGAAATGTAGCCACTTGCATCGGGGGGATGGGGGGTCGGTGTGGGCGTGGGGGTTTAGGATACACTTGTCATCCTAAATAGTTCAAGAGAGGACACAAATGCCTTTTTTGGTTGAAAACACCTGTCATTTTGAAATTCACTTCGCCCTTCCAAGAAAATGGGTTCATGCAAATTATATTGTGTTCCGTCCCCACTTTAGAGAACGAACGTTCAAGAAATACTAACACATTACATGCCTGCACATTTAAAACACCCAGGAGAGGAGAGAGAGAGAGAGAGAGAGAGAGAGAGAGAGAGAGGAGAGAGAGAGAGAAAAGAGAGAGAGAGAGAGAAGAGAGGAGAAAATATCATAAAACAATATTCACAAAGTATTTAGGAATTAAAGTCCTTTTATTTCACTTTTCATTTTAATATCAGCAAAGCAGCCATTCACACACACGTACACACATACAGCGCGCGCGCGCGCGCGAGAGAGAGAGAGAGAGAGAGAGAGAGAGAGAGCGACAGAGAGAGAGAGACAGACAGAGAGACAGAGAGACAGAGAGAGACAGAGAGAGAAGAAGAAGAAGAAGAAGAGACAGAGAGAGAGCAGAGAGTCACAGAGAGAGAAACAGAAAGAGAGACAGAGAGACAGAGAGATTGAGAGAGAGACTGAGACAGAGAGAGACAGGGAGATGAGAGAGAGAGAGAGATTGAGACAGAGACAGAGAGTTACCATTCCACGTTGAGTAAAGATCCATTTTAAACAACAACACAACAACAACAAAACATTTCTCCAAAGTCCAAATGCAACTACTTTAATCGAGGACAAACAAACGGTCGCATAAACAAACGTTTCACTCACTATTGGTGAATCTGGGAGTTCTTGCCAGAGAACGAAAAGAACAACAACAACAACAACAACAACAACAGCAAAAAGTCTTTGCATAAAGTGGATTTTTGCCTTCAAACAATTGTGCCATTCTGTTCAAGGCTTGGGGGGGGGGGGAGGGAGGGGGGCGTTGTAACTCAAGCTGACAGCATGAATGTAAAAAGATGGCTATTTCCAGCGCTTTATTTTGTTCTTACATCTGCGTGAGTTTGATAGAAAATTCATGTTTTTGAAGCTCTCGGGAATGTGTTGGATATTTCGATAAAATTATCGGAAGTAATGGTTGTGTAGTGTGGTGTAGTGTAGGGGAGTGGAGTGGAGTGGAGTGGAGTGGGGTGGGGTGGGGTGGAGTGGAGTGGAGTGGAGTGTGGTGGTGTGGCGTAGTGTAGTGTAGTGTAATGTAGTGTAGTGTGTGTGTGGTGTGGGGTGGTGTGTGGTGACGTGTAGTTTGGTGTAGTGTAGTGTAGTGTAGTGTAGTGTAGGCAGTGTGTGTGTGTGTGTGTGTGTGTGTGTGTGTGTGTGTGTGTGTGTGTGTGTGTGTGTGTGTGTGTGTGTGTGTGTGTGTGTGTGTGTGTGTGCGTGCGTGCATGCATGTGTGGGTCTTTGTTAGAAGACCTCTAGAGAGAAAGAATAAAAGAAGAGTGAAATATTTTTCCTCAAAAACAACTTTCCATTAATAGCTGTCATATATTGGGGAGGATTTTTTACTACTGAAGTACACAATAAAACGAGTGTGTCCTATCATTTCGTTGTTCAGTTTTGTCTCCCATCTTATTGTCATAGTTGTTGTTGAACATTGTCCAGCTTGAGAGCACACTAATAATAGTCATTATCATCCAGAACATACACACTGCTCACTCATCAACACCTGGAAATAACTGTTTCTCGTAAGAACATACTGACTGTAAACTTTGCGTGTACGGCTATTAATTTTCAAATACCTACACCGTTGGTTTGGGGACGGGGATAGCTCAGTGGTCAGAGCACTCGCTTTCCCCCAGCCAAGATTAAGCAGGATCGAGCGTGGTTACCACTTAGATGGGTGACGGTTTACGTGCCTTGGTTTCAGGTCAGTCCACCCAGCTGTGAAGCTGGTCAGAGAAGGTAAAGCAGCGAGGGAGAGGAGATGGGCGCCGCCCTCAATATGCTGGCCCCTTGAGAAGCTGAGGTCTCTGAGGCCTTGCTCCCCTACGACCTTATAGGTTATGGGACGCCTTTACCTTTACACTGTTGGAGGGGCAGGATAGCCTAGTGGTTAGAACGTTGCGCTCGTGGTCTGACGGTCAGGGTTTGTCCCACTACCGAGGCACTCGTTCGAAAAGATTTTTTACCCCTGGAGTTAACAGCAATGCCGACTCCACTCCCCCGAAAGTTAGGTGCGTGATACTATAAACTGAGGTTCCATGTGCGAACGCATGCAGAGCATCTTCTGCACGAGTTAAAACCCGTTTCGCGCTTCGGAAGAGTAGGCCATTGCGTGCAGGTAGGAAGGTTTGGCAAAATTTTAAAAACGAAATGCACACTGGTGTGTTTAGACATCATTCCCGAAGTCGGAATGCAGCTATCTTAATGGCGGGTAAAAAAAAGAGTTTGCATACGCAGTTTTACTATTTGTGAACTTCGGATCTCTAGCCAAGGAACGAAAAAAAATCCTTCGCCAAAAAACTTATGGGTAGCCATATTACGA
>CM054135.1:29023049-29025549 GCA_028751875.1 Rapana venosa | reverse complement strand
CACCACTCACGATCTAGCGGATGTAGGGAAAAGTTTTGGGCGCAAGAAGAAGTGGCAGTAACTTGTCAAGGGCCAACCAAACACTCGAGATCACATCAAAGCTGATTGGGCCATTTTCTAAAACATTCATGCTCAATAGCATTAGCTTAAAAGAAGAAGAAAAGAGAAGAAAAGTTTTCTGAAATAGCATTACCATGACAGAATTTCTGAGGATACGGACAGATCTATACATGAATGATGGAAAGCATATCGGTGAACAACAAACATCAAACGAATAAACCATAAAACATACACAGTCATTCTCTCTTTAAAAGCGAGAGAAAGCAAAATTTCCCAGTACAATGTGCGCAGAGACCAAACCCAACGTGACGTATTAAGAACTGTAAGATACGCCCAAAACTTGACTCTTGATTCAAAGAGATAACAGAAATACGTAGATTGACAATCATGTCTGTAACCTACATTGTACACCCATATAATAGGCTACATTGTGATTTCTGTCCTAAACTTCATATTTACCCCGTCTACAGAGAAACACCAAACCAATAACTATGCACAGATCAGATCAAGTTTCAATCAAGATTGTCATACAAATTCTTACCTCTGACAACACAATAAGTGGAAAAACAAGCACACGACGATCTCTGCAGATGATACTAATATATTATTGCGGTCGATCGACTGCGTCTTGAGAACTCCAAATCCGGCTTTTCTTATCTGCAAAGGGTGTGGTTCTCAAAAATCCCTCTATTTCAGAATGTTACAGATTTAGGACACCCTGTGTTTTGATAAGAGTACCAGTGACAGACGGAGTGGGGGGGGGAGGGTGGGGGAGTGGGAGGGGAAGAGAAGAGAGAGGAGAGGCAAGGAAAGAGGTATAGTGTGGAACGGGAAAAGTGGAATGGTTAGAGCATCAGAACTCGTGGTGTACAGTAATATGAAAGAGTAGGCTCGATTCCCATCTGAAATGCTCGATTCTTTCTCTTTTCCGTTCTTCGAATACAGCTCGAAGGTTGAGATTTTGCGTAGGCAACTGTGAGCCCACCACTAAGGTAGCCGCATTCCGACTTCGGGAATGATGTCTAAACACGACATCAGGGTGCATTCTTTCTTTCCTTTTTCTTCTTTTTAAAAATCTGTATCATCCATTTCTACCGGCACACTGTGGCCTACTCTTCAAGAAAGATAGATCGAGTTTTGGGCATGTGTGTGCAAGATGTTCTGCGTGCATTCGTACATGGGGCCTCCGTTTATAGTCTCATGCGAAGAACTTTTGGAGCAGTGGAGTCGGTACTAATGTTATGGGGAAAATCACATCGAACGGGTGTGTCGGGGGTGGCTCGAACCCAGGCCATCAGATCACAATCTCAAGGCGTTAGCCACTTGGCTAGGCCTATCCCACCGCACCTACTTTTTTTTTGCTTCCTGCGATGAACGCTACTGTAACCTCAAGACATATTATTTTATTTCAAGCCTAAGATTCTCCGCTCCTCTTTCATCTCAAAACTGCCCCTGCCTTCAACAGCCCAAAATCCCATTACCCTGCTTGAGTATAATCTGTGTGTGTGTGTGTGTGTGCGAAGTCAAGTCAAGTCAAATTTTTATTTCCAGATGGTACATTGTGTGTGTGTGTGTGTGGTGGGGGGGGGGGGGGGGGGGGGGGGGGGGGGGCTTGCATTTGAATTTGTTTAAGCTATTAATAGTTATTGGTTGCATGTCTGTGTAACAATATGTTGAATGCAAAGCGCTCTGATTTGTCTTTGCAAGATAGAGCGCTATACACATTTCATTCTTTTTATTATTATTAATATTTTTATTTTTCTTCTTCTTCTTCTTCTTCTTCTTCTTTTTTATTATTATTATTATTATTATTATTATTATTATTGTTGTTGTTGTTGTTGTTGTTATTAACACTGTGTCCAGCTACTTTCTTCAGCACATCATCAAAACATAATGTCTTTTTCAAGCGAGCGAGCGTGCGTGCGTGCGTGCGTGTGTGTGTGTGTGTGTGTCTATGTGTCCGCACGCGCACGAGTGAGCGAGCGTGCGTGCGTTCGTGCGTGTGTGTGTGTGTGTGCGCGCGCACAAAATTTTTATTCAGATTAGGCCATAGTCCCTAACTGAAATGTGTGTGCGAGAGAGAGAGCGGAGGAGGGGGGGGGAGACAGAGACAGACAGAGAGGGTGAGAGAGAAAAGGGAGAGGGGAGAGAAAGCGAGAGAGAGGGGGGAGGAGAGAGAGTGTGTGTGTGTGTCTGTCTGTGATCATTTGTCATCATTTTCATTGTCATGGTTAAGCCATCCAGGGTTCTTCAGTGAATAAATAAATTAATTAAATGTTAAGTTTAACAATTCTGCAACCAAAAAGTGAAGTGCTTTACTAAAGGGAAGTAACCAATATGGTCTAGTTTACGCAAGCAAACAATTTATTCCCCTTAACAGTCTTTGTCAAACTCCAACACTGCAGTCAAATCAAGTCAAGTCAAAATGATCTTTATTGGG
>CM054135.1:29008049-29015549 GCA_028751875.1 Rapana venosa | reverse complement strand
AACTGTGCGCCGAGTCATGACTTTGCTTTTAGAAATAGAAACGACAGATATGACCTAAACTGATGCTTTCTCATGAATTCGTCAGTGGTACGTCAGTAGGATAATCAACAGATCTGCGTCTGCCTTTTGCCCACAGTCAAAAACCATACCATAGGCGCAGACCATGAGAAGAAAAGAGTTCCACACTTACAGACTGAGACATAATAAGTTTGCCTTCATCTTTCCCTCCACCACAGCTTTACGAAATGGTTTCCCTGTTTGCATTCAAGCCATCATAATGGTATCTGTTCTTAAGTTTTAAATTAAACACGAATCTATCTTGTCTCGGATAAAATTGTCCTCGCTTATATCTACTACCGTAGTAAACGGACATACTATCTGTTCGTTAGTTGTTGTTTATTTATTTATTCTATTTATTTATTCTTTTATATCGAGGATAATGGAATAAGCAATCATGTGCTTTTTACATCCAGTCCCCGTGTGTATGCGGTTTTGTAAATGTCATCTATTTCCACCGGCACACAATGGCCTACTCTTTCGAAAAGTGAAACAGGATTTAACGTGTGTGCAAGATGTTCTGCGTGCGTTCGAAGCACGGGGCCTCGGTTTATAGTCTCATCCGAAGGACTTTGACATTCAGTTCGATTTTTTGGGGGGGTCAAACTGGGAAGAAAGGGCGAGGCTGGGAATCGAACCCACCACCTCACGGTTTACTTGTTGTTTTTTAATCTATCTCTCTGAGATAAAGTTGTCCTCACTGAACTATGCTATACTACCATGGTTAAACAGAAGCAGCAGGTAGTTCATCGTACACTTAGGACTACGAATGAGAGTATTCTTCATTTTAAAACTAAATAAAAAGACGGTTTGTTTAACGAGCCAGTGTCCCCATGTAGCAGCATCTCCAAAAGAAACTGATGGTAATGTTATCAATGCCCGCAGCCCAAACTTTCAAATAGCCGGACTGTACACAACTAGTTCTAACTCCCCTCAAAGGAACACGAAAGCTTTAAACGTAATAATTGTTCGAAGAGAAACGGGCTTACATTGATGGAAAATTTAACATTTTCATACACATAATCCCGTTTGGGCCCAAAACTTTTTCCCCCATCCATTAAACTATGAGTGTGTGGTCTTGGGCGCTTTTCTTTCGGATGAGACGATAAACCGAGGTCCCGTGTGTTACAGAAAATGATTCAGCGTGCGTAAAAGAACCCACGGCAACAAGAGAGTTGTCCTTGGCAAAATTCTTAGAAAGAAGCCACTCTGATAGGGAAACAAATACAGTTGCAGACCCCCCAAAAATGGGTGGCGCTGCTCTTGTGGCGACGCGCTCTCCCCGGGGGAGAGCAGCCCGAATTTCACGCAGAGAAATCTCGTGACTTAAAGTGGTATAAATAAATAAGTAAATTAATTAATTATTATTTAATTAATTTTTTAATTAATTAAATCTAGAGGAAAGGGAGGAAGGCTCCGAATTTGACGAGAAGAGAATCGAACCCAGGCACTCTGGCATTTTAGGGGGGTGAGTTACTGCTAAACGACTGATATTTTTTTCTTTTTCTTTTTGCTGCCTCATCTTCTGTGATGTTGCTGTCCTGCTGTTCCCACGCCGCTCATTTCGATCTCTCTGCCCCAGTCATAACAGATGACAATTTACAAAACCGCATACACACAGGAACTGGATGTAAAAACTGTATTTGTTTCCCTATCAAAGTGGCTATTTTCTAAGAATTTTACCAGGGAAAACTCTCCAATTGCCGTGGGTTCTTTTACGTGCGCTGAATAATTTTGTGTAACACACGGGATCTCGGTTTATTCTTCTCTCCCGTCTTCCAAAAACCTGGTTTATTTCATACCTCACAGACTGATTCCAAACAGTTGCAGTGAACAAGATTCAATCATCACCTGTCAAACTGGAATGCGGAGTCCCACAGGGATCAGATCTTGGCCCTGTTCTTTTCACTCTCTACACTGCTCCTCTTTCACACATAATAAATCGTCATCAGATCAGCCATCATTTTTATGCAGATGACTCTCAGATTCTTAGCAGTGATACTCCTGAAAATCTGCCTTCTCTCTTGATTAATATGTCCTACTGCCTTCAAGATATCCAAAAATGGATGATACAGAACAAGTTACTGCTAAATGCAGATAAAACCGAAGCCATGCTAGTAGGTACGAAACACAAATTGTCGTCCATCACAACTGCTTCAATAGAATTCGGCAATACGTCTGTCCCTCTAGCCACTGCTGTAAAATATCTAGGGGTCTTTATCGACAACACACTCTCCATGCAAAAATTAATCACCCAGACCTGCCAGTCATGCTACTATCAATTACGGCGTATTGGTGCAGTTCGAAAGTACCTTGTCCACCGATGCAACATCCAAAACTAATCACGTCTCTCATTCTCTCACGTCTGGATTATTGCAATTCTCTTCTGGCTGGTCTGCCATCATCATCTACCCACTCTCTTCAACTTATACAAAACTCTGCCGCCCGACTAGTTCTCAGAAAGAAAAAATCTGAGCACGTTACTCCTCTCTTGCGATCTCTCCACTGGCTGCCTGTGTCACAGAGAGTAAACTTTAAGATCTGTACCCTCTGTTACAAATGTCTCCACCAAACAGCACCTTCCTACCTATGTGAGTGTCTTCACCTGTACACTCCTTCTCGATCCCTCCGCTCTGATGCAGATACCTTGTGCTTACGAATACCTAGATTCAACCAATCCACAGTCGGCCATCGCTCTTTCTCTATTTCTGGTCCAGTGATCTGGAATGACCTCCCTCTCTCCCTCCTCCAAAAGCCTACTTTTGACATTTTTAAATCCAGCGTCAAAACACATTGGTTTCAAATCTAAGACTTCCCCTCTTGTTTCATCTCGTTTCTGTCCTTACCCTCAACAGCCGAAATCCCCAACACCCTACCAAAGTACACAACCTCTGTGTGTGTGGGGGGGTGCGCGCGCACACGTGTGTGTGTGCGTGTGTGTGTGCGCACATGTGTGTATGTTGTGTGTGTGTGTGCGCGCGCGCGCGTGTGTGTTTACATTTCAATTGGTAAAAACTATTAATTGTAACTTGTTGCATGTGTGAGAGTAGGATGAATGCAAGCGCTTTGATTTGTTTTTGCAAGATATAGCGCTATACAAATTCCATTTATTATTATTATTTATTATTAAAAAAGCACATACGTGCTTATTCCATTACCCTCGATATAAAAGAATAAAAAAGTAATGAATAAATAAATAAATAAATAACCAAATTTAATATGGTGTGTCCTCTGGGTCAGCTTGATAAATGATATATATTTGGCAAATATTACCAGATAATTATTATACTTGGAATGTTCCGGCATTGTAATGTGAAACATCAACAAACTGAAAGTGAAGAAGTTCTTGGAATATGTGATTTTTTAAAAAATCAACAGAGAGGTGTGTGTGTAGTGTGTATGTGTGTGTGTAGTGTGTGTAGTGTGTTGTGGTGTGTAGTGTGTGTAGTGGTGTAGTGTGTGTGTGCGCGCGCGCGAGTGTGTGTTTATTTTATTTTTTAAAAAGGTGTGTGTTTCGAGGATAATGGTGTGTGTGTGTATTTGAGTGTGTGAGTGTTTGAGTGTATGAGTGTGTGTGTGAGGGGAAGAGGGGAGTGTGTGTCAAAGTCAAAGTCAAAATGTGTGTAGTGTGTGTAGTGTGTGTAGTGTGTGTGTACGCGCGCGCGCGCGAGTGTGTGTGTTCATTTTATTTTTTAAAATTGTGTGTTTCGAGGATAATGGTGTATGTGTGTATTTGAGTGTGTGAGTGTGTTTGAGTATATGAGTGTGTGTGTGTGTGACGGGAAGGAGGGGAGGGTGTGTGTGTGAATGTGTATGAGAGAGAGAGAGAATAGAGAGGAGGGAAGGAGGGTGGAGGGAGGGGACAGGCCTACGTGTGACTTTAGCGTATACCTTAGAGACGTCCTGAAGATCTTATTTCCAGACAAGGGCTAAAGGATAGCTACTACGTCACTCCTCCCCCCCCCCCCCCCCCACCCCACCCACTCCTCTCCTTTCCTCCCTTCTCTTTCCACTATCCCCCTGCCCATCACGACCCCCCTCTTACTACCTTTCCCCTCACCCGCCCCAACCCCTTTCTCCTTTCTGAAGGTGGAATAAACCGCCGGGAACAGTTTTGTTCAGTCGTTCGTTCATTCATTTATTCATTCAGAGAGAGAGAGAGAGAGAGGAGAGAGAGAGAGAGAGAGAGAGAGAGAGAGAGAGAGAGAGAGAGAGAGAGAGAGAGAGAGAGAACAGAGACAGAGACAGAGAGAGAGAGAGGGAGAGAGAAAGAGATTATCTATTTATTGTTTATTTATTTATTCTTTTGTATCGGGGATAATGGAATAAGCACGTATATGCTATTTTACATCCAGTCCTCGTGTGTATGGGTCTTTGTAAATTCTGTCATCTGTTCCCACCGGCACACAATGGCTTACTCTTACGAAAAGCGGAACAGGATTTAACGTGCGTGCAAGATGTTCTGCGTGCGTTCGCACACGGGGCCTCGGTTTATAGTCTCATCCGAAGGACTTTTGGGGAGAGTGGAGTCTGCACTGATGTTAACTCCAGGGCAAAAAATATTCCCTTGAACGGGAATCGAACCCGAGTCGTCAGATTGCCAGCGCAATGTTCTAACCACTAGGCTATCCCGTTCCCAGAGAGAGAAAGAGAGAGAGAGACAGACAGACAGACAGACAGACAGACAGAGACAGTAGTAGTAGTAGTAGTAGTAGTAGTAGTAGTAGTAGTAGTAGTAGTAGTAGTAGTAGTAGCAGTAGTAATACAGCTCTAAATAAATACCATACATTATTATTATTATTATTATTATTATTATTATTATATCGTTATTATCATTATTATCATCACTATATTATTATTGTTGTTGTTGTTATTATCCTAAATTTCTTATATTTCAAATCTTTCCTCAATCACGTCCAAAAAAAAAAAGTATACACTCCACCAACAATGATATTTCTCATTATCTTGTGTTGTTGAGGGTTTTTCTTAAAGTCTTTCATTACTTCACACCCACACCCACCCCCTTCCCAACCATATAAAGCCAGTCTGATTAATTCCCGGCAAGATTCGTAAAAGGCGTGGCACTTTTCTTCGACTCCACGGAAAGTCCCGAAGACGGTGGATAACCCTTACTTACAACACATTATAACGCGCCACTCCACAACCAGGCCTGGTTATCGCTTTTGATTGACACCTGCGTGTATGTACGTACATTTGTGTGTGAGTTTCTCCTTAATCCACGTGAAAAAGACAGAAGTAACTTCCTTTTTTTGTCTTCAACAATAACTCTTTGTCTCCAAGAAAAAGAAAGTGATGTTGTCTGTAAATCTTGCAGGTGAACAATAAACGCTAGGGCTTTTTTTAATTGGTTGATTTTCGTTCTTTTTCTTTGGCCAAAGGAAAAAGCAGCATTGGTTGGCTTTTGTCGTCTGCTTTTAAAGGCAGAGCGCGCGCTCAGTTTGGTTGGGTCTCTCAATCGTCGTCGAAAGCTGCCTGAATTGAGGCTTAATGGTTTTGTTGTGTTCTTGGTGAAAGGAATAGCTATAATAATTATTATTTCTTGTGGCCAGATCGATTGGTGAGAGAGCCTGGGTTTGTTGGTGTTTGGTTGGTTTTTTGTTGTTGTTAGGGACGGACTCCTGTCTGAGACAGTCTTTGGATTGGCAAGGTGAGATTTTGTGGTTTTAGTGTGTATTGTGAGTGTGTGTGTGTGTGTGTGTGTGTGTGTGTGTGTGTGTGTGTGTGTGTGTATTGTTGGTGTTGTTTGTTGTTCGGCAAAGTGAGGTTATGTTATGTGTATGTGTGACTATCTATTGTTGGTGTTGTTGATTGGCAAGTGAGATTTATGTTTTGTGAATGTGTGATTATTGTATGGATGATGTTGTTCTTACTTGTGGTGATGGTTGTGATTGTGATTGCAGGTGCGATTTGTTCATTCATTCATCTCTTATTTATCTATTTATCAATACATCCACTTATTTTCGTTTGCTTTTTTTTCTTAGTTCGTTTGTTTATTTGTTACTTGGGGAAGTATATGTATTCATGTATACAGCAATATGTGTAGCATATTGCGATAATCAACTTAGACGAAGACAATAATTATTGGCTTTATTAGTTGTAAAGTGCGAGTGTGTACTTACTATACAAACACGAGCGCGCACACACGCACGCACACAAACATGTGCGCGCGCGTGCCTGCATGCACACACACAATCTCTCTCTCTCTCACATACTCACTCATCACTCACTCACTCATGCACGTGCGAGAGAGAGAGAGAGAGAATTTTAAAGCTTTTTTCTTATGAGAAAACATCAATCTGTATTCAATCATGATGAAAAACACTTGGAAAAATAGCTGAAAGATATGCAGATGAGTAAACCTGCGACTTTTTAAAAATATATTATTTTACTTTCTTTCACGAAAGAGAACACTCTTAAGGTAAGGGAAAATAAATGGAAATCCTTTTTTTCTGTTTAATACCACCAAACGGTTTTTACTATTTCTCTCTCTCTCTCTCTCTCTCTCTCTCTCTCTCTCTCTCTCTCTCTCTCTCTCTCTCTCTCTCTCTCTCTCTCTCTCTCTCTCTCTCTCTCTCTCTCTCTCTCTCTTCTCTCTCTCTCTCTCTGTGGGATCATGCACAAATTATATCGGTGAACCCCCCTCCCCTCCCCCCTCCCCCCCTCCACCATTCTAAACTTGGTTAATACGCACTTTGTAAACTTATTCACCACATTCATAGTTATGACAATAACTGCTTCATTGAGGTGACTGGTCGTGTTGAACAGATTATACTGTCAGTATTATTAAGAGCATCCCCCACCCTTTGCAAATCCTGTGCTAAGAGGTTCTTGGTTGTTGTTTTTCTTTTTGTTTCCTCATTGTTTCTTTTTCTCCTTGTCACCCTCCCTTTTGCCTATTTTCTGCCTTTTTGGTCCATTCTCCCAGATTTTTTTTTGGTACAGAAAGACTTAAAAAGATCAAACAATTTTCTCCCACGGCTTAAGTCGGATGCGCTGGGCCTGACTTGTCAGGCGCTTAACGGCAGTGCCACGCATTTTTTGCTCAGTTGACAAGACAACAATAGTTGCTGTCTTCAGCGTTCGAAGAAGACGAGAGACAGAAATACTTTCCTTCTAAGTTTTTTTATTTTTTATAAGAGACTGGCACGATTTCGGTTAGACTTAACTTTCATCTTCTTTCAATAAAAAAAAAATGTATGAGATGTTGTTATGTACCTGCCTAAGTCCTTCGTGGCCAAGAAGGCAAAAAAATAGACAAGAAGGAGGTGACGGGAAGAAAAGGAACAAAGCAGAAACGAAGAGAGGGATAGAAAAGAGGGAATTCCTGGCACGGAATTTCCAAAAGACGGGGACGCTATATATACTGACCCTTAACATCCCAATCGAGGTCCCCACAGGGAGACAGCCGTGGTTGAGATGGAT
>CM054135.1:29003049-29005549 GCA_028751875.1 Rapana venosa | reverse complement strand
AGGTAACTCTGGACTCGGTTATCCTACCTGTGAGTCTGTGCCAGATTTAAAGTACAGGTTGGATGAGACTGTTTGTCGAGTACCTCGCCTCAAAGGCAGCCACACTCCGACTCAAGAAGACTGAACATCGGAGGGATTTTGTCCTTCATCTTTTACCCTTAGGAGATTAGAATTTGCTCATTAGGAGGTTAAAATTCACTCATTAGGAGGTTAAAATTCGCTCAGTATGAGGTCAAAATTCGCTCATTAGGAGGTCAAAATTCGCTCATTAGGAGATTAACGTTCGCTCATTAGGAGGTTAACATTCGCTCATTAGGAGGTTAACATTCGCTCATTAGGAGGTTAAAATTTGCTCAGTATGAGGTTAACATTCGCTCATTAGGATGTTAACATTCGCTCATTAGGAGGTTGACATTCGCTCAGTAGGACGTTGAAATTCGCTCAGTAGGACGTTAAAATTCGCTCATTAGGAGGTTAAAATTCATTCATTAGGAGGTTAAAATTCACTCATTAGGAGGTTAAAACTCGCTCAGTATGAGGCTGAAATTCGCTCAGTAGGAGGTTAACATTCGCTCATTAGGAGATTAAAATTCGCTCAGTGGGAGGTTAAAATTTGCTCATTAGGGGGTTAACATTCGCTCATTAGGAGGTTAACATTCGCTCATTAGGAGGTTAACATTCGCTCATTAGGAGGTTAACATTCGCTCATTAGGAGGTTGACATTCGCTCAGTATGAGGTTGAAATTCGCTCAGTATGACGTTGAAATTCGGTCAGTAGGAGGTTAACATTCGCTCATTAGGAGGTTAAAGTTCACTCATTAGGAAGCTAAAATTCGCTCATTAGGAGGCCAAAATCGCTCAGTATGAGGTTAAAATTCGCTCAATAGGAGGTCTAAGTTCGCTCATTAGGAGGTTAACGTTCGCTTATTAGGAGGTTAACATTCGCTGATTAGGAAGTTAAAATTTACTCATTAGGAGGCTAAAATTCGCTCATTAGGAGGTTAAACTTCGCTCATTAGGAGGTTAAAATTCGCTCATTAGGAGGTTAAAGCTCACTCATTAGGAAGTTAAAATTTGCTCATTACGAGGTTAAAATTCGCTCATTAGGAGGTTAACATTCGCTCATTAGAAGGTTACAATTCGCTCATTAGGAGGTTAAAATTCACTCATTAAGAAGTGAAATTTCGCTCATTAGGAGGTTAAAATTCACTCATTAAGAAGTTAAAATTCGCTCATGTGTTCCCCCCCTAACCCCTTGCTTCTTTTGTCTTCTCTTCCTCCTGCCCTTGAATTTCTATCTGTATTTTTTCTGTGTGTTTGTTTTTCTGTTTCTTTCGTTCTTATTTTTTCTTTCGCACTGCCCTCTTCGTTTCTGTTCTTATACACTCTTCTATTTTGTGTGTGTGTGTGTGTGTGTGTGTGTGTGTGTGTGTGTGTGTGTGTGTGTGTGTGTGTGTGTGTGTGTGTGTGTGTGTGTTTAGTGCTTTATATATGTTTAGGATTTTTATTTTGATTATTATGATTCACTTTGCTTATATACTTTTCGGTTTACGTGTTTTCTTTTCTTTTTTGGCGAGGGCTGAGTGTAAAAAAAAAAACACAGAGAAGTTTTGTACTTAGTCTATTACCCTCAGAAAATAACATTTCGCTATCGTTTTATCGTGAAGAGGATTTCGTGCTCCTTTATAAGAGAGCGTAGGTTGTTGTGCAAGGAGCTTGTCATGCTTGAAGCACAATCTGAAGATAACATTTTACAACGTAACGACAGTTTAATGTAGGCTTCGGCGCTTGAATTACATCAATAATTACCAAGAAAGCTTTCAGCACAGGCCTTTTCTTTCTTTCTTTCTTTCTTTTCTTTTTTGTTTGGCTTTAAAAGACATACAGATCCAGTACCAATTCATCTGTAATACACGACACGTAAAGAATGTGATAACGTTGCTAAACCATGATATGAAGAAAAGAATATTACACAGAATCAAAGATATAAGAATATACCTCCACCCCCCCCCCCCCTTTCCCCTTTAGGGATGCCGGGGGCCTGTCAGTATAATTAGCATCCCCACCTTTTGGAAACCATGTGCTATGAATCCCCTCTTTTCTAATCCTCTCTCTGGGACGGGATAGCCTTGTGGTTAGAACATTGCTCTCGCAATCTGACAACCCAGGTTCGATTCCCGCTCAAGGGGATATTTTCCCCTGGAGTTAACGTCAGTGCAGACTCCACTCTCCCCCAAAACCCAGGCCCCGTGTGCGAACGCACGCAGAACATCTTGCGCACACGTTAAAATCCTGTTCCGCTTTTCTTAAGAGTAGGCCATTGTGTGCTGGTGGGAACAGATGACAGAAGTTACAAAACTGCATACACACATGGAATGGATTTTATAAAGCATATTAGTGCTTGTTCCATTATCTTCGAAATAAAAGAATAAAATAAAATAAAAATAAGAATATACCTTTTCCCCCTTAGGGATGCCGGGGTCCTGTCAGTATAATTAGC
>CM054135.1:28995549-28998049 GCA_028751875.1 Rapana venosa | reverse complement strand
TGTATTTTGATACTCATGCGCGCGCGCACGCACACACACACACACACACACACACACATACCCACACACACACTACGCACACACACAGTACACGCACACACATACACACACTACACGTACATACATATACACACCACACTCTCCCTCCCTCTCTCTCTTCTCTCTCTCTCTCTCTCTCTCTCTCTCTCTCTCTCTCTCTCTCACACACACACACACACATTCTCTCTTACACACACACCTACACATACACACACACACACACACACGCACGCACGCACACACACACACACACACACACACACACACACACAGAGCAGTCTAGTCATCATTTGATTCTTCACAGGTATTTTGAGGTTCGTGGTTTCAGCGGTGATATCGGATTCCTGAAATAAAGCAGGGGGAGGGGGTGGGGGGAAGCAACTAAAAAAAAAATCATGGACGAAATTGATCTGACACCTTACAACGATGAATGACAGACTGTGTCTGTGTCTTTGTGTAGGTAAGGGTAGGTTGACTTCTCTGTGAGGTTGTGTTCGCGCGCGCGCGCACGTGTGTGTGTGTGTGTTTGTAGGGGGATGGGGTGGGGTTGGGTTGGTTGGGTTGGGTGGGTAGGGTGTGTGTGTGTGTGTGTGTGTGTGTGTGTTTGTATGGGGATGGGGTGGGGGGTGGGTAGGGTGTGTGTGTGTGTGTGTGTGTGTGTGTGGTGTTTTTTGGTGGGGGTTGGTGGGGGATAGGGTGTATGGGTGTGTGTGTGTGTGTGTGTTGTGTAGTGTAGTGTAGGGTGGGTGGGTGGTGTAGTGTGAGTGTTTGTATAGGGGGGTGTTTGTAGTATGTGTGTGTGTGTGGGGGGGGGGGGTGTTGTTGTGGTGTTATTATGGTTTAGTTTGTTGTTGTTGCAGAATTGAAAGTCTAATCATGTTTGGTGATATAAAGGGCGTGTGTGTGTGTGTGTGTTGTGTGCATAAGTATGCGTCTATATGAACATGTGTGTGTGTGCATAAGTATGCGTCTATGCGAACATGTGTGTGTGTGTGTTTGTGTGCATTAGTATTCGTCTATGTGAACATGTGTGTGCGCATAAGTATGCGCCTATGTGAGCATGTGCAAGTGTGTGTGTGTGTGTGTGTGTGAAATCACGCGCGCCCATGTGTATCTAACGCGCGCGCGCGTGTGTGTGTGTGTGTGGGTGTTTGTGTTTGTAGGGGGATGTGGTGGGGTTGGGGTGGGTGGGTAGTGTGTGTGTGTGCGTGGCGATTTTTGTGGGGGTTGGTGGGGGGATAGGGTGTATGGGTGTGTGTGTGTGTGTTGTGTAGTGTAGTGTAGGGTGGGTGGGTGGTGTAGTGTGTGTGTTTGTATAAGGGGTGTTTGTAGTGTGTGTGTGTGGGGGGGGGGGGGGGGGTATGTGGTGTTATTATGGTTTAGTCTGTTGTTGTTGCAGAATTGAAAGTCTATTCATGCTTGGTGATATAAAGAGCGTGCGTATGTGTGTGTGTGTGCATAAGTGTGCGTCTATGTGAACATGTGTGTGTGCATAAGTGTCTATGTGAGCATGTGCACGTGCATGTGTGCATATTTGTGTTAGAGAGAGAGATAGGAAGAGACAGACACACACATACACACATAGATGGCTTGATGAAAAAAAGCCAATGCATTGCTTATTCGATGTACCATCTGGAAATTAAAAACAAAATTGACTCGACTTGACACACAGACACACACACACATACACATACACACACACACACACACACACACACACACACACACACACACACAGAGCGAGCGCAAGCAAGCGAAACACAGGACAGGCATGCACATGATCTGCGTGTTACATACACACAGCTGTCCATTCTTTTCGCCACTTGGCATGCAGTGTAACAAAACGGCGAGCAGGAACCATTGAATCTGTCTGCCTGCCTGCCTATCTACACCTAACTGACTGACTGGCTGACTGACTGACTGACTGACTGACCGACTGGCTGGCTGACTGGCTGACTGACTGGCTGACTGACTGACTGGCTGACTGACTGGCTGACTGGCTGACTGACTGGCTGACTGACTGACTGACTGGCTAGCTGGCTGGCTGGCTAACTGACTGACTGGTCACACTGCAAGACAGGGACCACCTTTGTCACAGACCCAGTCAGTTCCGTGCAAAGAAGGTAGAGAATGTGAATAGTTCTGGTATTGTTACTGTCTGTCTCTCTGTCTCTGTCTGTGTGTGTGTGTGTGTGTCTCTGTGTGTCTGTCACTGTCCGTCTGTCTGTCTGTCTGTCTGTCTGTCTGTCTCTCTCTCTCTCTCTCTCTCTCCTCTCTCTCTCTCTCTCTCTCTCTCTCTCTCTCTCTCTCTCTCCTTCTCTTTTGTTTGTTTGTTTGTTTTGGTTAGGGTTTTTTGGGGGGTGGGGGTAGGGGTGGGGTATTCTTAGGATTTTCTTTTAATTGCTTGCTTTGGGGGGGAGGGGGGGGAGGGTTGTTGGGGGGGAGCTGTTTTGAAAAGGGT
>CM054135.1:28988049-28993049 GCA_028751875.1 Rapana venosa | reverse complement strand
CCACTTGCCCTTCCGGGTACTTTTCCAAGTCACCTACCCATACCAGTACCTTCTCCACCACCCACCTCCCCACTGACGCTACCCCACCCCCACCCCATTCATCTGTACCTGTCAGCCACCCAACCCCCTACCCCCACCCCTACCCCTACCCACGCCCACCCCCACCCCACCCCTAGCCCTAGACCTAGCCCCATTCCTCCCATTCCTCCCTTTCCTCCCCATATTCCTTGTTTTCTTGTTATTTTATTTTCACTCAACCCCTTTTTTTTCTACTCATGACATTGAAAGTATCTTCCTCCTTGTAACGTGTTTCAGTAAGATCTTGTGGGGGGATGTTTTTTTTCTTTTAACCCTTAAGATTGAAAACGTCTTCCTTCTTGTGACATATTTTGTTTCCAGCAATCTTGTTTTAAAAAATTATTTAAAATTTATTTTGTTTTGTTTGTTTATTTATTTGTTTGGACCACTTTTGGGTTACGGCAGATTTTTTTTTTTTTTTTTTTTTTTGGGGGGGTGGGGGGTTACGTAAAATCCGGGCTGCTCTTCCTCAAGGAGAGAGCGCGTCGCCACAAGAGCAGCGCCACCTGGGAATAATCACTGTGAGATAGGAAGTACACACCGGATGAGAAGTTTGCTGTTCAAGTACCTCGCCATACAGGCAGGCGTACTCCGACTTCAGAGGATTTTTTTGGTCTCCTTTAACAAAGGAGATTGCGGGTTGTTGTATTAAGAGCTTGTCATGGCTGAAAGTAATCTCAACACAATATTTTGACAACAGGACAACATTTTTAGTGTAGGCCTTTGGCAGTGAGCTGACATCAATAACTGACACAGCTTCTGGCCTGGGGAGTTACCTTGAGATAGGAAACGTCTTTCTTTCTCGTGACAGAAGAGCATAGTGGTGTTTTTCTTTCGTTCCTCGGTTAGAGCTCCGAGGTTTGACCAATGTTGATGAGATTTGGCGCGTATAATAATAATGAATGGAATTTATATAGCGCTATATCTTGCAGAGACAAATCAAAGCGCTTAAGCGTATGATATGTACCGTTTCTTCCCCGCCAACGCATTCTGTCTTTTCAGGGATGATGTGTAGACACTAACACCAGTTTGCATATGCGTTTGTTTGTTTGTTTCTTTCTTTCTTTCTTTCTTTGTTTCTTTCTTTGTTTGTTTGTTTCTTTGTTTTCTTTGTTTGTTTGTTTTTTGTTGTTGTTGTTGAGTTTTTTTCTTCATGTGCCGTCCGTTCTGGCAGGCACAAAGTGAGACTATAAACCGAATCCCCGTGTGCGAACGCGCGTAGATTAATTAGTCTATCGCACACGTTAAAACCTGTTGTTCCACCTTTCGGAAGAGTAGGTCATTCGTGCCAGTGGGAAAGGATGGAACAAAAACTCTCGAAAACTCCCGTGCAAACGCAGGGATTGGAGGTTTAAAAAAAGTACGTGAGTGCTTATTCCATTATCCTCAAAAATCAAAGATTAAAAATTGGCCTACTCTTCCGAAAGGGAGAATGGGTTTCAACGTGTGCGCAAGATGTTCTGCGTGCGTTCGCACACGGGGGCCTCGGTTTATAATCTCATCCGAAGGACTTTTGGGGAGAGAGGAGTCTGCACTGATGTTAACTCCAGGGGAAAAATATCCTCCTTGAACAGGAACCAAACCCGGGTCGTCAGATTGCGAGCGCAATGCTCTAACCACTAGGGTGTCCCGTCCCCTCTGGCATACCTTTCACCCTCCAGCTCCCCTCCCTCCCTCCCTCCCTCCCCTACCCCTTTCCTCCACCTCTTCCCCTAGGATAGAAAATACTGCGTAGAAAGCCCCAATTCGCTCACAAACGACATTGAGACATGCAACGGCGCTCAAGCACAAACAATATGTAATTCCTTTAACCCTTTTGTGGGGTATGGAAGGTTACACACACACACACACAAACACACACACACACGCTGACACACACGCTCGTACACACACACACACGGACACGCACGCACGCACAAACACACACACATACACGCACACAGGCACACACACGCACATACACACACATATTTAACTGGAGAAAAGGCCCGACGGCAATTGACTTAAAGCCATTATTAGTGCCAGCAAAAGCTGAAAACCAAACCTTCGACATGGAAGGAACTATAACTGTAAAAATAATGATAAACAACAAGCAATATGATATACGAAGTACTTTTAAAACATTTTACAGCCACTTTTATTTAAATACAGATTTGAGTATAGGTTCTGATGCAGAAGAAAAGCGGTGCTCTGTTCTGTAAGATTTTTAAAAAAATTACACAGGCACACGCAGAGAGGCATAAACAGACAGAAACACACACACACAGACAAACAGACACACAGACGGGTACAGACACACAAACACATACAAACAGACGCACACACGCAAACACACACACTAAAGCACGCACACACACACACACACACACACAATTTTGTTTCCGTCTAAAATCACTAAATGTGCATAGACGTTAAACTGAAGATATCACACACACACTGAAACATACCCATACTCACACATACACACACATAGACTCTTTCTCTCACACACACGCACACACACATCACACACACATGTACATGTGCATACACATACTCATACTCACACAAAGTCACAAACACACACGCACACACACACGCACACAACGCGCGCACACACACACACACGCGCGCGCGCACACACACACATACACACTTTCCATTTATCTCTTTTGATCGTCTGATATCACTTAAAGTGGAAAGACGTTACAACTAAAGACTCCTACTCCTACTACTACTACTACTACTACTATTACTACTACCACCACTACTACTACTACTACTACCACCACCACCGCCACCACCACCACCACCACCGCCACCACCACCACACACTACTACTACTATACTACTACTACTACTACTACTACTACTACTACTACTACTACCTACTACACTACTACTACACCACCACCACCACCACCGCCACCACCACGCCACCACCACGCCACCACCACCACTACTACTACTACTACTACTTCTACCACCACCACCACCACCACCACCACCACTACTACTACTACTACTACTACTACTACTACTACAGACACACACGCACACACACACACACTACACACACACACACTACACACACACACACACTACACACACACACACACACACACACACACACACACACACACTGTCTGTGCATGGAAATGTGTACGTTCTTTTATCGATTTGAACAACAATGCATTTTGACGACAAGACAGGGCGTGGCACAGACTCAAGAATTCGTTGTCCTGTCTGTCTGTCTGTCTTTGCCTTTCTATGCTTGTCTGTCTGCGAGTGTGTCTCGCGCGCTATCCGTTAGTGCTTCTGTCTGCTTCCTTGACTACAAGGTGATCTGTCCGTCTGCTCTTTCTCTGTGTCTGTCCGTGCTTCCGTCCGTCTGTTTACCTCTGTCTCTGTTTGTCTGTCTCTCTCTGTCTGTCTGTTTCTGTCTGCCTGTCTGTCTCTCTCTCTCTCTCTCTCTCTCTCTCTCTCTCTCTCTCTCTCTCTCTTCCTTACTGTGTGAGTGTATTTGGTATTGGGTTTATTTTATTATTATTATTATTATTCTTATTGATATCATTATTATTATTATTATTATTATTATATCCTTAAGGATGGGGACTGGATCTTTAAAAAAAAAAGAACATGGGTGTTTATTCATTATCCTCGATAAAAAAGAATTTGCCATTGTCATCATCATTTCTTCTCCTTTTCCTGTTTTCTCTCCTCTTTCCCTCTCCTCTTTCTCTCATCTCTGTCCCTTCCTCCCTTTCTTCCTTTTCTTTGTCTTCCTCTTACCTTCCGCTATATGTCTGTCTGTTTTCTGTCTTGTCTCTGTCTCTTCTCTCTTCTCTCTCTTCTCTCTCTCTCTATGTTCCAGAATATATATTTTACATGCCAGTATGTTGATTTTCCTCCTTCTCCCAAACTCTGTGTATTGTGGCCGAAGGCCAGTGTACATATGAAACCCGTTCAGAGTTCACAGTTTAGAGCTCTCTCTCCTCCCTCCCCCCTCTCTCTCTCCCCCCTCCCCTCTCTCTCTCTCTCTATCTCTCTCTCTCTCCCTCTCTCTTTCTCTTCCTCTCTCTCTCTCTCCCTCTCTCTCTCTCTCTCTCCCTCTCTCTCTCCCTCTCTCTCTCTGTATTCATCTCTCTCCTCTCCTCTCTCTCTTCTCTCTCTCCTCTCTCTCCCTCTCTTCTCTCTTCCTCTCTCTCTCCTTTCTCTCTCTGTATCTCTCGTATCTATCTCTCTCCCTCTCTCTCCCTCTCTCCTCTCCTTTCTCTGTATCTCTGTCTCTGTCTCTATCCCTCTCTCTGTATCTCTCTCCCCCCCCCCTCTACTCTCTCTCCCCCTCCCTCTGTATCTCTGTCTCTCTCTCTCTCCTCTCTCTCTTCTCTCTCTCTCTCTCTCTCTCTCTCTCTCTCCTCCCTCTCCCCTGTCTCTCTCTCTCCCCTCTCTCTCTCTCTTCTCCAACTTCTTTTCGCTCGCTACCTTCGTCTGCCACATTTGAAATAATTAATCCCAAGCCCAGTTCTCTGTCCCAGACAACCAACCGTGTTAACTTGGCCCACGATCCATTATCTTAAACCCACAATTTCTTTCTTTTTTTTCTTTTTTTTTTTAAAGAATGTTGGTTGCTCACTCCAGGCCCGGTGACTAACCCTGGAGTTCTGTGACTAACACTGCAGGTGTCTGTCTGCACCGTGTCTCTCGGGCCTGGTTGACATGTCGAAGTCCTTGTAAGTGACAGGAGTGGAAGCACCTTTCTCATACTACCACCTGGTAGTGTTACTATTATTTGGTTTGGTTTCGTGAAGGAAGTAAACATATTGCGGCAAAAGTGCTTGTTCCATTATCCTCGATATAAAAGAATAAAATAAAATAAAATAAAATAAATAGAATAGATTAGACCATGTGTCTTTGGAGATAATGATACGTGTCAATTGTGC
>CM054135.1:28968049-28983049 GCA_028751875.1 Rapana venosa | reverse complement strand
TTCTCTTTTCTTCACTGCAAAACAGAAAGATACCAGCGCATTAGCCGACTTATGATTATATAAGCAGATGATGTTGTTGTCGGCGAATTTGAGGATTGCTTTTCAAGGGGGTTGTCTTGGCTTACTAACCTTCCGATATTTAAGCAGCGTCTTGTTAAATAACATTGACAAGGTCAAGCCAACTGGGATCCATGGTTATATTTGCACAAAACGTTTGATGTAAACGTAGAATGATTGCGTGTGTGTGTGTGTGTGTGTGTGTGTGTGTGTGTGTGTGTGTGTGTGTGTGTGTGTGTGTGTTGTTGTGTTGGGTGTGTGTGTGTATGTGTGTGTGTGAGTATAATCTGTACTGGCGTGCGCGAGCACGTATGCGTGGATGTTCTGGTATACGTACATAGTTGTATGCACGTTCAAGCTCATGCGTACACACATACAGACACACGTGCGAGCACACACATATGCGCGCGCGCAAACACACACATACACTACACACACGCGCGCACACACACACACACACACAGGCACACGTGCACCTTAAAAGGCTAATCGTGTTTAAAAACAAGTATGATTCTCTCTCTCTCTCTCTCTCTCTCTCTCTCTCTCTCTCACACACACACACACACACACTTACACACACAACAAACACACACAAACACACACACACACACAGGATCGTTCTTGACACTTCCATACATGGTAGTATGTTCAGTCTACCTTCCATGTATTATTATTATTATCATTATTATTATTATTCGTAATACACACCATCCCAGCGTCTTTATGAGCTGTTGAGCCGTGCACTAAACCGGTGTCTGTTACATGCTGCTTGTGAAGGAAGAAGGCCTCTTGTATACACCACGTGGAAACTATCCGGTGTGTCGCGTTTAAAGGAGACACCATATCAAAACGGGAAACGGATGACAACATTTACAAAACTGCCATACACACATGGGACTGGTGGATTAATATATATATATATATATATATATATATATATATATATATATATATATATATATATATATATATATATATATATATCACATGAGAGCTCATTCCATTATTCCTCGAAATATGCTTTTAAATCCAGCCTACAGACACATTTATTTCAAACCTAAGATTCTCCCCTCTTATTTCATCTCATTTCTGGGACAGAACAACCAGCCCCCCCCCCCCCCCCCCCCTCACCCTGCGTAGTGTACAGCCTTTGTGTGTGTGGGGGGGGGGGGGGGGACGACGCGTGTGTTTACATTTGAATTTGTAAAAACTATTAATTGTGCGTGTGTGTTTACATTTGAACTTGTAAAAAAAATCTATTACTTGTAACTGGCTGCATGTGAAAGACTAGGATGAATCAAAGCGCTTTGATTTGTTTTTTTGCAAGATATAGCGCTGTATAAGTTCCATGTATTATTATTATCATTATTTTTTTTTTTTTTTTTTTTTTTTTTTAAATTAACACAAAAATACAATGTCAGGCTTGAAATCGATGTTGTTCAATGCCTTTATCTGAAGAGCCAAAGAGTATTTCAAAGTCACTTTTTGATAAGGAAAAAGAAAGAAAATAAATACGTTCGGGGCGGGGGGGTTAGGGGCGGAGGAGGGAGAGTAGTCGTTCCTCGGCAAGAGCTCGAAGTGTCAGCAATAGTGAGATGTTGCGTATACCGCCGTGGTGTGTTTTTTACACAGCGTTACGGTAGCTGCACTCCGACTTCAGGTATGGTGTCTAAACATCTAAGTTTAGACATTACATCTAAGTCTAAACAACCCAGGTGGGGATGCGTTTGTTTAGTTTTCTTTTTTTGATTTTTGTGGGGAATTTTTTTTTGAGGGGTGGGGTGTTGGTTTTGTTTTTGGTTTGTTTGTTTGGGAGGTGAGGGGGTTGTGTGTTTTGTGTGTGTGTGTAGGGGGGGGGGGGTGTCATCTGTTCTTACCGTCACGAAATGATCATAATAATATTAGAAAGTATCTCACGCGTGACAACACGTTAGAGCCAGAGAGAGATTTTCAAGATTTAAAAAAAAATCTGCTACTGATTGTAGTAACATTAAGCTTTCAGAAAAGTAAATTGATGACAAAGTCATGTGAACAGCAAGCATGGATTACTTGATTAAATGACTCCTTAGATCAGCGATACTAAATTTTTTGGCCGGGTTGAGAAATTCCACCCCGCGGCAATTTTGAACGATCAAGAAAAATCCTTTTAGATCAAATTTCTGCTCCGAAGTCGGAGTGCGGCTACCTTATCGGTGGGTAAACCGGTCACATACGCTGAAACTTCACCATCGGTGAACCTCAGAACGCGAAAACTGAAGGACGAACACAAACATAATTTAATTCGCAAACACTTTTTTTCAAAATGGGGAGGGGGATGGGGAGGGGGAGTCGTTATCGATTTTATAGAGTATGAATAACTGAAATGGGACAAGTTATGCGAGGGCTAAGTGATTTCTAAAGTGCCAAAAGCTGAATACTGTCATTACTGGTAAAAAAATCGTGCGTTTTGTCAATACGTTTGATGCTGTAGTCTTCTTAAAAATATGCTGTCAGCCCTTAATTTGTTTGGCTGCTTCGTTTTCTGTCATTTCTGTTCGTTGGTTGGTTGGTTGGTTGGTTGGTTGGTTGGTTGGTTGGTTGGTTGGTTGGCTGGTTGGTTGGTTGGTTCGTTGGTTCGTTGGTTGTTGGTGGTTCGTTCGTTGGTTGGTAGTTTGGTTGGTTGGTTGGATGGTTGGTTGGTTGGTTTGGTTGGTTAGCTGGTAGGTTGGTTGGTAGTTGGTTGGTAGATTGGTAGGTAGGTTGGTTGGTTGGTTGGTTGGTTGGCTGGTTGGTTTGTTGGCTGGTTGGTTTGTTGGATGGCTGGTTGGTATGTTCTTAGGTTGCTTGCTTACTTGCTTGCTTGCTTGGCTGACTGGTTGAAATAATAGAATAACGTGATGTCCACAGAAAACCTGTTAGTGGTACCAGGTAACAGATGACTGCAGCTTTCTGTCCCCTTTAAGGATCGGATTACCGTTTTAGAAGATTCATCATTGTCATAACACGATCTCTCTCTCTCTCTCTCTCTCTCTCTCTCTCTCTCTCTCTCTCTCTCTCTCTCTTCTCTCTCTCTCTCTCCTCTCTCTGTTTCTCTCTCTCTCTTCTCTCTCTGTCTCTCTCTCTCTTTCTGTCTCTCTTCTGTCTTGTCTTCTCTCTCTGTCTGTCTCTCTCTCTGTTTTTTCTCTCCTCTTGTCTCTCCTCTTCTGTCTTCTTCTTCTTCTGTCTTCTCTGTTCTCTCTCTCTTTCTGTCTCTGTCTGTCTCTCTCTGTCTCGTCTCTCTCTCTCTCTCTCTCTCTCTCTCTCTCTTCTATCTTCTTCTCTCTGTCTCTGTCTCTCTCTCTCTCTTCTCTCTCTCTCTCTCTCTTCTCCTCTTCCTCTCCTCTCCTTCCTCTTCTCTCTCTGTCTCTCTCTCTCTCGTCTTCTCTCTTTACCTCTATCTTCTCTCTCTCTCTGGTGCCAGCGCTTCGTCTCATCTCTGTCTTGTTGCTCCTTCTGAGGGCTGGTGTTAAGAAAAGTCCTTGTACTATATTATTACCTCTAGAAATGTAATTGTTGTTTGTGTATGTTGCTGCGTGCTGGATTGCCGCAGCGTTCGTGTGGGGGAGTCGAGGTGTTGTGTGTTGTAGTCTCGAGCTGTGGACAGTGTGGTGTAAGACAAAGTTGACTTAACCATATAGGTAATTAAAACTTCTTAACAGTGTGTGGTGTGTGTTGTGTATGTGTGTGGTGCGCGTGTGTGTGTTGAGTGTGTGTGTGTGTGTGTGTTGTGTGTGTGTGTGTGTGTGTGTGTGTGTGTGTGTGCGTGCGTGCGAGCGCGCGCGTGTGGGTGTGGGTGGGAGTCTGAGTGTGTGTGTGTGTGTGGGTGGGGGGGGTGGGTGTCTGAGTGTGTGTGTGTGTGTGGATGTGTGTTGTGTGAATTACCTATTTATTATGAAATTAAAACTTCTTAACAGTGTGTGTGTGTGTTTGTGTATGCGTGCATGCGTGCGCGCTTGTGTGTGTCCTGAGCGTGTGTGGTGTGTGTGTGTTGTGTGTGTTGTGTGTGTTTTGTGTGTGTGTGTGTGTGTGTGTGTACGCACGCACGCACGCGTGTGTGATAAGAAATTGTTGGCAGCTATTAAGAGGCCGACTAATCGAGGCTTTTAAGCACAATATTCATTACAACAATAGATTTTTCTACAGTAAAGTGGCAAACAGTTTCAGCGAACAATAATTATGATAACGTATGGTTGAGAAGAATACCGTCTCTCCTTGATGCTTTTTCTCTTTCTTCTTCTTCTCTGTTTTCACTTCTGTGTTTCACTGTCTGTATCTGTTGATTCATCTCTGTTTATCTGTCTAAATCTGTTGATTCATCTCTGTTTATCTGTATCTGTTGATTCATCTCTGTTTATCTGTATCTATTGATTCATCTCTGTTTATCTGTCTGAATCTGTTGATTCATCTCTAATTATCTGTATCTGTTGATTCATCTCTGTTTATCTGTCTGAATCTATTGATTCTTCTCTAATTATCTGTATCTGTTGATTCTTCTCTGTTTATCTGTCTGTATCTGTTGACTCATCTCTGTTTATCTGTCTGTATATGTTGATTCATCTCTAATTATCTGTATCAATTGATTCATCTCTGTTTATCTGTCTGTATCTGTTGACTCATCTCTCTGTTTATCTGTCGGTATCTGTTGATTTATCTCTGTTTATCTGCCTGTATCTGTTGACTCATCTGTGTTTATCTGTCTGTATCTTTTGACTCATCTCTGTTTATCTGTCTGTATCTGTTGACTCATCTCTGTTTATCTCTCTGTATCCGTTGACTCATCTCTCTGTTTATCTTTCTGTATCTGTTGACTCATCTTCTGTTTATCTTCTGTATCTGTTGACTCATCTGTGTTTATCTTTCTGTCTCTGTTGACTCATCTTGTTTATCTGTCTGTATCTTTACTCATCTCTGTTTATCTGTCTGTATCTCTGTTGACTCATCTCTTTTATCTGTCTGTATCTGTTGACTCATCTTGTTTATCTCTCTGTATCCGTTGACTCATCTCTCTGTTTATCTTTCTGTATCTGTTGACTCATCTCTCTGTTTATCTTTCTGTATGTGTTGACTCATCTCTCTGTTTATCTTTCTGTATCTGTTGACTCATCTGTGTTTATCTTTCTGTCTCTGTTGACTCATCTGTGTTTATCTGTCTGTATCTCTTTACTCATCTGTGTTTATCTGTCTGTATCTCTTTACTCATCTGTGTTTATCTGTCTGTATCTCTTTACTCATCTGTGTTTATCTGTCTGTATCATTCTGTTGACTCATCTCTGTTTATCTGTCTGTCTCTGTTGATTCATCTCTGTTTATCTCTATCTGTTTACTCATCTATGTTTATTTGTCTGCATCTGTTTAGTCATCTCTGTTTATCTGTCTGTATCCGTTGACTCATCTCTGTTTATCTGTCTGTGTCTCTTGACTCATCTCTGTTTATCTGCCTGTATCATTCTGACTCATCTCTCTGTTTTATCTGTCTGTATCATTCTGTTGACTCATCTCTGTTTATCTGTCTGTATCTGTTGACTCATATCTCTGTTTATCTGTCTGTATCTATTGACTCATATATCTGTTTATCTGTATCTGTTGACTTATCTCTGTTTATCTGTCTGCATCTGTTGACTTATCTCTGTTTATCTGTATCTGTTGACTATCTCTCTGTTTATTTCTGCATCTGTTGATTCATCTCTGTTTATTGTCTGTATCTGTTGACTCATCTCTCTGTTTTATTTCTGTATCTGTTGACTCATCTCTGTTTATCTGTCGGTATCTCTTTACTCATCTGTGTTTATCTGTCGGTATCTCTTTACTCATCTGTGTTTATCTGTCTGTATCTCTTTACTCATCTGTGTTTATCTGTCTGCATTTGTTGACTCATCTCTATTTATAAGTCTGTATCATTGTGTTGACTCATCTCTGTTTATCTATCTGTATCTGTTGACTCATCTCTTTTATCTATCTGTATCTGTTGACTCATCTCTGTTTATCTGTATCTGTTGACTCATCTCTGTTTATCTGTATCTGTTGACTCATCTCTCTGTTTATCTTTCTGTATCTGTTGACTCATCTCTGTTTATCTGTCTGTATCATTCTGATTCATCTCTCTGTTTTATCTGTCTTGACTCATCTTTAGGTCAAAATGTACACTACTGTTCCGTAAACATGCGAGAGTGATATGCAATGTAAACAAGCCCCGTGCACATACGCCGACTTAGAAAGCGGTATAAAGTGTTTAGGTAAACAAAAGATCACTTTACCCGGTCCTGGGTGAAATTGACCCCCTTCACCCCACCCCACCCCCTTCCTCTCACTGCATTGTCACGTGGACTGAAACTAATCGTGCTTTTCAAGAGTAAGTTTTAGTTATTTAGTTAGTCAGTCAGTCAGTCAGTCAAGTTGGTTGGTTGCTTGGTTGACTGGCTGGTGGGTTGATTACTTACTTACTTAGGTAGTAAGCTAGTTTACTTAACCAGACAGACAGACAGGCAAACAGATAGAAAACCAGATAGATAGATAGATACATACATACATAGATACATAGATGGATAGATAGACGGACGGAGGGGCAGACAGGCAACCAGATAGATTGATTGATTGATTGATTGATTGATTGATTGATTGATCGATAGATAGATAGAGATAAATATAGATATAGAGATAGAGAGAGAGAGATAGATAGATAGATAGATAGATAGATAGATAGATAGATAGATAGATAGATAGATAGATAGATAGATAGATAGATAGATAGATAGATAGATCACACACACACACACACACACACACACACACACACACACACATACAGATCTAGTGAGTTAGGTTGGAGATTCTTTTGTTTGTTTCTTTCTTTCTTTGCTCCTGTTGACTTCTTTCAGTTTAAAAAGCAAAAACAACAACAAACACATTTTTAACAGAACCATGATATTGTCATTTTACCCATGCTCACAACTCACCCTCGGAGTATTCATAGCCGATTTCAGAATGATAGTGGAGTGGGGGGTGACACTGCATGAGGAAACTGAACAGTATCAGAAAAAGGATGTCTCTTCTTTGTCTGCGTTCCCTGACACAGGTGGGATGCGTAGGGTGTAGTCTTCTCCTGCGCTTGTCACTCTGCAGGAGGTCTGCCTGCTGGCCTCAGCCCACGACACGTTCCGCCTTCAGAGCAGCTCATGTTTTGGGGGGTGCAGGATGCAAGCTTTTTTTTCTGCGTGAAATTCGGGCTGCTCTCCCCGGGGAGAGCGCGTCGCCACAAGAGCAGAGCCACCTTTTTTTTTCTTTTGGTCTGCAACTGTATTTGTTTCCCTATCAGAGTGGCTTTTTTCTAAGAATTTTGCCAGGGACAACTCTCTTGTTGCTGTTGGTTCTTTTACGTGCGCTGAAAATTTTGTGTAGCACACGGGACCTCGGTTTATCGTCTCATCCGAAAGACTAGCGCCCAGACCACCACTCATGGTCTAATGGATGGGGGAAAAATGTCGGGCCCAAACGGGATACGAACCACGCACACACCCGACCCGGACTTTTCGCATTCTAGACAGGCGCGTTACCTCTAGACCACCAATCCACCTGAATAGATTCACCTGTCCGCGTAACCCATCCGACGCTGGTATGAGCTATGGGGTCTTTGACATGCATATTTGACCTTAATGCACAAGTAATAGTGGAGGAAAACCAGTGCAGGTAACCGCTTACAACTTCTCAGTGATTTTGAAAATGGTTTATCAAAGATTTCATTTTCTTTTTAAAAACAACCTCTATGAGATAAAATCTTTCAATGACAGCATTTTAGGCAGTGTTGAATAAGAACCACGTCTTGAGCCTGACCTGACCAGAGTTTCGGCTCCTGGATGATCCTTCATCAGAGGTCCTGACGGTGATTGAAGCTTCACCCTCTGTGGTACCTTACAGTGAACACTTCTCAGAATTTACAAGTGAAAATCGAATTCACAAGAATATTTGATATTCCTGTGGTCTTTTTAAGCTGCCATCGAAAGATGATAATAAATATTTTTGACCTTCTCCATAATATATACATGCGTAGAGAATCAAGGTAGTAGCAGGTCTGCACTAGAGGTTAACCTGCGAGATCAGAAAAATCTCTACCCTCCATTCACCAGATACTGCTGCCGAGATTCAAACCCGCGACTCCACAGACCTACTGGATTGAAGTTAAATGATCCTAACGAACCACTAGGTTGTAGCGTCTGTGGAAATAGACCTTCACACGCTATGCCCATATCTTGATTTTGGCTTTCTCTTTAGCAATTAAAACATGAACGTTCTTCCTGCCCTGTCCGCTTGTATCTCCCTTTTTGTTTTCTCTTCGAGCGTACCGAAGGAGTGGAGGAAGCTGGTTGTAGAAAACCTTAAGTGGTGCCCCAAGAGTCTACTGGACTATGGTGTGAAGTCGAAGGTGAAGGTACCACAGTAGGATTCCAGACTGGGAACCTTCAATCAAAGGTGTAACTGAAAACTCACTACTCGCTGTTAGAGTTGAGGACAATAACGTTAAGGTCAAGTTGGGCGTCTCTCTTTGATGAAACTCATGATGATTGTGTCTTGTTTTGTGACACGTCTGTCAGTCCTGTAAGAAGAGTTTTCTTTACAACTAATCATTTTTAATATAGATAGATAGATAGATAGATAGATAGATAGATAGATACAGACAGACAGACAGACAGATAGATAGATAGATAGATAGATAGACAGACAGATACAGACAGACAGACAGACAGACAGATAGATAGATAGATAGATAGATAGATAGATAGATAGATAGATAGATAGATAGATAGATAGATAGACAGACAGACAGACAGACAGACACACAGACAGACACACAGACAGACACACAGACAGATAGATAAAGATAGATAGATAGATAGATAGATAGATAGATAGATAGATAGATAGACAGACACACAGACAGACACAGATAGATAGACAGACAGACAAATAGATAAACAGATAGACAGACAGATAGATAGACAGACAGACAGACAGACAGAAAGACAGACAGACAGATAGATAGATAGATAGACAGACAGACAGACAGACAGACAGATAGACGGACGGACGGACGGACGGACGGAAAGACAGATGGATAGACAGATGGATAGACAGATGGATAGACAGATAGATAGACGGATAGACAAACGAATAGACAGACGGATAGACAGCCGGATAGGTAGACGGATAGGTAGATGGATAGGTAGATGGGTAGGTAGATAGATAGATAGATAGATAGATAGATAGATAGATAGATAGATAGATAGATAGGGAGGTAGATAGATAGGGAGGTAGGTAGGTAGATAGATAGGTAGATAGATAGATAGATAGATAGATAGATAGACAGACAGACAGACAGACAGACAGACAGAGAGATAGATAGATATTTCTGCACTGCTGGCTCAGACCACCATAGTGGGGTCTGTGGCATCATCCCCAGGCACAATAGAGTTAATTTTGTGACCCTCCTCCCCGAAATGAGTCGCATAGCACCGAATTCTCTTTTCCGCTAAGAACCATTTTAGACAGGTACGTTTTCAGGTTGTCGATTTTGAGATTTGGATTGATTATGAAAACTACAAGGTCTCTTCTTCTACCTCGTTCTGAAGTATTTTAAAGTCCTATTTTTTATTTTGCTTTAAAAACGCGTTTAAAAACACTAACTCCTTGTTCTCGACCATGCAAAATGTGTCAGTTTCCCATTTTGCTACCTCGGTTAATTCTGTTTTTGTAGTATGTTAAAGTTAGTTTTTGCAGTATGTCAAATTTAGTTTTTATAGTATGTTAAAGTTGGTTTTTGTAGTCTGTTAAAGTTAGTTTTTTGTAGTATGTTCAAGTTAGTTTTTGAAGTATGTTGAAGTTAGTTTTTATATTCTGTTAAAATTAGCTTTTGTAGTCTGTTAAAGTTACTTTTGTAGGATATTAAGGTTAGTTTTTTGTAGTATGTTAAAGTTAGATTTTGAAGTATGTTATAATTAGGTTTTGTAGTCTGTTAAAATTAGGTTTTGTAGTCTGTTCAAGCTAGTTTTTGTAGTATGTTTAAGTTAGTTTTATGTTAATGTTAGTTTTTGCAGTCTGTTAAAGTTAGTTTTTGTAGTATGTTAAAATTAGATTTTATAGTCTGTTAAATAGTTTTTGTAGTATGTTAAAGTTAGGTTTTGTAGTATGTTACAGTTAGTTTTTGTAGTAAGTTAAAGTTAGTTTTGTAGTCTGTTAAAGTTAGTTTTTGTAGTCTGTTGAAGTTAGATGTTGTAGTATGTTAAAGTTACTTTTTTGTAGTATGCCAAATTTAGTTTTTGTAGTCTGTTAAAGTTAGTTTTAGTAGTATGTTAAAGTAAGTTTTTGTAGTATGTAAAAGTCAGTTTTTGTAGTATGGCAAAGCTAGTTTTTGCAGTCTGTTAAAGTTAGTTTTTGGTAGTATGTTAAGTTAGTTTTTGTAGTCTTTTAAAGTTAGCTTTTGTAGTCTGTTAAAGGTAGTTTTTGTAGTCTGTTAATGTTAATTTTTGTAGTCTGTTAAAGTTAGCTTTTGTAGTCTGTTAAAGTTAGTTTAAAGTTAGTTTTTATATTCTGTTAAAGTTAGCTTTTGTAGTCTGTTAAAGTTAGTTTTTATATTCTGTTAAAGTTAGCTTTTGTAGTCTGTTAAAGTAGTTTTTATATTCTGTTAAAGTTAGCTTTTGTAGTCTATTAAAGCTAGTTTTTGGTAGTACATTAAAGTTAGTTTTTGTAGTCTGATAAAATTAGTATTTTGGTAGTCTGTTTAAAGTTTGATTCTATTCAACACTGTTTTGTTATCGACAATTTTTTCAGTAATTGTTTGCTCTTTCTTTGTTGGATACCCCCCACTCCCCTCTAAAATCACAAAAACATGAATACAAGTTAAACTGAACATACCACCTGCTGCTATCTAGCATTTCATGCGGTTTTTTTGAGGGGTTAGAACTTTTTCCTAGAAGTGTCCGATTTTCAATCTGCATTTTTTTCGATTGAAAATCTTGTTAACTGTCGCAAATTACAAACATGGTAATTAGACATTGTTATCTGGTGCAGCGTGACTCACTTTGTTGGGGACGGTCTCGAGTATGCTTGCACCCCGGATGTGTTTTAGAGGGAAAAATCGTGTTAAAGGACTTGCAAGGTGACGAATCAACACCATGTCCTAGAAATCCTAGTATTGACGGTAAAAAGGTCCTGAGTCATGAGAAGGTGTTCATCTTGTTTGTTGTTGTTGTTGTTTATTACAAATCTTTAAGCATTTATGTTGTGGTAAACTGTCATTTTCCTCTTGCTGCATCCGTGTTAGTCAGCTTGTTTTGTTGTTGTTGCTTTTTTTCTAAATTTGTTTCGTTTGTAATTTTGTATTTGTTGTTGTTGGGTGTGGTGGTGGTGGTGGTGGTGGTTAGTGGGTTTGGTTGAGTTGTGTTTGTTTCTATTAATGTTGTTGGTTTTGATGTGGGTTTTTTGTAGTTAGGTGTGTGGTGGTGGTGTTGGTGGTGGTGGTATAGTTTCGTTGCTTTGTTGTTGAGAGGGGTGGAGGGGGTTTTTATACTTCTTTTTTTTTGGGGGGGAGGGAGGGAAATGAGTAGAGAGATGGGTTGTTATCGTTAACTTTATGTCCAATATGGCTCTTGGTAGTGACATTGGTGGTGATGGTGGTTAGATGGTGGTGGTGATTGTAGCAAAAGTACAGGTGATAGCGATGGTGTTATCGTTGCTGTTGATGTTGTTAGTATTGTTGGTTTTACTTTCCACATTTAAAAAAAAAATTATTTCGAGGATAATGGAATAATCACTCATGTGGGGTGTATTTTTACATCCAGTCCCCGTGTGTATGCAGTTTTTTTGTAGATTTTATCACACGTTCCCACCCGGCACACAATGGCCTACCCTTCTGAAAAGCGGAACGGGTTTTAACGTGTGCGCAAGATGTTCTGCGTGCGCTCGCACACGAGACCTCGGTTTATAGTCTCATCCGAAGAACTTTGGGGGGGAAGTGGAGTCGGCACTGATGTTAACTCCAGAGGAAAAATCCTCTCGAACGGGAATCGAACACGGGTTAGCAGATCGCGAGTGCATCACGCTAACCACCAGGCTATCTCGTTCTGCTTTAAGCTGTATGTAAAGCTGTCTACACAGTTTTCATCTGAGCTGTAACTGTCAACGTTGGGGACAGCTCTGATAGTCCTTGGTGGTCAGTGGGGTGATAAACTTCCATGATTGAATGGGTACTTGTTTTGGGCTTCTTTCTCTTTTTCTGCAGCTGTCGAAGTGTTATTTGCAATGAACTAGGGTTTGCGCGCACACACACGTGCATACACACACATACATACACATGCACATACACGCTCGCGCGCGCACGCACACACACAGACTATACACATACTACACACACCACACACACAAGCACGCACACACACCCAACGCAGACGCACACGCGCACAATACATACACATACACGCGTATGTATGTGCCCGCACCCCCCCCCCCCCCCCCCGCCAAAATACGCACACGAGCGCGCACGCATCTAAAATGTATACCCACACAAACGCACGTACTCTCTCTCTCCCTCTCTCTCCCTCTTTCTCCCTCTCTCTCCCTCTCTCTTTCTCCCTCTCTCTCTCTCCGTCTTTCTCTCTCTGCATACACATACACTACACACATTACATACACACACTACACACACATTACACACACTACACATGCACTACATACATACACACACACTACCTCCCCCCAACACAACACACACACTACACACGCACACTACACACACAAACTAACTCTCTCTCTCTCTCTCCTCTCTCTCTCTCTCTCTCTCCTCTCTCTCCTCTCTCTCTCTCTCTCTCTCTCTGCCCAAGCACACGCACGCACGCTCACACACACACACACACACACACGACGCACACACATACACACACTACACCCCCCCTCCCCCGTGCACGTACCCACACACACACACACACACACACACGCACATATATATATATATATATATATATATATATATATATATATATAATAATAATATAATATATAATATAATAATATAGATAGATAGATAGATAGATAGATAGATAACAGATAGATAGATAGATAGACAGATAGTTAGATAGATAGATAGATAGATAGATATACACACATGCATATATATATATGTATATATATATACATACATACATACATACATACATACAAATAAAAACCAAACAGGAAATAATCATTGACTTCATGTGCACACCTGTACGCTTAAGGAAAAGCAAGTCACATTTCAAAGTAATGGAGATGTATATTTCTGACAATCTTAAATATCTTCAATTCAGATGAAGCTTGCCCAAAAAGAAGAGAAGAAAAATAATTTTAAGGGAAAAAATGCAGTAACAGGAGGGATGGGGGTTGGGGTGAGGGTGGGGTTTTAATTTTGGTGGAATGGTGTAAATGGAAAGGGAGAGGACAATGAGATAGAGGGAGGAGTGGAGAGGGAGAGAGAGAAGGGGGAGAGAGAAAGAGAGAGAGAGAGAGATTGAGAGAGGGAGTCGAAGGGGCGAGAAAGAGAGAGTGGGAGAGGGGGAGGGAGAGAGAGTGAGAGAGGGGGAGGGAGAGAGAAGGAGAAAGGGTATAGAGAGAGGGGGAGAGAGAGGGGGGCGACAATGAGAGAATTAGAGAAAGAGATAGAGAGAGAGGGAGGAGAGGGGGGGAAGAGAGTGAGATGGTAAGAGAGGGATATATATATATATAGATATATAGAGAGATATATAGAGATATATATATATATGTATGTATGTATATGTATATAATTTATTTGTAATATATATAATATATATAAATATATATATATAAATATATATATATTATTATATATTAAGAGATAGAGAGAATGAGAGAGGGGGCAAAAGAGAGAGAAGGCGAGAGAGAGAGAGCGGTGGATATTTTATTTTATTTATTCTTTTATATCGAGGATAATGGAATAAGCACTCATGTGCTTTTTTACATCCAGTCCCCTTGTGTATGCGGTTTTGTAAATGTTGTCATCTGTTTCCACCGGCACACAATGGCCTACTCTTTCGAAAAGCGGAACAGGATTTAACGTGTGCGCAAGATGTTCTGCATATGTTTGAACACGGGGCCTAGGTTTATAGTCTCATCCAAAGGATAAAGATATGAAGGGAAAGAGAGAGGGCATGAGAGGGAGAGACAGAGAGAGTAGAACAGGGAGAGAGAGAGAGAGGGGAGAGAGAGAGAAGAGAAGAGAGAAAGGGGATGGACAGAGAGACGCGGAGATAGGCGAGGGAAGAGGGATAGAGGAGGGGTATCCGGGAGAGAGAGAGAGAGAGAGAGAGAGAGAGAGAGAGAGAGAGAGAGAGAGAGAGAGGAGGGGGGGGGGAGAGCGTGCAGAGCACACGAACCAGGAAAAAGTGAAACCTTTTATTTGTTTCCCTTCTCACAACTGCTCTCGACTTGACTTCTGTAGTGTCATTCACACCGTTCTCCCTGACAGGTAAGTCTGTCTTTTTTTGTGTGTGTGCTTTGCTTGTTAACTGTTTGTAATTATTATGTGGTAGTCAAGTTGTTCTAGGTTTTTAGAAAAGAAAGAAAAGAAAGAAAGGAAGGAAGAAAGAAAGAAAGAAAGAAGGAAAGGGAGAAGAACAACAAAAGAAAGAGAGACAGGGAAAGAGAGGAAAACAGACAGAAAGAGAAGAAGAGAAGAAGACAGAAAGAGAAGAAAGAAAGAAAGAAAGAGAAGAAAGAAAGAGAGAGAAGGAGAAAGAAAGAAAGAAGACGAGAAAGAAAGAAAGAAGAGAAAGAAAGAAAGAAAGAACAGAAAGACAAAAACTGGAATGAATAAAAGAAAGAAAGAAAGAAAGAGCGAAAGAAAGAAAGAAAGAAAACAACAAGAAAAAAAACAGAAATGAAAGAATG
>CM054135.1:28960549-28965549 GCA_028751875.1 Rapana venosa | reverse complement strand
GGTTAAGCAGCGTTGAGAGGGCTGCCTAGTGGTTGGGTGACCGTTTGTGCATCCTAGCTTCAGTACGCACAGTTCCCCCAGTTCACCCAGCTGTAAATGGACACCTGCCCTCTTTAGGGTCAGGGAAGGTAAAGCAGCGAGGGAGAGGAGATGGGCACCACCCTCAATATGCTGGCGCCTGGAGAAGTTGAGGTGTCTGTCACCTCGCTCCACAAAGACCGTATAGGTGATGGGTACATCTTTGCCTTGTTATAGGTTGCCATACTAAGAGCTTGTAACGGCTGCAGAAGACAATTTTAACGTGACATTTTTTCAAGCACAGCAGCATTTTAGGTAAGGCTTTGATGCATTGCAGATATCAATAACTGACACAGTTTTTGACCTGGGCCGAAAGGTGGAACTATCGATTTTGTTGTTGGGATTTGTTTGACTGGTTGTTTTTGTCTTAAAACCTAGTTACATGCAGGATTGAACAGACGATAATAAGCATGCAGTATACTTAATCGTTTATTAAAAATAGAAGGAAAAGACGCGGTTGGATGGTTGGTCTACATGCAGTCTATTTCAATTCTTTTGATTAATAAACCCAGATATGGTTGGATGGTCTTACATGCAGTCTATTTCAATTCTTTTATTTAAAAAAAACAGATATGGTTGGATGGTCTACATGCAGTCTATTCAATTCTTTTGATAAAAAAACAGATATGGTTGGATGGTCTACATGCAGTCTATTCAATTCTTCGATAAAAAGTACAACACCCAGATATGGTTAGATGGTCTACATACAGTCTGTTCAATTCTTTTGATAAAAAAAAAGAAAAGATATGGTTGGGTGGTCTGAAAGTAACACCTTCATCTTCAAATTGCGATTTGTGGACTCGAATAATAATATATTATAATAATAATAATAATAATAGTATGGAATTTATATAGCGCTGAATCTTGTAAGGCAACAAATCAAAGCGCTTGTAATGTAGTGTAGATGCTTGTAAAAGCACCCTCGGCAAAAAAAAGTTGGTTTGGTACCAAAAAATCATACATAATTATACACACTTTCAACAGAGCAACGACAGGCTAAAAAGCTTTTAATGTACTCCACAGCAACGAAATAAGAAAGTTGAGCCTGCCTTCACTTTCTGCGTGGAAAAAAGAAAACAACACCTGACACTGTAGGACATTTAGGTGAAGACTGGAAAAGTGTGTATCTTCTTTCTTAGATAATAATAATAATAATGTAGGGAATTTATATAGCGCTGAATCTTGTAAAGCAACAAATCAAAGGCTCAGATGACTTTTTTTTTATATCGAGGATAATGGAATAAGCACTCATGTGCTTTTTTTTACATCCAGTCCCCGTGTGTATGCGGTTTTGTAAATTTTGTCATCTGTTCCCACCGGCACACAATGGCCTACTCTTTCGAAAAGCGGAACAGGATTTAACGTGTGCGCAAGACGTTCTGCATGCGTTGGCACACGGGGCCTCAGTTTATAGTCTCATCCGAAGGACTTAGACGAAGGCAAGTAGTAAAACAGTTTATCTTCTTTCTGAAGAAAGACGAGTTTGTAAAAACAAAAACAAAAAGTGTCTTTTATTCTCGGATGAAAACGAATTTAAATAAAAACGACCATAAACGTGTGTCTTCTTTCGTCTGTTGCAATGTCAATGAATGGCGTCCTTGCTTGTACAGGTTTCAGCTTTCGGTTGGAGTCATGGTGACATGAAACAGGACCCTACAGTAGATATCAGTGTGGGGGAAGGCCGTCAGCTTTTCAGTGACTCGCAATGTAAAACTGAAAGTAGACGGGTGTATGTATGGTTGACAGGGAGGAGGGACGGAGGGCGGGGGTGGGGGGGAGTTGGGGATGGGGGTTGCTCGTAAAAATCTCATCTTGTTCCCCATGAGGTGTGTGCACGTTAGCAACACGACTTGCCATGAAGAAGTCAGGAAGAGGGGAAGGAGGAGGCTTAGCACGGTTGAGCTATTCCGTGAAAACTCCCACCTCACCACACCTCACCTCACCTCACCTCACCTCGCCTATCCCGTAGTCCCGTGGGCCTTGGTAGCACCCAATGAAGATTTTGAAAACCAGCTTCCTCCACTCCACTCCCCCACGGTCCTCTGCTTTCCGTAGCAAATCGTTCTCCACTCAAGGCCAGTCAGTCCACTCTCTGATGTTGTCTTCCCATCGTTTTCGCTGTCTGCCTCTTCTACGTCTCCCTCCTTGTACTGTTCCCTCTACACTCTCACAGACATGATACTACAGTTAGATAATATATTTTTGAGCAAGGATGCTAACACATATCTAAAAGGAAGGAAGGTGGCAGGATGGTTAAGACGTTTGCCTGCCAACAAGTAAACTGTGAGGTTCTGGGTTCGATTCCCAGCCTCGCCCTTTCTTCGCAGTTTGACAAAAAATCAAACTGAATGTCAAAGTCCTTCTGATGAGACTATAAACCGAGGTCCCATGCGCGAACGCATGCAGAACATCTTGCGCACACGTTAAATCCTGTTCCGCTGTTCGAAAGAGTAGGCCATTGTGTGCCGGTGGGAACAGATGACAAAATGTACAAAACCGCATACACACGGGGACTGGATGTAAAAGAACACATGAGTGCTTATTCCATTATCCTCGATACCAAAAAAAGTCATCTGAGGGCTTTGATTTGTTGCTTTACAAGATTCAGCGCTATATAAATTCCATACATTATTATATTATTATTATTATTATTATAAGCAGCCACCCTCCCCCACCCCACCTCCCTCTCCCCCCTCCCACTGTTTATCCTTTATCATTCACTTTTATCATTCACTGGTTTTCCACCTAAGACAGGAGGGAGAAAGGGAGGAGGAGGGGGGGGGGGGGAGAAGGAGTGAGGGTGACACTCTATCTTGCAAAACTATACCCATCCTAGACAAAAATGGTCTGATCGAATTTTAGGCATGAAAATCCCCAGCGCCTACAAATGCAATACAATGCACGGCACCACAATACAATAGATACTATAACATACAGTATTATAAGACACGATGTAACCCAGCCGAAGACGGCATGTTGCAATATGACACAACAAAAAGCAATACAATAACGCAACACGATACAAACGCCATGTTATGACAATTGACTGGTATATATGGCTGACCGGGGCTTTTCCTCAAATAGCATGCTATCATATGAAGTATGTATTTTTATTTATTTTATTCTATTATATCGAGAATAATGGAATAAGCACTTATTGCTTTTTTACATCCGGTCCAGTCCCCGTGTGTATGCAGTTTTGTAAATTCTGTCATCTGTTCCCACCGGCACACAATGGCCTACTCTTACGAAAAGCGGAACAGGACTTAACGTGTGCGCAAGATGTTATGCGTGCGTTCGCACACGGGGCCTCGGTTTATAGTCTCATCCGAAGGATACACTACAACACAAAACAAAACAATACAAGACAAGATAATTCAATACAATACAATACAATACAATACTCTTGGTCCTGTGGACAGGGCAGAGAAGGGGTGGCAGGGGATGGGTAAGTTTGGGTTTTCCAACGGGAATTGAACCCCTTCCGTTTTCTAGACAGGTCCAAAACCCCTCTAAACAACATATTCCTCCACCCCCCATCCCCCCCCACCCTACAACCTTCTCACCCCCGCTGCTTTAATTGCGATTATTTCTTTTGCATCATGGTTATTCCCCTTGTGTACGGGTGCGCGTGTTTGGGTGGGTGGGGTAGGGTGGGTGGGTGTTTACTCTTACACATTTTCCTCTGTTTGTGAGCCTGAGTTTACTCACACAAGGAAAATAGGAGGGCTCTTTTATTTTTTCCTTATTTGCGAAGGGGTGGGTGGGGTATGTTTGTTTGTTAGATTGCCTATTTGTCACGGACCCGGATGAGCAGTCATGATTGATTGATTTGAAAAGAATACCGGATGTAGGACAGGGTGGTGGTAGTTGTGGTGGTGGTGGTGGGGCTTTGGGTGTGGGGTGGGGTGGGGTGAGGAAACGAAGGTAAAAGGAGCATTGCTCATTAGTTCTAGGAACAATAGTGGGATTGACTCTGAACATGGGGGAGGGGCGGGGGTGTCTGTATTCTCTGACTGTATGTCTGGTCGGTCTCTCTCTCTCTCTTCTCTCTCTCTCTCTCTCTCTCTCTCTCTCTCTATCTATCTATCTATCTGTCTGTAGTTCAGTCTCTCTCTGTGTCTCTTTGTTTAAAATATTACCGTAATCCTTGCGCATTTAGGTTACATCTTTTGTTATCACTCTCCAATGAAACTATAGTAAGGAATTTGTCATTGTATATACATAAAGCACTGACATGACGCAATATTGGCGTACGTTTTTTTTTTTTTATTATAGTATATTGTTTGCTTGAAAATGTTGAATTCGTTGGTCAAATCAATTGTCATTTATTTTGGTATAAGTATATTCTACAGGGGGACGGGATAGCTCAGTGGTGATCACTCGCTTTCCCCCAGCCAAGTTAAGCAGCGTCGAGCGTGGTTACCAGTTGGATGGGTGACCGTTTGCGCGCCTTGGCTTCAGTACAGTTCCCCCAGTTCACCCAGCTGTAAATGGGTACCTGCCCTCTTTATGGTCAGGGAAGGTAAAGCAGCGAGGGAGAGGAGATGGGGGCCGCCCTCAATATGCTGGCCCTAGAGAAGTGAGGTCTCTGACGCCTCGCTCCCCTACGACCTTACAAGTTATGGGACTCCTTTACCTTTACCTTTATATTCTACAGGCCCCTTCATAGTGGGATAATGGCCTTCCTGGATAACATATTCGCATTCGCATTATTTTGTCTCTCTATTTCTGTCTCTGTCTATCTGTCTGTCTGTCTGTCTCTGTCTCTGTCTGTCTGTCTGTCTCTCTCTGTCATCAAGCTTGTTTTGTGCTTCACACACATACACACACAACACACACACACTCACAAACTACACACACTACACAGCACAACACAACACAACACACGCACAACAACACAGCACACAACATAACACACA
>CM054135.1:28950549-28955549 GCA_028751875.1 Rapana venosa | reverse complement strand
GCTCAGTGGTCGGGCACTCGCTTCCCCAGCAAGTTAGCAGCGTCGAGCGTGGTTACCAGTTGGATGGTGACGTTTGCGCGCTTGGCTTCAGTACAGTTCCCCCAGTTCACCCAGCTGTAAATGGGTACCTGCCCTCTTTAGGGTCAGGGAAGGTAAAGCAGCGAGGGAGAGGAGATGGGCGCCGCCCTCAATATGCTGGCCCTAGAGAAGTTGAGGTCTCTGACGCCTCGCTCCCCTACGACCTTATAGGTTATGGGACACCTTTACCTTTTACCTTTTATGCCTATATCTGTCGAGTTTCCAACTGGTTTATTAGATTACATGATAAGATTCATTGTTCAACGAAAGGCTTATAATTATCCGTCAATATTTTCACGCGACAACATCTGCAAGTTGTGGTATTGTTAACTTTCATGTAGGCTACTCTCCGATCCTGGGGTGGGGTGGGGAGGGGAGTGGGGGTTCTTGAAATGTAAAGAAATCTGGGATTTTACATCAAAGTTACATCTTCTGCAGCGTTTACGATGACGAGAGCGTCGACAACGACAATGCCAGCCAACGCCACTAGCATGGTCAATCAAACGATGAGCCAACAACCGCCATCAGCAACCACCACCCCACCAGGAAACCTGACGGCCACCCAGCCCAACGTCACTGCCACGGCAGCCAATCAAACGACTGCTAGTTCTGCCCTCTCGACCTCCTCTGACCAATCGGTGAACGCGACACTGAACGGGTCGACCTCTCAGCCAATGACTCCGTACATGACAACCGTGCAGCCAATCAACGCGACCGTGGCATCGAATCAGACCACGATGCAGCCAATGACCTCGGCTGGCGTTGGTTCGACGGTTACAGCGGCAGACAACGTGACTGGGAGCTCCAACCAGACCATGTCGCAGAATCCTTCGAGCACAACAGATTGGGGGACAACGGGTTATCCATCCATGAACGGAACTGGCGAGTCATCAATGAACACAACCACGACGAACATGGAGACGACATCTGACGCTCCTATGACCACAACTACGGTGATGAACTCGACCGTGGAAGCATCAGCCACCACAATGAATGAGTCGGCAACTGCCTCACCGATGAACGCAACTACGGGGATGGGCAGCAACGCCTCGACAGTCGACATGCCGATGACCACAACAGGGTCCATGAACCAGTCGACAACCTACGCACCGATGAGCTCCACCGCAAACAACTCCACCCAGATGTCCACCACTCCCACCATTACCCCAGACAATCGCTCCACAACAGCGATGCCCGGTGATGCAACAACCGCACCAGCCCTCAACTCCTCAGCACTCCCTTCAGCGAATGCCACCACCGCTACCCCAGCAGCAATGAACGAATCTACGAGCGTCATGCCCACCACCACCACGATGATGATGACGACGAGTAACCAATCTACTGCCGCACCCGAGAACGCCACTTCAGGACAACCTCCTCTGGCCTCTTCCACGATGCCTCCAAGCTCCTCTTCGATTCCAGAAAGCAACTCCACCACAATGTCTCCAGACTCCTCTTCCTCCTTCTCTTCCATGGTTCCAGAAAGCAACTCCACCACAATGTCTCCAGACTCTTCTTCCTCCTCTTCGATTCCAGAAAGCAACTCCACCACAATGTCTCCAGACTCCTCCTCCTCTTCCATGGTTCCAGAAAGCAACACCACCACAATGTCTCCAAACTCCTCCTCCTCTTCCATGGTTCCAGACAGCAACTCCACCACAATGTCTCCAGACTCCTCCTCCTCTTCCATGGTTCCAGACAGCAACTCCACCACAACGTCTCCCCAAGGGTCGTCGTCTACGGTCAACGCCTCCGTCAGCATCCCCACCACCGACAGCCCCGCCACGCCAGACGCGAACAGCACGCTGCCTGCTAACGTGACGGGTGTGGCAACGAGCACTGTGGATGGTGGTGGTGATGGTGATGGAGCGAACACTACCCAGCCTGCAGTGGCCAGCTCCTCGGCCGCTACCCCAGCAGGGGACACCACCTCTTCCATGGCGGACTCCAGCACTGCCCCGATGACCACAGCTGAGATGACCACCAGCACTGCTCCGGCCGGCATGAACTTTCAGTACCCGACACGTCAACCAGGTAGGTGATGTGAGAGAGTGAGAGAGACAGAGAAGGGAAGGAGAGAGGGAGGGAGGGAGAGGAAGAGAGAGAGAGAGGGACAGATAGGGGAATGGGAGAGAGAGGGAGGGGGGAGAGGGAGAGGTAGAGGGATGGAGAGGAAGGGAGGGGAGAGGAGAGAGATATTTATTTATTTATTTATTTATTTATTCTTTCATATACAGGATAATGAAATAAGCACTCATGTGCTTTTTTTTCATCCAGTCTTCGTGTTTATGCAGTTTCGTAAATTTTGTCATCCGTTCCCACCGGCACACAATGGCCTACTTTTCCGAAAAGCGGAACGGGTTTTAACGTGTGCGCAAGATGTTCTGCGTGCGTTCGCACACAGGACCTCGGTTTATAGTCTCATCCGAAGGACTTTTGGGGAGAGTGGAGTCGGCACTGATGTTAACTCCAGAGGAAAAATCCTCTTAAACGGGAATCGAACTCGGGTCAGCAGACCACGAGTGCATAACGCCAACCACCAGGCTATCCCCCACCCCCACCCCAGGATAGAGAGAATGAATGAATGAATGAATGAATGAATGAATGATTTTGATAAGCGAGGATAATAATGGTTTTCGGCCAAACCTAGTCGCGTGCGTATGTGTGTTTGCATGTGTGCATGTGTGTGTGTGCGTGTGTATGCGCGCACGCGCGCGTGCACACTACCTCCTCCTCCCTCGTTTCGCCACATCTCACGTCACATCCTTCCCCTCATCTTACCTTGAATCACCTTGTATAATCTCACATCCCCTCCTCTTTCCATAACCTCATTTCACTAACCTCATCCTACCTTGACCTCACCTCCTCATCTTCCTATCGACTTATTTCACATCACCTCATCTTACCTTGACTCATTTCACTCCCTCATCTTACCTTGACCTCATTTTCACATCCCCATCTTACCTTGACCTATTTCACATCACCTCATCTTACTTGACCTCATTTCACACCACCTCATCTTACCTTGAGTCACTCACACCCCTCATCTTCTGGACCTCACTCACATCACCTCATCTTACCTTCTATCTCATCCTCATCTTACAGCTCACTCACATCCTCATCTTACCTTTGACTCACCTCATCACTCTCTTATCTTGACCTCACCTCATATCCCTATCGTACCTCACTTCACATACCCTCGTCTTACCTTGTCCTCACCTCACATAATCTCATCTTACCTTGACCTCACCTCACATCCCCTCATCTTACCTTAACCTCACCACACATCCCCTTATCTTACCTTGACCTCACCACAGATCCCCTTATCTTACCTTGACCTCACCACACATCCCCTTATCTTACCTTGACCTCACCACAGATCCCCTTATCTTACCTTAACCTCACCTCACATCCCCTTATCTTACCTTGACCTCACCTCAATCCCCTTATCTTACTTGACCTCACCTCACATCCCCTCATCTTACCTTGACCTCACCACACATCCCCTTATCTTACCTTGATATCACCTTGTCTTACCTTCATCTCACCTCTCGTCCCGTCATCGTAACTTGACCTTACCTCACATCACCTCACCTTACATTGACCTCACCTCATATCCCCTCGTCTTACCTTGACCTCACCTCACATCTGCTCAATTTACCTTGACCGCAACTCACATCACCTCATCTTACCTTGACCTCACGTCATATCCCTAATCTTGCCTTGATCTCATTTCACATACCCTCATCCTACCTTGTCCTCACCTCAAATCACCTCATCTTACTTTGTCCTCACCTCACATCACCTCATCTTACCTGGACCTCACCTCACATCACCTCATCTTACCTTGATCTCACTTCACATCACTTTATTTTACCTTGACCGCCTCTCACATCCCCTCATCTCTCCTGAACATCATTTCACATCACACCTTGAACTCACCTCACATCACCTCATCATACCTTGATCTCACCTCACCACTTAATTTTACCTTGACTTCACCTCACCTTGACCCCATTTCACATCCCCTTATCTTACCTAAACCTCACCTCACATCCCCTCATCTCACCTTAGCCTCACCGCACATCCCCTCATCTTACCTTGACCTCACCCCTCATCACCTCGTCTTACCTGGGTCTCACCTCACATCCCCTCATCCTACCTTGACCTTACCTCACATCAACTCATCTCACCTGAACATTACCTCACATCACCTCATCTCACCTTGACTTTACCTCACATCCCTGCATCTTACCTTGACCTCATCTCATTTTACCTTGACTGCACCTCACATCACCATGTTACGTTGATCTCATGTCATATCCCTAATCTTGCCTAACATTCCCTCATCTTACCTTGTCCTCACCTCACATCACCTAATCTTACCTTGACCTCATCGCACATCACCTCATCCTTCCTTGAGCTCACATAAAAACCCTCATATTACCTGGACTTCACCTCACATCCGCTCATCTTACCTTGACCACACCTCACATCCGCTCATCTTACCTTGACCACACCTCACATCGCCTCCTTACCTTAACCTCACCTCACATCCCCTCTTACCTTTACCTCACCCTCATCACCTCGTCTACCTGACTTCACCTCACATCCCCTCATCCTACCTTGACCTCACCTCACATCACCTCACCTTGACCTCACCTCACATCACCTCATCTCACCTTGCCCTCACCTCTCCTAACCTAATCTTACGTTGACCTTACCCCTCATCACGTCGTCTTACCTGAACCTCACCTCGCATCCCCTCATCCTACCTTGATCTAACCTCTCATCCCGTCACCGTACCTTGACCTCACCTCACATCACCTCATCCTACCTTGACCTCACCTCACACCACCTCATCTTACCTTGACATCCTTTCACATCACCTGATCTAACCTTGATATAACATCGTCTTACCT
>CM054135.1:28935549-28943049 GCA_028751875.1 Rapana venosa | reverse complement strand
TTTAATAATAATAATGATGAATGGAATTTATATAGCGCTGAATCTTGTAAAGCAACAAATCAAAGCGCTCAGATGACATGATTTTTAAAATTTATTTATCTGTTTTAATTTATTTATTTATTATTTTATATCGAGGATAATGGAATAAGCACTCATGTGCTTTTTTTACATCTAGTCCCCGTGTGTATGCGGTTTTGTAAATTTTGCCATCTGTTCCCACCGGCACACAATGGCCTACTCCTTCGAAAAGCGGAACAGGATTTAACGTGTGCGCAAGATGTTCTGCATGCGTTCGCACACGGGGCCTCGGTTGATAGTCTCATCCGAAGGACTTTGACATTCAGTTCGATTTTTGTGTGTGTGTCAAACTGGGAAGAGAAAGGGCGAGGCTGGGAATCGAACCCAGAACCTCACGGTTTACTTGTTGGCAGGCAAACGTCTTAACCATCCTGCCACCTCTCGGTGTGGTGAGCTAGAACAAGAGTGCATGATGCTATGGGCGACATCCTGAGTCACCTGAGCTGGGGAATGATCGAGGACAAGAAGAATGGCGAGATCCAATCTTAATGATTCGTTGGTACGTTTCTCTGCTAGAGCTCCGAGGTTCACCCATGGGGAGATTTTGCGTATGCGACCGGTTGTTGGTTTTTTTGCCCACCATGAAGGTAGCCGCATTCCAACTTCGGAGATGTTTGCTGGAGTATGTTTGTGATTCTGTAACCCACCGAATGCTGACATGGAATAATGGGATTTTTAACGTGCATATTTCGATCTTCTACATGTGTATATAATTATATACACGAAGGGAATTATTTATTTATTTATTCATACCACTTTAAGTCACGAGATTTCTCTGCGTGAAAATTCGGGCTGCTCTCCCCAGGGAGAGCGCGTCGCCACAAGAGCAGCGCCACCCTTTTTTTGGGTCTGCAACTGTATTTGTTTCCCTATCAGAGTGGCTTTTTTTCTACAGAATTTTGCCAGGGACAACTCTCTTGTTGCCATGGGTTCTTTTACGTGCGCTGAATAATTTTGTGTAACACACGGGACCTCGGTTTATCGTTTCATCCGAAAGACTAGCGCCCAGACCACCACTCATGGTCTAATGGATGGGGGGAAAAGTTTCGGGCCCAAACGGGATTCGAACCACCGCACACTTCCCACCCGGACTATTTCTCTTTCTAGACAGGCGCGTTACCTCTAGACCACCGATCCACCCATTAAGGCACTGGCAGGTCTGCCACTTGAAGTTGACCTGGGAGATGGTAAAAATCCCCACCCTTAACTCACCAGACGCCGTCGAGATTCGAACCCACGACTTCATGGACCCATGGGATTGAAGTCGAACGGTCTTAACCACTCGGCTATAGCGTCCGTCAATCCTACACAGAATTGTCACAACAGCCAAAAACATGTTGATTGTGTTACCAAGTTATTTGAGTGGGCTGGGGGATTGGGGGGTGGGGGGTGGAGGGGGGTTCGTTTTTAAGTGTTCATATTGAATGAAATGACGTTTTTTCTCTCTTTCCACTTTTTTTCAGTGACATCACCAACGCATATAGCAACGACGGTTATGCCTTGGACAAGTTCTGAACCTCCCAGCAAATCTTCGGACTTTAAAACACACATATCGGTATATTTGACTTGTTTTTCCCGTTCGTTCTTTATTCTATTCTTTTTTTTTAACTGTCCGTACTTCCCTTCTGTTTCCTTTCTTCCCTTTTTTTAAATTTCTTTCTTTCTTTTTTTTTTTTGGTTTCCTTTTTATATTGTTTTTGCTTTTTTGTTGTTGCTTTTTTTCCCATTCTCTTTCAACCTCACTTCTTTCTTCACTTCTTTCCTTCCTGACTACCTTCTTTCTTCCCTTCCTTCTTCCTTTCTTTCCTTCCTGATTACCTTCTTTCTTCCCTTCCTTCGTCCCTTCTTTCCTTCCTGACTACCTTCTTTCTTCCCTTCCTTCTTCCTTCGTCAGATTACGAGCGCAATGTTCTGACCACTAGGCTATCCCGTCCCCCAGAGAGACAGACAGACAGACAGACAATGACAAATTCTTTTATTTCGAGGATAATGAATAAGCGCTCATGTGCTTTTTTACATTCAGTCCCCGCCCGTAGGGATACATCTTAATAATAACCCAATACAGAGACAGAGACAGAGAGGCAGAGAGAGAATGACAATTCTTTTATTTCGAGGATAATGAATAAGTACTCATGTGCTTTTTTACATATAGTCTCCGCCCGTAGGGATACATCTTAATAAATACCCAATACAGAGAGAGAGAGACGGGATAGCTCAGTGGTCGGAGCACTCGCTTTCCCCCAGCCAAGTTAAGCAGCGTCGAGCGTGGTTACCAGTTGGATGGGTGACCGTTTGCGTGCCTTGGCTTCAGTTCACCCTGCTGTAAATGGGTACCTGCCCTCTTTAGGGTCAGGGAAGGTAAAGCAGCGAGGGAGAGGAGATGGGCGCCGCCCTCAATATGCTGGCCCTAGAGAAGTGAGGTCTCTGACGCCTCGCTCCCCTACGACCTTATAGGTTATGGGACTCCTTTACCCTTTTTTTTTTACAGAGAGAGAGAGAGAGAGTCTGTCTGTCTGTCTGAGAGAGTGTATGTGTGTCTGCCTGCCTGTCTGCCTGTCTTTCTGCCTGTCTGTCTGTCTGTCTGTCTGTACACATTTGACATAGTCGCTCCCTCACACTTTCACAAGGAGAGTAATAATGCATGCGCTCGCGCAAGCGTGCCGATAGGGAGTGTAAGCAGGCGCTGACAACAACAATTATTATTATCATTAGTGTGTGTGTGTGTGTGTGTAGGTGGTTGTGTGTGTGTAGGTGGTTGTGTGTGTGTGTGTGTGTAGGTGGTTGTGTGTAGGTGTGTGTGTGTGGGGGGGGGGGGGAGTGGTTGTGTGGTGTGTGTGTTCTTCTTTAATTTAACGTCTATTCACATTATGTGATGTTAGACATTATTATATACTCTGTGTGTGTGTGTTCTTCTTTAATTTAACATCTTTTCACATTATGAGATATTAGACACATTATTAGATATTGTGTGTGTGTGTGTAGGTGTGTGTGTGAGTGTGTGTGTAGGGTTTGTGTGTGTGTAGGTGTGTGTGTGTGAGTGTGTGTAAGGGTTTGTGTGTGTGTGTCTATAGGTGGTTGTGTGTATGTGTGTTCTTCTTTAATTTAACGTCTTTTCACATTATGTGATATTAGACACATTATTAGATATTGTGTGTGTGTGTGTGTGTGTGTGTGTGTGTGTGTGTGTGTAGGTGTGTGTGTGTGTGTGTGTAGGTGGTTGTGTGTGTGTTCTTCTTTAATTTAACGTCTTTTCACATTGTGTGATATAAGACACATTATTAGATATTGTGTGTGTAGGTGTGTGTGTGTAGGTGTGTGTGTGTGTGTGTGTGTGTGTGTGTGTGTGTGTGTGTGTGTGTGTGTGTGTGTGTGTGTGTGTGTGTGTGGCGCGCGCGCGCGCGTGCGTGCGCGTGCGTGTGTGTGTGTGGGGGGGGGGGTGCCCTGGCGTGTTTACCTGCACGGCAGGAGGGTAAAGGAAGAAATCGATGACGATTAGGCAGAGAAACGGGCTGTGTCGACGACACTCGCAGTGAGTGAGACACAAGCCTGGCAAGTTTCTAGACAAGGCATTGGACGGGATATAGATACGGGGGGACGGGATAGCCTAGCGGTTAGAACATTGCGCTCGCAATCTGACGACCCGGGTTCGATTCTCTTTCAAGGGGGATAGTTTCCCGCTGGAGGTAACATCAGCGCAGACTCCACTCTCCCCCAAAAAGTCCTTCGGATGAGGCTATAAAACCGAGGTGCCGTGGTGCGAACGCACGCAGAACATCTTGCGCACACGTTAAATCCTGTTCCGCTTTTCGTAAGAGTAGGGCATTGTGTGCCGGTGGGAACAGATGACAGAATTTCCAAACCGCATACACACTAGATGTAAAAAAAAAAAATTAAAAGCACATAAGTGCTTATTCCATTATCCTCGATATAAAAGGTTAAAATATAATAAAAAATTAAATATGAAAAAAAAATTGGACACGCTTATCCTTACAGGGAGAGAGCGTGTCATTAGCGTCACTAGTACAGGAGGCTGCAGTGCCACAGATTTTCCAGCTGTTAAATGGGTACCTCGCCCTCTTTAGGGTCAGGGAAGGTAAAGAAAGCAGCGAGGGAGGGAGGGAGAGGAGATGGGCGCCGCCCTCAATGTACTGGCGGCCCCTAGAGAAGCTGAGGTCTCTGACACTCCCGCTTCCCCAGCGACCACATAGGTTATGGGAACACCGTTACCTTCGGCTACCTGTTTTTAAGTGCCCTTGCGTGTTCTGTCTCGCACGCTCACAAAAGCAGTCGATAAGACGATTGTGAAAAGGAATGGAAAGGATTATATAACCGGTATGTTTTGGGGGATTGCAGATTTATCGTCTTTGGCCTTTGATGGGGCAGCTGTTGCTGCTGTTGCTGCTGCTGATGATGATTGTTTGATCCATACCATCGGTCATCACCTAAGCTGAGGGATTTGGCAACAGACCGCTGAGGGATTGTGTGAAACTGAGGGACTTCAGGTTGTATTGTACTGTGCCGACTGCTGCTGACTTCAAAAAACATTCCATCTGTGTTTGTGTATGTGTGCGTGTGGGTGGGGGTGGGAGGGAGGTGGTGTGGAGGGTGGAGGGTGGATGGTGTAGTGTGTGCGTGTGAGGGGGAGAGGGTTGTGAAGGGTGTGCAGCTGTCGTGGTAGATGGTGGTAGCGGTCGTAGAGGAGTGTGTGTGTGTGTGTGTGTGTGTGTGTGTGTGTGTGTGTGTGTGTGTGTGTGTGTGTGTGTGTGTGTGTGTGTGTTGTGTGTGTGTGTGTAAGTAAGTGTGTGTGTGTGTGTGTTGTGTGTGTGTGTGTGTGTTGTGTGTGTGTGTGTGTGTGTTGTGTGTGTGGTGTGTGTGTGTGTGTGTGTGTGTGTGTGTGTGTGTGTGTGTGTGTGTGTTGTGTGTGTGTGTTGTGTGTGTGTGTGTATTGTGTGTGTAAAGTGTGAGTGTGAGTGTTGTGTGTGTGTGGTGTGTGTGTGTGTGTGTGTTTGTGTGTGTGTGTGTGTGTGTTTGTGTTTGTGTGTGTGTGTTGTGTGTTGTGTGAGAGAGAGAGACAGAAGCGGAGGGATAGGGGGGGTGTCGGTGGGAGGGTATGTTTGTGGGTGGGTGAGTTGGTTGGCGGATTGATGTGTGTGTTTGTTTGTGTGTATGTGTGCGTGCGTGTGTGTGAGACAGAGAGTGTGTAGTGTTGAGAGATAAAGGGGGGGGGGGGGGGGGGGGGGGGGGTGGGGGGCCTTTATCCATGCATCTGTGAGCGAGTGACCATGCGTGCGGTTGTGCCTGTGAAGCTAATTGTTTATTTGTCCTTCCTCAGATTATTATAAGATAATAATATGTGATCTTTGTATGTGAATGTAATAAAATCGTGCGTACGTACGTAGGTTCGCTCATGTGCATTTGTAAGTGTGCGTGCCTGTGTGCGTGCGTGTGCGTGTGTGTGTACGTGACTGGGGGGGGGGGGGGGGTGCATGTGTGTGTGTCAGACAGACAGACAGACAGACGGCTATGAGTATGTCTATCCGTGTGTGTTTACATGCGTGTGCGCTTCTCTTTTTGTATGTGCATTTGTGTGTGTGTGTGTGTGCGTGCGTGCGTTTGTGGGTGTTTGAGTGCGTGTGTGTGCGTGTGTTCGGTTATGTGTACTCTAGCGTTTAGAATGATACATTTGCAATTATTGACATAGACCAACTTTAAGTGAATAATCGCCATGTATGAAATATATAAAAATATATCTATATATATATATATATATATATATATATGTATGTATACGAATGTGGGTTTTCCTATTGCCCATTTTGCATTTTGGTAACACTTTTATTTTCTCATTTAGATGGATGACCAGCTTTGTTACAGTAAATGATCTGTGTGTGTGTGTGCTCGCGCGCGCGCGACTGTGTGTGTATGCTTGTGTGCGTGCGTGCGTGTGTGCGTGTGCGTGTGTATGTGTGTAGAAGTTTGTGTGCGTGTGTGCGTGCGTGTGTCTGTGTGTTTGTGTATGAGTGTGTATGTGTGTGGTGCTCGCGCGCGCGTGACTGTGTGTGTATGTGCTTGCGTGCGTGCGTGTGTGTGTACGTGTGTGCACGCAAGTGAGTGAGTGCGTGCGCGCGCGCGCGCGCGTATGTGTGTTTTGTGTGTGGGGGGGGGGGGGGGTTGCGCACGCGCGCGCGCGCAACGACTATGTGTGCATTTTTGTCTTTATGCGTTCCTGTGTACTCAAGTATTCATAATAATGATCTTGCAATTATCAATTAAGCATAGGTCTGCCTTAAATGTATTACAGCTGCTTGCGAAATGTGTAGAGTAAAAATGTATACCAAAGTGCTTTAGAGATTTCATACAGTGTTCCTATTATTATTATTATTATTATTATTATTATTATTATTATTATCATCACCATCATCATCATCATCATAATCATCATTATTATTATTATCATTATTATTATCACTATTATTATCATCATCATTATCATTATTATTATTGCTGTTATTTTCATCATCATAATGGTTCATGTTAATATTAATATTTGTGTTTTTTGTAATCTACATTTTCCCTCTCCTCTAGATAAATGCTAAGCTTTGTTGAAGAGAATGGGAAGGGACGTGTTTTTACCAAGTTAACCATGATTTGTATTCTCTTGTTTCTCAGTATCGCTATAAACGGTCAAATTGAATATAAAAAGTCGGTATTGTTCTTCTGTATGATTCACACCTGCAATACTTTGAATGTTGGCCCAAGCCAAAAAAAACAACTTTGTCAGTTATTGATGTCACAAGCTAATTGCTAAGGCCTACACTAACATGTTATGTTGTCAACTGTTGTGTTAAGATTGCCATCAGCCATGACAGGTTTTTAACATAACAACCCGCACTCTCCTTTTAAAGGATGAAAAAAAATGCTCTGAAGTCGGAGTATGGCTGTATATACAGCGAGGTTACTTAAAAGCAGTCATACACGCAAAATTCTCATTCAGTGTGCAGTTTCAATCTCACAGTGATTCCCAGGTGGGATGAGTGAGTGAGTCAGAGTGCACGTTCTGGGTGACCCTCAGAGTGTTAAGCTAAGGAACGCACAACTAATTCTTTAAATGTGAGTTTTCTGGATAAACATTTGTTTAAACCAAAGTTAGTAGGCGAGGGGGTGGAGGTAGTGTGTGTGTGTGTGTGTGTGTGTGTGTGTGGTGTGGTGTGTGTGTGTGTGTGTGTGTGTGTGTGGGTGTGTGAGTGTGTTGTGGGGTGTGTGTGTGTGTGCGTGCCTGTACGCGCGGAGTATGTTTGTGTTGTGTGAAAGAGGGTGGGGGACAAATAGATATGAAACTCTGTATGTGATTTTGTGTTGTGGTGGGGCGGGGCGCGCGCGCGTCCGTTACTGCCACTACTAACTTTTTTTCTTTTTTTTCCC
>CM054135.1:28920384-28932884 GCA_028751875.1 Rapana venosa | reverse complement strand
AGAATAATGGAATAAGCACTCGTACGCTTTTTTTACATCCAGTCCCAGTGTGTATGCGGTTTTGTAAATCTTGTCATCCGTTCCCTCACAATGGCCTACTCTTTCGAAAAACGGAACGGGTTTTAACGTGTGCGCAAGAAGTTCTGCGTGCGTTCGTACACGGGACCTCGGTTTATAATCTCATCCGAAGGATTTTTGAGGGAAGTGGAATCGGCACTGATGTTAACTCCAGACGGAAAAAAAATCCTCTTGAACAAGATTCGAACCCGGGTCAGCAGATCACGAGCGCAACGCGCATCACTCGAACCACCAGGCTATCATCCCGTTTTCTTCTCCCGCCCCCCCCCCCCCCCTCCCCCCCCCCACCCCCCCCCCCCCCCCCCCCCCCGCACTGATCATGACTGAATGTGATACCTTCTATTTAGTTGGGAGCATAATAAATCTTCTCCAACATTAACCGTCTCCTAGACACTGTAGCCAAGTGGTTAAGACCGTTTGGCTCCAATCCTGTGGTTCCATGAAGTCATGGGTTCGAATCTCTGCAACGGTTGTATAATTATTAAGAATGGAGATTTTTTTTCGATCTCCCATGTCAGCTTTTTTTTTTTTTTTTTATACCACTTTAAGTCGCGAGATTTATCTGCGTGAAATTCGGGCTGCGCTCCCCGGGGGGAGCGCGTCACCACAAGAGCAGCGCCACCTTTTTTTTTTTTTTTTGGTCTGCAACTGTATTTGTTTCCCTATCAAAGTGGGCTTTTTTTCTGCCAGGGACAACTCTCTTGTTGCGCGTGGGTTCTTTAACCGTACGCTGAAAATTTCGTGTAACACACGGGACCTCGGTTTATCGTCTCATCCGAAAGACTAGCGCCCAGACCACCACTCATGGTCTAATGGATGGGGGGAAAGTTTAACGGCAGCGCAACGCAGGTTCGCTCATATGCCAGACAGCATTAGTTGTTGTCTGAGTGTTCCATGACGAGGCAATGAAAGTCTTGTGGATTTGGGGAAAATGTTCGGGTACAAAGTGGGATCGAAACCCGGTCCGACTTTTCGCTTTCTAGGCAGGTGTTTAAACCTCTTGGCCACCGACCCACTAACCCAGGGAGTACAGGTATGGAGCGTGGGGAAATGTTGTGTTGTGTTATATTGTGTTGTGTTATATTGTGTTGTTGTCCTGTGTTGTGTTATGTTGTGCTATATGTTGTGTGTTGCGGTATTGTGTTGTTGTGCTGTGTTGTGTTATATTGTGTTGTGCTGTGTTGTCTTTGTGTTGTGTTGTATTGTGTTGTTGTCCTGTGTTGTGCTGTGTTGTGTCATATTGTGTTGTTTGTGTTATATTGTGTTGCTGTCCTGTGTTGTGCTGTGTTTTGTTATATTGTGCTGCTGTCCTGTGTTGTTCTGTGTTGTGTTATATTGTGCTGTGCTGTGCTGTGTTGTCCTGGGTTGTACTGTGTTGTGTTATATTGTGTTTTGTCCTGTGTTTTGCTGTGTTGTGTTATATTGTGTGCTGTCCTGTGTTGTGCTGTGTTGTGTTATATTGAGTTGTCCTGTGTTGTTCTGTGTTGTGTTATATTGGTTTGTCTCTGTTGTGCTGTGTTGTGTTATATTGAGTTGTCCTGTGTCTGTGTTATATTGTGCTGCTGTCGGTGTCTGTGTTGTGTTATCTGTGTTGCTGTTGTAGTTGTCTTGTGCTGTGTTGTGCCTGGGTTGTTCTGTGTTTGTGTTATATTGAGTTGTCCTGTGTTGTTTTGTGTTGTGTTATATTGTGTTGTGCTCTGCTGTCCTGGGTTGTGCTGTGTCGAGTCGTATTGTGTTGTTTTATGCTGAGCTTGCTGCGGTTGCGTTGTGTTGTGTTCTGTGTTGTCTTACGTTGTGCTATGGTGTTCTGCATCGTGTAGCGTTGTATTGGTACCTGTTATGCTGCTGCTGCTGCTGCTGCTGCTGCTGCTGCTGCTGCTGCTGCTGCTGCTGCTGCTGTTGCTGCTGCTGCTGCTGCTGCTGTGCATCTTGTAGAGCTGCAGGAAAAGCCGCTTGTCTGCCGGCAGTAATGCCAGACAATGCCAGAGCGAGCCGCTGACTGAAGTGCCCTCAACCTTTTCATCTGCGTATGGAAGTAGCATGGCTATATGTCTTGTCACATCGATTATGTTTCTGCTTTTGTTGTTATTGTGGTGGGGGGGGGGGGGGGGGTGGTGGTGGTGGTGGTGGTGGGGTGGTGGTGGTGGTGGTGGTGGTGGTGGTGGTGGTTGGTGGTGAATGTGATGGTAGTGGTGGTGTGTGAGTGTAGTGGTGGTGTGGTGGTAGTGGTTGTGGTGTGTGGTGGTGGTGGTGGTGGTGGTGGTGGTGGTGGTGGTGGTGGTGGGAGTGTGGTAGTGGTGGTGGTGAGTGGTGGTGGTGGTGATGATGATGGTGGCGGCTGTTGTTATGTTAATGGTGATAGCAGTGGCAGTAGTGGCAGCGGTGATACACACACACACACACACACACACAAACACACAACACAACATATATATATATATATATATATATATATATATATATATATATATATATATATATATGTGTGTTGTGTGTTGTGTGTGTGTGTGTGTGTTTGTGTGTGTGTGTGGGGTTTAGAGAGAGAGAGTGAGTGTGTGCGTGTGTGTGTATGTGTATGATATGCATATCAAAGAGAAAGAGAGAGTCACAGAGTGAAGAGAGATACACACACACACATAACACAAAGACACCAGAACACACACAACACACACACACACACACACACACACAACACACACAACAACACCACACAAACAGACACAGAGGGAGTCGAGTCAGAGACAGACAGACGGAGAGGGGGACAGAGATCGATCTATCGATTGATTGACTGATTAAAATCGAAGTCGTTCCCTTTTACTGATTCAGTGACGAGATCCGTCGAGTTAATTCAAAGGCTTACATGGCAGTTCACATGAATAATTTGTGTACTGCAAAAATCTCTTGAACAGATTTCCTAGGATACGTGAACAACAAAAGGTTGAGGGTGGGGTGGGTTGTTTTTTTTCAGATGAATAAAATTAATGAAAAGAGATTGGAACCAGATCAAATTACAGAACACATCTATAAAAAAGGGGGAAACCTAAAAACATAATTCAAAAAGAGTCGTAGCATGTTGATTTTTCCTGATGCATTTTTCGGGCTTATTTCTTTCTTATTTATCAATGGCCCAAGCCAAAACTTTGCGACATATTGATACAAGCAAAGAGCCAAAGTTTGTATTGTTTTGCTGTGAAATGTTAGGTTGAAATCGTCTTCAGTCATTGACAAGTTATATAACAACCTTTAAAAAAAAAAGGTAAAGGTGCCCCATAACCTATATTAAGGTCGTAGGGGAGCGAGACGTCAGAGGCCTCACTTCTCTAGGGCCAGCATATTGAGGGCGGCGCCCATCTCCTCTCCCTCGCTGCTTTACCTTCCCTGACCCTAAAGAGGGCAGGTACCCATGTACAGCTGGGTGAACTGGGGGAACTGTACTGAAGCCAAGGCGCGAAAACGGTCACCCATCCAACTGGTAACCACGCTCGATGCAGCTTAACTAACAACCTTTACTCGCCATTTAAGGGAAAAACTCTCTAAAGTCGGAGTATGAATGCCTTTAGGATCGGTGGTCTAGAAATAGTTCACCAGTTTAAACAGCAACAAGTCGGGGTCCGATCCTCGTTTGTGCCCGAAACTTTTCCCCTATCCACTAAGACCGTGATTGGAGGTCTTGGTGCTAGTCTTTAGCATGAGACGATAAATGGAGGTCGTCCAGTGTGAGAAACACACATTCAGCGCACGTTAAAGAACCCACGGCAACAAGAGAGTTGTCCCTGGCAAAATTATAATTATAGAGAAAAGCCACTCAGATAGGGAAACAGATATACATGCAGACAAGGGGAAAGAGAAAAATGATGGGTGGCGCTGGCCTTGTGGTGAGGCGCTCTCCTCGGAAAGAGCGGGCACGAATTTCACGTAGAGAAATCTGCTGTGACTGAAAGTGGTATAGAAAAAGAATGTAATAGTGAATCACTTGAAAACAGCCATATATGAAAGAATAATCGTGTACAACTGCATTACACACTAGAGCTGGGGACGGGATAGCCTAGTGGTTAGAACATTGCGCTCGCAATCTGACGACCCGGGTTCGATTCCCGTTCAAGGGGGATATTTTCCTCTGGAGTTAACATCAGTGCAGACTCCACTCTCCCCAAAAAGTCCGTCGGATAAGACTATAAACCGAGGTCCCTTGTGCGAACGCAGGCAGAACATCTTGCGCACACGTTAAAATCTTGTTCCGCTTTTCGTAAGAGTAGGCCATTGTGTGCCGGTGGGAACAAATGACAAAGTTTACAAAACTGCATACACACGGGGACTGGATGTAAAAAAAAGCACATAAGTGCTTATTCCATTATCCTCGATATAAAAGAATAATGATAAATAAAGACCCATTACAAACCCAGACTAGACAGACAACCACGCAGTTGTTGTTTTGCGTTCACCACACACCACCCCCCCCCCCACCCCCCCAACCCCCCAACCCCTACCGGCTAAGCACTCTGGGGGGTCACGCAGAAAGTGCACCCTGACTCACTCATCCCACCCGAGAATCTCTGTGAGATGGAATTTCCACACTAAAATTAATGAGGAGTTTGGCCTGTATGACTTGTTTTCAATTAACCTCGCCATAATTCTAGGCAGCCATACTCCGACTGTAGAAAGTGAGATGAAGGCCATGCAGCACTCTTGGGGATCAGTGACTAAGTTGGCTCAGGATAGGCAGGAGTGGAAGCGCTTTGTTGCTGCCCTACACACCACTGGGTGTAATGGTGCAATGATGATGATGATGATGATACTCTGACTTCAGAGGATTTGTTTTTTGTTCTTTAAAGGAGAGTGCAGGTTGTTATGTGAAAAGAGCTTGTCACAGCTGAAGGGAATCTCAATACAACGTTTTACATCATAGCAACATTTGTAGTGTAGGCCTTGGCAATTAGCTGACATCAATAACTGACACGGCTTTTGGTCTGGGCCAGAATAATAATGACGCAGTGAAAGATACAGAAACACAGTCATCAGCATGCAGTAGCGCATACAGACACTCCTGTCTGACATTTTGTCGAACAGACAACAAGGGCATTCATAGTATGCATGCGTGTCATATTTGACATTTGACGTAATGTTTGCGCCAGGTGTTCGGTACAAGAGAGTGAAAGGAATTTTTTGTTTTTGTTTTGTTAAAGTTTTTTGTTCGATGGCTTTTTGTAGGATTTGTCAGTCTTGCCTTAAAGCGGGTTTTTTTTAATTTTATTTTATTCTTTTATATCGAGGATAATGGAATAAGCACGTATGTGGGGGGTTTTACATCCAGTCCCCGTGTGTATGTGGTTTTGTAAATTCTGTCATCTGTTTCCACCGCCACACAATGGCCTACTCTTACAAAAAGCGGAACAGGATTTAACGTGTGCGCAAGATGTTCTGCGTGCGTGCGTTTAAGAGAAACGAGAAAAATAATCAGGCGTTAGCAAAGAGTATTAATCATCAATGTTAAATGACATTATTGCATTATAATTTGTGGTTGTGAAATGTGTATTAAAGAAGGAAACAGCTATACAAGCAATTTTCTTTTTTCCAGTGTAGCTCTTACGGTCTCACAAAATTTACAAAACCGTATACGCACAGGGACAGGATGTAAAATAAACAAGCACACGAGTGCTAATTCGATTATCCTCGAAAAAAAAAATCGAAATAAAATAGGGATTTTCAGGTGTGATGATGAGTGAGATAGAATGCATGATCTGGGTGATACCCTAAGGTGTTAAGCTGCGGAACTTCCAACACCAGCAACAAACAACATGTGTCTGTATCAAACCTACTTTTTGCATGTGCACAAAATAACCTAAAATGTTACAGAAGCATACTTTTTTTTTCTATTGCGAAAATGTGTGCGTGTGTGTTTTCTCTTGCATGTAGAGTTCTATGTGTACGTGCGATTAAACAGAATTGCATTAACAGACGGATGTCGTTTTACTGAGAGAGAGAGAGAGAGAGAGAGAGAGAGAGAGAGAGAGAGAGAGAGAGAGAGAGAGAGAGAGAGAGAGACATACAGACACACAGACAGACAGATACACACACACACACACACACACACACACACAGAGAAATAACGGAAGACAGACAGAGAAAGACAGACATATAGACACACAGGCACATACCCACAAACACACACATACATACACACGACCCTACCCCCATCCCCCGCCCCCCAGCCGCCCCCTCACATACACACACATTCATAAAGTACAACAGACAAACAAAATTTATAGTAAGACAAGACAGACAGACAGACAAGACAGCAAACAAACAGCAGACAAACAAACAGACAGACAAGACAGCAAACAAACAGTAGACAAACAAACAAACAGACAGACAAACAGACAGACAGACAGGGAAAGCTAGCAGCCACAAAAAGGTGTTGACACGTCAACACCATGTAAGCACGTCAACCCACCCCCACCCCCACCCCCCTACCCCCCCACTCCCACCCCCCCACCCCCACCCCCCCCACACACACACACAACAATATTGATCTGGTTAGCCTAGACCTATGTACGTACACATTTAGCACTATTTATATACCGCACGCAGGTGGCAAAACTAAGGACCTATTGCACTGGTCTTTCGTTGTTTGGAACGATGAACGAGGTTCGCAGGCTTTAAAACAATAACGTTTTTAAATAAAGCTTTGCATCTCTCTATCTGGTGCTACATCTTCTTGTTCTTGTTCTTCTTGTTCTTCTTGTTCTTCTTCGCAATCCTTCTTCTGTGCAATTCTTCTTCTTCTTCGCAATTCTTCTTCTTCTGTACAATTCTTCTTCTTCTTCTTCTTCTTCTTCTTCTTCTTCTTCTTCTTCTTCTTCTTCGTCGCAATTCTTCTTCTTCGCAATTCTTCTTCTTCGCAATTCTTCTTCTTCTTCTTCTTCGCAATTCTTCTTCTTCTTCTTCGCAATTCTTCTCTCGCAATTCTTCTTCTTCTTCTTCACAATTCTTCTTCTGTGCATTCTTCTTCTTCTCTTCTTCTTCTTCTTCTTCTTCTTTTCATTTCTTCTTCTTCTTCTTTCTTCTTCTTCTTCTTCTTCTTTCTTCTTTTCTTCTTCTTCTTCTTCTTCTTCTTCTTCTTCTTTCTTCTTCTTCTTCAATTCTTCTTCGCATTCTTCTTCGCATTCTTCTCTTCGCAATTCTTCTTCGCAATTCTTCTTCTTCGAAATTCTTCTTCGCAATTCTTCTTCTTCGCAATTCTTCTTCTTCTTCGTATTCTCCTTCGCAATTCTTCTTCTTCTTCGCAATTCTTTCTTCTTCTTCTTCTTCGCAATTCTTCTTCGCAATTCTCTTCTTCTTCTTCTTCTTCTTCTTCTTCTTCTTCTTCTTTTCTTCTTCTTCTTCTTTTCGCAATTCGCAATTCTTCTTCTTTTTCTTCTTCGCAATTCTTCTTGTTCTTGTTCTTGTTCTTTGTTCTTCTTCTTCTTCTTCTTCTTCTTCTTCTTCTTTCTTCTTCTTCTTCTTCTTAGCAATTCTTCTTCTTCTTCTTCTCTTTCCTTCTTTCTTCTTCTTCTTCGCAATTCTTCTTCTTCGCAATTCTTCTTCTTCTTCGCAATTCTTCTTCTTCTTTCGCAATTCTTCTTCTTCTTCTTTCTTCTTCTTCTTCTTCTTCTTCTTCTTTCTTCTTCTTTCTTCGAATTCTCGAAATTCTTCGAAATTCTTCTTCTTCTTCTTCTTCTTCTTCTTCATTCTTCTTTTCGAAATTCTTCTTCTTCATTTCTCTTCTTCTTCTTCTTCTTCTTCTTCTTCTTCTTCTTCTTCTTCTTCTTCTTCTTCTTCTTTGCAATTCTTCTTCTTTCTTCTTCTTCTTCTTCTTCTTCTTCATCTCCTCCTTCTTCGAAATTCTTCTTCTTCTTCTTCGCAATTCTTTTTCTTCTTCTTCACATTTCTACTTCTTCTGTGCAATTCTTCTTCTTCTTCTTCTTTGCAATTCTTTTTTCTTCTCCTCGCAAATTCTTCTTCGCAATTCTTCTTCTTCTTCGCAATTCTTCTTCGCAATTCTTCTTCGCAATTCTTCGCAATTCTTCTTCGCAATTCTTCGCAATTCTTCGCAATTCTTCTTCTTCGCAATTCTTCAGTTTTAACATCATTCTTTTTCACTAGAAGGAGATTTTACATTGACAAGAAGAGAGGTTTGGTGTATTGGAGGGGGGGGGGGGGGGGGGCGGGGGGGCTGGGGGGCGGGAGGCGTAGAGAAGGGGGTAGGGGACGAGAGGGAACAAGGGAGGGGTAGGTGGGGGGGGAAGCGACGTGTGTGTGTGTGTGTGTGTGTGTTTGTGTGTGTATGTGTGTGTGTTTGCAGAGTTAGGGGGATGGGGGATGATGTGTGTATGTGTGTACGTGTGTGTATGACAGTGTGTATGTGTGTGTGCTTGTGCGTACGTGTTTGCGTATGTGTGTGTATATATTATATTATATTTTTATATTTATTCTTTTATATCGAGGATAATGGAATAAGCACTCTGTGCTTTTTTACATCCAGTCCCGTGTGTATGCGGTTTTGTAAATTTTGTCATCTGTGTGTGTGTGTGGTGTTGTGTGTGTGTGTGTGTGTGTGTGTGTGTGTGTGTGTGTGTGTGTGTGTGTGTGTATACATGCGCGCGTGCGCGAGTATATGACAGCGACAGAGAGACAAAAGGAGAGAAAGACAGACAGACATTCAGATAGACGGACATTACAAAGAGGCCAACCGAGAAAGAGGGAAAGATAATGAGCGCAACAGATGCGATTGACAGATGTATGGCCTATACCTATGGACCCTCTGATTAAGCTTAGTTTTATTTACTGTTTATAATAGCCCCATAGTTCACTGTCCATTAAGTCAAGTCAAGTCAAAGTCTATATTAAAAAATATTGGGGGAGGGGGAGGGGGGGTTACATGGGAAAGCATACCCCAAACCATCCAAATTATTAGCAGCAGCAGCAGCAGCAATCGAGATTGCGATCATTTTTGTGTGTGTGTTTGAATTCATGCATCGCTAGACTCGCTTTTTGGAAGGAAAAGAAGTGTAGGGGATTTTGTTGTTTGTTGCAAAGCAGTTTTGACAAAAGTCATAATATTATGAAATCATATGCATTTTTGTATTTTTATGATGACATGATTAAGAAGAATCTGGTTGTGTGTGTGTGTGTGTGTGTAGTGTGTGTGTGTGTGTGTGTGTGTGTGTGTGTGTGTGTTGTGTGTGTGTGTGTGTGTGTGTGTGTGTGTGTTGTGTGTGTGTTTGTGAGTGTGTGGTGTGTACACGGCGGGTGGGGGGGGTGGGTGTGTGTGTGTGTGTTGTGTGTTGGTGGTGTGTGTGTGTGTGCGTGTGTGTGTGCGCGCGCGTGTGTGTGTGTGTGTGTGTGTGGTGTGTGTGTGGTGTGGTGTGTGGTGCGTGTGTGTGTGTGTGTGTGTGTGTGTGTGTGTGTGTGTGTGTGTGTGTGTTGTGTGTGTGTGTGTGTGTGTTGTGTGTGTGTGTGTGTGTGTGTGTGTGTTGTGTGTGTGTTGGTGTGTGTGTGTTTGTGTGTGTGTGTGTGTGTTGTTGTGTGTGTGTGTGTGTGTGTGTGTGTTGTGATTCTTTTTTCGCAGCCTACCAGACTGCTGAAGTTATTGCCATTAAAGAATTTGACAGAAGACCGATAGCATTCAAGATGTGTTCTCCTTTTTATTGCGCTAAAATCTTTTTACATTGGCATCATATTTTTTGCCACAGTTCGTTTAAAGCACAATTTAGTTTTCTCCGTTTTCTTCTCTCTGTTCTGATTTGTCTCTGACATCTCCTACGTTTGTTTTTCTGTCTGTCTGTATGCCTCTCTGTTCTCTGTCTGTCTCTGGTATGTATGTATGTATGTATGTATGTATGTATGTATGTATGTATGTATGTATGTATGTATGTATGTATGTATGTATGTATGTATGCCTGTCTGTTCTCTGTTTGTCTGTCTGTCTGTTTGTATGTATGTATGTATGCCTGTCTGTTCTCTGTCTGTCTGTCTGTCTGTCTGTCTGACTGTCTGTCTGTCTGACTGTCTTTCTGTCTGCTTGTATGTATGTATATAATATGTATGTATGTATGTATACCTGTCTGTTCTCTGTCTGTCTGTCTGCCTGTCTGCTCTCTGCTTGTCTTTCTGTCTGTCTGCCTATCTGTCTGTTAGCCTGCCTCTCTCTCTCTCCCTCTCTCTCTCCACCTCCCTCCCTCCCTCCCTTCCTAATCTTTCTGTCTTTCTAAAAGGAGAAAGAGTGAGAGAGAGAGAGGAGAGAGGGAGAGAGGAGAGAGGGGGATGGAGGAGAGGAGAGGAGAGAGAGAGAGGGAGGAGAGAGAGAGAGGGGAAGAGAAGAAGAAGAAGAAGAAGAAGAGAAGAAGAAGAGGAAGAAGAGGAGAAGAAGAAGAAGAAGAAGAAGAAGAAGAAGAAGAAGAAGAAGAAGAAGAAGAAGAAGAAGAAGAAGAAGAAGAAGAAGAAGAAGAAGAGATGGCCAGACAGACAGACAGACAGACAGACTTACGGTGAAAGAGACTGGAAAAACACAAGTAATGTAGTGTTAATACACGCAAAACCCTCTTTACACTGTACAGCCGCATTGATTTGCGGAACCCACAGTCTGTTCACAGATGGCCTGTGTAAAATATATTGTATGTGGTATTAGCTTTTTTTTCTTCAGACCAGAAAAAAAAGAAATATTTTTTTTTAAGGCAAAAGAGGGGCAGCGGTGATGGGATGAGAGAGAGGGGGGGAGAGAGAGGGGGGGGGGGGCAGACAGACAGATAGACGGACACAGAAAGAGACAGACATACAGGTAGAATGACAGACTGACAGAGACGCATAGACAAAATAAAGGCGAGACAGAGACAGATATGTAGGGACAGAGAGAGAGAGATAGAGACAAAGAGAGAAAAAAAGAGACAGACAGACAGACAGCCAGAGACAGACAGACAGGCAGGTAGGCAGGCAGGCAGGCAGACTGACTGACAGACAGACAGAAACAGACAGACAGACAGACAGAGACACATAGACAAAACAACGGAGAGACAGAAACAGTATGGAGGGAGAGAGAGAAGAGAAGAGAGAGAGAAAGAGAGAGAGAGAGAGAGAGAGAGAGAGAGAGAGAGAGAGGAGAGATGAGGAAGAGAGATAAAGAGAGACGCAGACGTGTATTCATAAAGGCCACAATCCCTTAGAAAGGGGAATAAACATAATGATAACGTAATGACAAAAAAATGCAAAACTACAACATTTGCTACTCACGTTAACTCTTGTGTTTCTTATCTTAAATGCTTTCTGTTATGTACGATGCTAAATGCCTTATAGTTGTTTTGTTTTTTGTAGTCAGAAGCAATATCAGTTTAAACAGACAAGGTTGCGAGTAATACTTTACGTGGAATAAACTGTTTTCTGAGATTACTTAATCCAAGACAAGTAAGAACAAAATGTACTTCATTTTCTTGTGACTCAAGGCATAACGGACAAATCAAATTACAGTCAGTTACTCTTCTATATTGAAAACGATGCACAAAAATATCAGAAATGCCAAATCTAAATTTTGTAATTGTTCTTTTCAAATATCTATCCAATTGTACTGATAGATACTCTGGAATACAATGCGAGGACTTTAACATTTTATACATCTAAAACCTACTGCTGTCTTCCATGTCGGCAGTCCATCTCTGCCAACCACAATCAATAATACGTTGTCAAAACACACACATGAAGCCATTCTATCACCTACACCCTGATTCATCCATACAAAGCCAAAACCAGTCTCATACAATGTCATCCGTACACGTGAACTCCAGTTGGTTGTTTTTTTCCTCTGGCATCTAACACTGTTAGCATGTTGTAAGCCTTTTTGTGGCAATCTGTGTGGCTCCATCTAAACTACTTTTATCCTGTAGCGAATACAAGTCACTATAGAACGTAAATGTATAGGGTATCTGAGAGGGAGAGAGAGAGAGTCACAGAGAGAGAGAGAGTCATACAGACAGACAGACAGACTGACTGACTGACTAACAGAGGCACATAAACAAAGTAATCGAGAAGACACACACACACACACACACACACACACATACATATATATATATAGATATATATTTTAAAATATATATATATATATATATATTAAATAGATAGATAGATAGATAGATAGATAGATAGATAGATAGATAGATAGATAGATAGATAGATAGATATAGATAGATAGATAGATAGATAGAGACAGACAAACAGACAGACAGACATGCAGACAGACAGACATACAGGCAGCCAGCCAGACAGACAGAGACAGAAACACAAAATCAGACAGACAAACAGACAGACAAAAAACAGACAAACAAATACAGAGACCTTCGTACGTACGTAGCGAAAATGAGAAGCAGCAAGAGAAAATAATCATCGTCTCCTTT
>CM054135.1:28837884-28915384 GCA_028751875.1 Rapana venosa | reverse complement strand
TATGACCAGTGGCTTTCCCACTCATGGAATTCCACTTTACAGCTTAGTCAATAAAAAATAAAGCAACATAATACAACACAATACAACACACATTACAACCATTGCCAAGCCATCACAACATAACACAATATAACGCAGCACGATAAAAAAACAAAACACCAACAACAACACAACACAAAACAATACAACCCAGCTCAACAATACAACACCACACCACACAATACCATACCATACAACACAAAGCGGCTCGGTGAGTTCGTTGATACAGTTAGTAGTAGTAGACAGCTGCCTGGAATGTCGTAAATAACTTGTCAATCGATTGCACGACGCACGACTCGGAATGGATCTTACCGCACAGACAAGCAAACTAAACACACAATCAACACAGCAATCAAAACATGCTCTACTAAGGACGTTGTTGTTTATCTTAAGGACAACAACGAATGGTGGGAGTGGGTGAGGAGGAGTGTAAATGGAATGGGGGGGGGGGGGGGGGGGGGGGTGGGGGGGGGGGGGGGGGTGTGGTGGGTGGTGGTGTGTGTGGTGGTGGTGTGCGTGCGTGGTGTGTGTGTGTGGTGGTGCGTGCGTGGTGTGTGTGTGCTGCTGTGTGTGTCGTGTGTGTGTGTGTGGTGTGTGTGGTGGCGTGGGGTGTGTGTGTGTGTGTGTGTGTGTGTGTGTGTGTGTGTGTGTGTGTGTGTGTGTGTGTGTTGTGTGTGTGTGTTGTGTGGTGTGTGGTGTGTGTGTGTGTGTGTGTGTGGTGTGTGTGTGTTGTGTGCGTGTATGTATGGGTTTTTAAAAAAATTATTATTTTATTTCGAGGATAATGGAATAAGCACTCGTGTGCTTTTTTTCGTTCAGTCCCCGTGTGTATGCAGTTTTGTAAATTTTGTTCATCTGTTCCCACCGGCACACAATGGCCTACTCTTCCGAAAAGCGGAACTGATTTTAACGTGTGCGCAAGATGTTTCTGCGTGCGTTCACACACGTGACCTCGGTTTATAGTCTCATCCGAAAGAATTTTGGGGAGAGTGGAGTCGTATGTGTGTGTGCGTTTGTGTGTGCGGCGTATGTGTTGTGTGTGGTGTGTGTGTGTGTGTGTGTGTGTGTGTGTGTGTGTGTGTGTGTGTGTGTGTGTGTGTGTGTGTGTGTTGTGTGTGTGTGTGTGTGTGTGTGTGTGTGTGTGTGTGTGTGTGTTACGCGCGCGCAAAAGAGAAAGAAAGACAAACTGATGGATTGAAATACAGGCACAGTCAGACAGAAAGACAAACAAACACATACAAACCAACAGTCAGAAGGAAAAAAACAACTCTACCGCCCTCCCCCCCCCCCCCCTCCCTACACACACACACACACACACACTTCCTTTTTGTCTTTCAATAAATGTTGACATTCCTCCAATCTCTTCATTTTCCTCATCCCTCCCCCCCCCCCCCCCCCCCCCCCCCCCCCCCCCCCCCCCCCCCCCCCCCCCCCCCCCCCCCCCCCCCCCCCCCTACTCTTTCCCTTCATCCGAATTAGTCCCCTCTCGCGACCCAATCCCTCCCCCTCCTTCACCCCCCCCCCCCCCCCCCCCCCCCCACGTACTTCAGTCCATCCTACCTCCCCCCCCCTCCCTCCCTCCCCACCCCACACCTCCACCTCCTTACCCCTCATCCTGTCCTCTCTGTCCCCCGTGACCACCTCGATCCACACCCCTCCACTCCACTCCACTCCACTCCCCGCCCCCCAACTCTGATCGATGCCAGAGAAGTTCTTGAGAGGACGTATGCAGGGACAGAAGCGATGTCCTTAAGTTGTTTGTTCGCGTAAACTGGTCAGACTCGACACAGGTGAGTGAGACTTGCTCCCATACACAGTCTGGAAACTTTGTGTGGATGGAATGTTGTGTGTTTTGTATAGGAGGTGTTCTGTGTTCAGCTTGAAATTTGTCAGTCTCGATCTTGATATCAGTGGACCTGATATTATTACCCCTCGCTGATATGATATACTCTTATATCTTTTGCTGTGAAGACTCAGCGCTATATAAATTCCAATTATATTATTATTATTATTTATTATTATTATTATTAGTATATATTATTATTGTTGTTGTTATTGTTGTTGTTATTATTGTTATTTTATTATATTATTATTATTTATATTATTGTTATTATTATTATTATTATTAAGACTCAACGGATTTTCCCGGTAAAGTCCGGTTTTGTTCTGTTTTACGTTCGCAGTCTTGACTACGTTTGCGTTTCATGTCTATTTTTTCTTTCCGTTATTTTGGGCTGTACTTACATCTGTATTGATTAGAGAAGAGAACAAAGAAAGAATGTTTTTAGCAGTTTAAAAATAATTTCTGGTTACTTGTAGACCAGGTTCGCGTAGTTGAACGTTATTGTGCACTTTTCTTTCTTTCTTTCTTTTTTTTAATACCACTTTAAGTCACGGCAGATTTCTCTGCGTGAAATTGGGGCTGCTCTCCCCGGGGAGAACACTTCGCCACAAGGATAGCCATTATTTTTATTTTTTGTACTGTCTGCAACTGTTATTGTTTCCCTATCAGAGTGGCTGTTTTTCTACAGAATTTTGCCAGGGACAACTCTCCGAGGGTTCTTTTACGTGCGCTAGATAATTTTATGTAACCTCGGTTTGTCGTCTCATCCGAAAGACTAGCACCCAGACCACCACTCATGGTCTAACGGATAGCGGGAAAGCTTTGGGGGTCCAAACGGGGATTCGAACCACCGCGCACATCCCGACCCGGACTTTTCGCTCACTAGGCAAGCGCGTTACCTCTAGACCACCGATCTCCACCTCAATAATAATATGCTGGCCCCTAGAAAAGTGAGGTCTCTGACGCCTCGCTCCCCTACGACCTTATAGGTTATGGGACACCTTGACCTTCACCTTACCATGTGACCGTGTTCAGGCGTAGTTGAACGTCTCTGTACCACTTAACGACAAGACGACCGCTTAAGTACAGCACAGACCCGCCAGACAAGCAGCAGGAGGAGGAGGAGGGGGATACTGGTTGGCACCAGGTGAGCTGACGTGCCGGTAACGTCACTGAAGCTCAGCGTCCCTGGATACTGACGTGACAAGAGCGGGAGAGAGACAAGTAATGATAGCGACACTGCGACAGGAATCGTGGACACCGTCGCTGGAATTGGCACAACTTGCCTGGAATTGGCACAACTTGCCCTGTACTGGCAGCCGATGACTCTGCTCAGAGACAGTCGTGTATGTTGTAGTTTTTCAGTAGTCCCAGGAATAGGGAGGGGAAAACACGTTACATTCAAAATAGAAGAACACGCGCGAGGGAAGTGATGCTGTAGTGAGAGTCATGACTTCGTAGTTTCAATTTGGGTATGTATGATGTGTTGCCTTGTTCGGTATGATCTGTCTGAATGGTTATTAGTTTTAGTATAGTTTGTGTGTGTTAGTGTGTGTGAGTGTGTGTGTGTGTGTGAGTGTGTGATGTGTGTGTGTGTGTGTGTAGTGTGTGTGTGTGTTTTAGTGTGTGTGTGTGTGTGTGTGTGTGTGTGTGTGTGTGTGTGTGTGTGTGTGTGTGTGTGTGTGTGTGTGTGTGTGTGTGTGTGTGTGTGTGTAAGTGTGTGTGTGTGTGTGTCAAAGTCAAAGTCAAATATTTATTTCCATATGGTACATTGAATAAACAATGCATTTGCTTTATTTTTTCATCAAGCCATCTATCTAAGAACAAATTGTGTGTGTGTGTGTGTGTGTGTGTGTGTGTGTGTATGTGTGTGTGTGTGTGTGTGTGTGTGTGTGTGTGTTGTGTGTGTGTCTGTGTGTGTGTCTGTGTGTGTGTTTGTATTTATTCTTTTATATCGAGAATATTGGAATAAGCACCCATGTGCTTTTTTGCATCCAATCCCGTGTGTAAGTGGTTTTGTGCATTTTGTCATCTGTGTGTGTGTATGTATGTGTCTGTCTGTCTGTATGTCTGTCTATATCTGTCTCTGTGTGTGCCTGTGTGCCTGTCTGTTGTCTCTCTTTCGTGTGCCCTGTCTGGCTATTTGAGCGTCTGTCTGTTTCTGTGTAGCTGTCTCTGTCTGTCTGTTTTTCTGCCTGCGTGTCTGTCTCCACATCACATTTATAGAAAAAACAATTCCATGCCATGATTACTAATATACTTTGTACATCTGTAAATCACACCGGTTATACTTCCAGCCTTTTAAACAACTTGTACATTGTAAACTGCTAAGTGCATATCTATGCTGTCACTTTTTTTTTGCGGACAACAACAACCCTAAGCTATAGGCCAAATGTCGGCTCTAATATTTCGACAATAATAACTGACTTATCAAGTCATCTAGCACTAGACATTTAAACCCTCAATGTACGTAATGTTCTATTGAAGACCATCACAGAAGACAATAAAATTATTTACTTTCAATATTGCTTCTTTGTAATCTTTTTAAAATATTATTATTCTTGTTGTTTTTTTTTATTTCGAGGATAATGGAATAAGCACTCATGTGCTTTTTTACATCAAGTTCCCGTGTGTATGCAGTTTTGTAAATTTTGTCATCCGTTCCCACCGGCACACAATTGCCTACTCTTCCGAAAAGTGGAACGGGTTTTAACGTGTGCGCATTGTCACACGGGACCTCGGTTTATAGTCTCATTCGAAGAACTTTTGAGAGGAGTGGAGTCGGCACAGATGTTAACTCCAGAGGGAAAAAAAATCCTCTTGAACGAGATTCGAGCCTGGATCAGCAGATCACAGGGACATCACTCTTACCACCAGGCTATCCCGTCCCCCTTGAGTGTTGATAGCAGTTTATGACATAGGGGCCTACCAAACCTGAATTTTATCTGAAAATTTCTGACAGCTCGAGCTGTTAGAGATGAGAAATTTCACATGGCCTCAAGAAAGTCGTTTACTTAAAACAATTAATTTTGTGCAATGAAACACGTCATTTGTTTGCATTTGATTCTCCTAATCTTACCACATTAATTTCTGCACATTCGCCAGCAAACAATAGAGTTTCGTAATAAATAAGAGTTTGTGAGAATGGACCGATTCAAACGACATTATAAGTGAATACCAGGTAGGCTTCAAGAGAAATTAGTCAACTCTAAAATCATGTGTTGGTGAAGGGATGGGAGGGGGGGGGGGGGGGGGGGGGGGCGGTGAGAAAACGCAGTGGTTAGAGCGTTCGTTGAGCTCGACATCCGATGGCCTGGGTTCGAGCCACCACAGAGACATCCGTTCGAGGGGATTTTTCAACAAGAGTTAACAGCAGTACTACGCTCCCCCAAAACGTTCTTCGGATGAGACTGTAAAAACTTTTAAAAAAATGTTTTAATTCTTTTATATCGAGGATAATGGAATAAGCACTCATGTGCTTTTTTTACATTCAGTCCCCGTGTGTATGCGGTTTTGTCAATTATGTCATCTATAAAATTCTGTAAAACTTTAAGTCCCGTGTGCGAGTGTGCGCAGGACATCTTGTGAGCACGTTAAAACCGGTTCTGCCTTTTGGGGAGAGTAGGCCGTTTTAGGCCGTTAAGAACGGACATCAAAATGTAAAACAAAAAATGCATGCACATTGGTATCGTGTTCAGACATCATCCCTGGAATGAAGTCGGAATGTGGCTACCTCCATGGGGGACAAACGGTCAGATACGCAAAATCTGACCATTGGTGAATCTCGACTCCAGCCGAGAAGCGAGAACGAAAAATTAAAAAAATCACGTGTTTACTTTGTTAGCACCAATACCAAAAAAACTAAAAGTTTGAAAAAAAACCATCAAAAGCTATACAGTTTTCTTATTAGTTATTCTATTTCCAGAAACTCATTATCGCAAGTACTTAGAAAACAGAAAAACAGATGAGAGGAAAAGTTGATAAATTTGTCGGAAGTATGTACAAGATGTTTAACACTAAAAAAATAAAAAAAATAATCGAGATATAAGATTTAAGTGATTTAATAATCTGTACAAGAGATGTAAAGCCGGGCTATTAACATAATAGTACATACAGCACGGTGTTGTTCTGTTTCTTTATCAATAAACCCTCATCAGAAATTGTGCAAAAAGTAGCAGATACGAGTATGTATCGCTGCTTGCAGATGTCACATAATCCTGTTATCTGAAACAGTTAAGAGGCTTACGAAAACACTCAGATAACTTGCATTCTGCTACAATAATCAATACAGATACATCAAATATTGTAGGGGGTTTTGGCCATTGGCGGATAGCCTACTTGACAGTTCGAGAAGGATAGTTTTATAACAACACTCGATATCATAAACAGAGGGAGCTGTCATTTGTATCTTGTTTTTGCGACTTAAAAATTTTTGAAGGACAAGTCAGCAGAGGTAGGATATCTTTAGAAATGCCTGATCTCCAAACACAGCCTATTGCACACATCAAAGCTGAAATATGGGGGTCTTGGGGCGGAGTACAAAATACAAAAGTTACGTCTATTTGCAATTTTTAAACAAAAATCTGCTAGTTAGGCTAATAGCACTCGTCACAAGCTTGAGAAGAACTCGGTGGATCGGTGGTCTAGAAGTAACGCGCCTGTCTAGAAAGCGAAAAGTCCGGATCGGAAGTGTGCAGTGGTTCAAATCCCGTTTGGGCCCGAAACTTGTCCCCCATCCATTAGACCATGAGTGGTGGTCTGGGCGCTAGTCTTTCGGATGAGACGATAAACCGAGGTCCCGTGTGTTACACAAAAATTATTCAGCGCACGTAAAAGAACCCACGGCAACAAGAGAGTTGTCCCTGGCAAAATTCTTAGAAAAAAGTCACTCTGATAGGGAAACAAATACAGTTGCAGGCCAAAAAAAAAAAAAAAAGGCGGCGCTGCTCTTGTGGCCATGCGCTCTCCCTGGGGAGAGCAGCCCGAATTTCACGCAGAGAAATCTCGTGACTTAAAGTGGTATAAAATAATAATAATAATAATAATAATAATAATAATAATAGAACTCTCAGTGCAAAGACAAATATCGGCTAAAATTGACAAACCCAACCTGAGACTTATTGGTCATACAAACAGAAACACACTGACAAATCTGATGATAACAGTTCTCTAAGGTAAGGTTGAGGGCAGAAGGAAAAGAGGCAGACCACCAACACCCTACATTGCCAACATCACGAAGACCAGTGGTCTGGGAGGGCTGTACTAGATCGTAGAACTCAGCAGAGACAGAGAGAGGTAACGATCTCTGGTGGCTATGCGATGGAGACAGCTGAGTTGAATTGAGTTTATTGTTGTTGTTGTTGCTTCTTCCAAACTACATCTAGTAAAATAAAATCATCTCATGAAGGGTGATTACAGAGTCATACTATGGTAGGAATCACAGAACATTAAAAACAAACAAAAAGACAAAGAAATATAACCGATATTTATTGAAACATTTCATGATAATTTCAAATCAAAATTACAGAGAGAGAGAGAGAGAGAGAGAGAGAGAGAGAGAGAGAGAGAGAGAGGAGAGAGAGAGAGAGAGATCCAAATTCCTTTCAGGCTCTGAGGAGTTTTTCTTTTGTTCTTGTCACATTACTTAGTTTTCATCATCTTCATCTTTTACTTCTCTCCTCATTTGCATTTCTGCCTCCCTTCTCCACCCCCCCCCTTCCCCTGCAGTGCTTCACTTTTTACCCATTTTCTCTTTAATCAGTCTTGTTATTATCTTGATCTTTTCTCTGCTCCAGACGTTTTCCCATTGAATCGTAGCAGACGATAAATCTGTACTCTTCACGTCACGTGCGCTAGCGAGAAGTAGACGTGGGATACGACCAATGGCGGATGAGATCGTAGCACATGGCATAACAAGAGAGGACCATCGGCCAAGCGCAATTTGGCGTGGAATGGCGAGGCACCCGGAGCTGTGTTTCATCTTGTTTAGTTTGTTTGTGACGTTCCTTTCCAACTATGGCTCCAGGTATAGTCTCAGCTCCACTGTATGTTAGATTTTGAGTTTCTGAGTAAGTAGATCAAGTTTATTGCAATGTGATGTGAATTGACCCAGTTTTAAAGGGAGGCTACTGTTTGGCTTTTCGTTTTCAACCCAACTTTTCTAACGTGTACAGCGTGGTATCGTTTCGTTTTGACAGACCTGCTAGCATCTTTCGCTAAACACATACATGTTTAAGTGTATAGTAGTTGTCAGTGAGAAATCCATCAGTTGACATTGACCACTAACAATCAGAGCATTCGTAATGAACCACACCTTCCCGAGATCTGTTTACTTAAAAAGTTTATCAGTACTGTTGTGTAGGTAACATCCAGATGTTGCATGATTGACGCATTGCATGAGGCGATGTTTTATTTAGGGTGGTATGCTGGTTGATCTCGAGTCCCATTGATGTATATTGATAGTTTAGCGTAGACCTATTTTTTAAATGTCAACATTCATTTTTACATCGGTTCTCACAGTTATGAGTTACGTGCTTCTTGCATGCCAACTGGAACATGTCACACTTGTTGTTCTTACATGTTCCCCAGCTTAACAGAATAACACTCGGGGGCAGACGTGGGGTCACGTAGAATATATAATTGACTCAGACTCACTGATCCCACCTGGGAATCACTAGTGAGATTGAAAATGCACTGTTACTGTGTGAGCAGTTTGTTTACAAGTTATAGTTGATTAAACTTGTAAGTATGACTTTTCAAGTACTTCACATTGTCACAACATCAGCAGCCATACTCTGACTTCAGATAATTTTGTTCCTTTGCTGCCAAGCTTAAAGGCCAATGCAAGTTGAGAATTTGTCATGGCTGAAGACAATCAGTGAATCACAACATAAAAAACATTTTACAATGTAACACTTTTATGTAGCTATTGTAGGCCTTGCCCTCAGCACTTAGCTTACACCATCCCTAATTTGAGTGACTCACAAACTCAGTAACTGACTATATCTTTTGACCTGAGTCAGGCATGTAATGAAGTACACAAAAGTGTGTTTGCATGCATAATGTGGCCATATTTCATGAATGCTTTGAATACATGTGCATTAATGTACACGTGTGTTTTACACATGTTACATCATATCATATGCTAAGTACTGTGTTCTACACATATGCTTACAACTTATAAATGTTTGCATACTCTGTACTTTGTGTGTGTGCATGTGTGTCTGAGTCTGTGTGTACTTGGCTGAGTTGCACTTAATGAAGTTAATCATGAATACATTCCTTGTCTGTCTCCAAGTTCAACCCATTGTTCATATCAACCTACACCCCCTCCGAAAATGTATATATTGAAACAGAGTTGAATGGTAATTAAAACAAATTAAAGGAAATAGAAAAAAGTGCACACTTTTTATACATTTTCATTAAAATGAATAAGTAGATAGAATGATAAAGAAATTCATAACAAAATGAAAATTTATATTTTATTTTAATTTGTTGGATTCCAGCTTCAAGAGTAAGCCACTGGTTGTGCCCGCCAAGATGCCAGAACCAATGTTTCCAGCCCTGTCCTCTGTGCTGGACCTGTACCTAGGAGACCTGGAGCCTCTGGTTCAGATTCTCCAAGAGGATGACTTGGTCTTTGTCATGTACTACGCACCATGGTGTGCCAAGTCTAACGTTGCTACTTCACAGTTTTCCAAAGCAGCAAAGTTTTTAGAAGGGCAGGTGAGTGAGTGCTGGTTCGGTTGGAATGTGTACATATATATTTTATACATACCTGTGTGTGTCGTTGTGTGTTTGTTACTCTGTGTGTGTGTGTGTGGTGTGACTGTGTGTGTCACTGTGTGTGTTCACACTGTTTGTCACTGTGTCATCATGTGTGATTGTGTGTGTCACTGTGTCGAGTGTGTGTGTGTGTGTTTCATTGTGTGTGTGTTACATACAAAGTGTATATCACTATATGTATACATGTGTGTGTGTATTTTTAATTTTGCATTAATTATCATTATGTTGTGGTTAAAATCACGTGGGAAGCTATGGTGGTTTGTGTGTGTGTGCATGCATTTGTGTTTGTGTATATATATTATGTGTGCATGTGCAGATGCATTCACACATGCGTGTGTGTGTGTGTGTGTGTTTGTGTGTGTGTGTGTTTGAACATGAAACCTAGACTGAGACTTTGACAGACAGGTAGAGAGATAGTGTGTGTTCATGTCATTGTTAGTCATTGTCAGTCTGAGTCTTTGATAAGCAGTTATTTTGACACGCTGGCCATGTTCTGTTAACTATTACTGTATTAGTGCGTAATACCTAATCAGGCTTTATTTATAAAAATATAATGTTTATAAAGTTAAATACAGTGTAGAATACATTAAACTGATATTACTTTGATTTTTTTTGTTTTTGCTATTGCTTTTAAGAGAAGGAACTACCCTCAGTATTCAGTGATGTTGGCAGGTAATTAATATGACTCTTTTAATTTTATTTCAGTTAAATGTCAGTTGTATTGTTTGTTGTTGTTGAGCATTCTGGCCCACCCACTAGCTTGAATGCTCCCCGGGGGTCTCTGGGAGTGGGTATGTAATGCACTCTGTCTCACTCTCACTCATCACACCAGGGAATTACTGTGAGAACACTGAAAAGTCATACAGTATGGCTCTTTTCAAGTACCATGCCTAAACTTACAAATTACAGACCTGTAGCCATACACAGATTTCAGAGGAATTTTTTTTTCTCCATCATGAGTGGATTGGAAGACCTAGCAAGACCTGGGCTGCCTGTATTGCAGATGATCTTAGAGAAAGGGGCATAAATAAGGAGGAAGCTCAAGAGATGGAGAAAGCTCATCAATGTCAAACCTCCCCTGGGAGAAACATGACAAAAAAGGAAGAAGAAGAAGATCATGAGTGGATTGTTATGCCAAGACTAAGACAGTAAGAACTTGCCATGGCTGAAGACAATCTCAGCATAACATTTCCAAGGTTAAAACTAAAAGCATAACATTAACATTAATAACAACATTTTAATGTAGACCTTGACACTTTGCTCACATCAGTAGCTGACGAAGCTTTTGGCCTGGGCCGTTTCATTTGTTTGATCAATGCCTTTGCTAGGTCATGTGTACTGGTTGTGTTGGCAGAATCTTTTATGCTTTGGTACTTTCTGTGTAACAGCTTTTCTCCTTTTTGTTGGTGGTTTGTAGGGCTTAGAACGGTGATTGCCTGGTAAAAAAAACTTCCCTATCAAAAACGCTTTTTATAATGTATTGATCCAATTTGATGTATGCTTCATTCTAAAGATAAAAATGAGGCAGTGAATCACAGTGATTGTGATGCCAGCTTACATTATCCAGAGACTCATTATAAATTGACTTAAAAGCATAATAAAAATGCACACACACACACACTCAAGCATGCACATGTATGCATGCACACAACGCATGCACTCAAGCATGCATGCACATGCACACACACATAATAACATATGCATACATGCATGTATGCTTGCAAACACACACACACACACACACTCACACACTTTCTCTCTCACACACTCACACACACAAACACACACGCACACACACTGAATGATTTAACACCAAAATATGAAAAATAAGTATAATTTGATTATAAACAAACAAAAAAGAAACCAAAACAAAAAGCCCACCCCCCACCCTCCCCACCCCCCCAATAAAGCAAACAATAGCAAACCGTAACACCAAAATATCAAACAGGGAGGGGGACAACCCAAATGATCCTTATAGGGATACTTGTCAGTGTACAATTCTATTAGTATTGTCTCCATCTTTCCAAAGTTCTTTTAGGGTCATTCCTCGGTAACTGACATGACATGTTTAGAAGCCACTTTTAGAAGTCAACACAAGCTTAATAATAATATGAAAGTGGAAGCAGGTGGTTCTAAAGTATCCCTTTTCATACCTGCCTGATATTATAATATTAGTGATAAAATCATAAATTGATAAATATTGCTTTCTTTGTTTCTCCTGTCCTCTTTTTGCATCGTGTCGTCTATTTCGTTTCTAGTACTTAATGTGTGCTTTACCTTTCTATTATTTTGTTTAATTCAATCTTTTTTCCTGACATCTGTGATAGATTATTTTGATTTTTTTCATATTTTGATACTGATAGGTCTTTCAGATGAAATAATAAACTGAGGTCCCATGTGCAACATGCACTCAGTACATGTAAAAGAACTCACATTGCAAGAGTTATCTTTGGTAAAGTTCTTTAGGAAAAAAAGCCACTCATAGTCATAGTCATTGGTGGAAAAAGTACATTTTTTTGCAGACAGAATGAGGTGAGACTTTTTTTTAAAAAATGGATGGCACTGCTTTTGTGGTGATATGCCGAATTTTATGCAGGGAAATGTGCTGCAACAGGTAGTGGTATACAATACGAATTACAATATAATACAGTACAGTGCAATACAATGTGTGGTGTTTTTTTTATAATATGTTAGATGTTTTATAGTTTTCAACTGCAATAGAGGGAGAATATAATACATCGTTGTGCAGATTATGTTGCTGTTGACAGTGATGTGTTGATCTCTTCCCAGCCTAAATACGATAGCGGTCAACCAGAATAACACATGCAATCTCATTCATGACATCTGAATATTATCACTGGCAAAGTACATACTGGATGAAAAGCTTGCATGCATGCATATGATGTTTTTTCAAATATCTCACCAAAGACAGCCATACTTCAGTTCCAGAGGACTTTCCCCTCTGGAAGATCTTTATGGAGGACAGGATAGCCTAGTGGACAGAACATTGCGCTTGCAATCTGACGACCTGGGTTCGATTCCCGTTCAAGGGGATATTTTCCTCTGGAGTTAACATTAGTGCAGACTTCACTCTTCCCAAAAGTCCTTTGGATAAGACTATAAACCGAGGTCCCGTGTGCAAACGCACTCAGAACATCTTGCGCACACGTTAAGTCCTGTTCTGCTTTTCATAAGAGTAGGCCATGGTGTGCCAGTGGGAACAGATGACAGAATTCACAAATCCGCATACACACGGGAACTGGATGTAAAAAAGCACATACAACGATACATGCTTATTCCATTATCCTCGATATAATTTTTTTTTTAAATACAGGTTATCAAGCTAGAAACTGATCATGGATGAGGACAATCCCCACCTAACAAGCATTTTAAAGCATGTTTTAATCCAACATTTTATTCATGAAGGCTCCGCAGTATGCTTTTGTTTATAACCGACAAGGCTTTTTGCTTGGGCTAAAGTATGTAACATAAGTGCAGAATGAGATAGGTTCATCATGAGGATGTTTTGTTTGTTTAAAGACTTACGAGAAATTCTGCACACATATTTTAACCTCATAACTCATTGAGTTTCCTTTACTGTGACGTGCCGAAGCTTAAGAATCGGCAGACTTACGAATTTTTAAAAAAACACAAAGTGATGGTTAACTCAAGGGAAAGTACTCTGGCCTGTAGGGCAATCATTTTTCTAAACACAGTTACTTTCCTTGACCATAAGCTTTCCTAGTTTTTGTCTGTTGGCCAATTTTGTTTTGACATGTCAACAAGTGATATCTTTGGGATTTCAGGCACTCCAGTGTTATGATTCTTTTTAAAAATAATCTGATGTACAAAAAGTGACATCACATAGATTCAGCCAGCTTCAGGGAACTTTACTTTGGTGAAAAATCATCACATTGCTTCAAGGGGACTAGTTGATGAATAGTTCAAGCCATTTAAGATACCAGCCCTAATTTTCAAAACTTTTTATTTTTCAGCATTCAGTGACATATTTTGAAAATTTGTAAAAAATAAATACAGTCATCTATTAAAAAACTGTGAAACAATCTCAAAAGAAGACATTATAAACTTTTCAATGATGTATAATGTGTATGTCATTATTATGTTGGGTAAGTCTGCTGAATTTTTCAAATATAGCCAAAATCATGCGTCACCACAAAATGGCGGATCCATTTCACTGCGACTCCAATGAGTTAACTGCTGAGTGCAAGTGCACCCTATATGCTGGGGAATAAAAATTCTTATGTACCACTTTCTATGTTAATGTCCCTGTTACTCAGAAATAACTTAATGAATAATCCTGATATTGTGGCCAATGACAGTCTCTCTCTCTCTCTCTTCTCTCTCTCTCTCTCTCTCTCTCTCTCTCTCTCTCTCTCATCTCTCTCTCTCTTCTCTCTCCTCTTCTCTTCTTATATATATATATATATATATATATATATTCATAGATTACTTTCAGGCATGCTCAAAGTAGTTAGCATGATATTTCACTACAAAAATATACTTTATAATGTTAAAAATAGATGAAAATACATTCCTCATCATCATGGTCGTTCTGAGTACCCCCCCCCCCCCCCCCCCCCATCTCAATAGCCTCACACATAAGTCAAGGCAAAATCTCAGTCAGGTTTTCTTGTGTGTTTTTTTTTTTAATCTGCACTACCTCCTGAATCATACACAATTGTTTTCATCACTGTCAGGATTGTCTAAAATTTTATTTGCCACTTCTTTAGCTTTGTAAAGTCATTGATACAGTCAAAGAAAAGAGTCAGCCATTTTGAACAAGAAGAGTCCAATCAGTCATGCAAAATAACACAAAATACGAGCTAAAAAACAATTGTTCTTGCCATGTTTTTGCAACTGGATGTTGCCAAGAAACAGGAGAGTGATCTCCACTAATTTTGTGGTTCTTTTCCTTTAACTGTAGTCAAGGAAGCTGGCTTGCTACTTTGGATCGAAACTCCAGAAATTTTGCAGGTTGTTGGCATGTAGAGTGCACATTTAGTCAGGGAAAATTTCTGGGGTGGGGCAGTCAAGTGGTTAAACTGCTATATATATCTGAAATGAATTGAATATTGATCATCTTGACTGACTGTGTAGGTGAAGTTTGTGGCTGTGAACTGCTGGTACCCTGAAGGACCATGCCGAAAGCAGTACAAGTTTCTTCTCTACCCAGTCTTCTTTGCCTATTACAGGAGCAACGATGGCTACAGATACATGGGTAAGATATAATTCTTTGGCATGCTCTTAGTTTCTTGGTTACAAATATTGAATACACATAACATGGTGTTGACTAAAATTGATGTCATTCTTTTACTTTTTAGCCTATTTCATGATCATGATGACTGAAGAAGACAGTGACCTTTTTCAATGATTGTAAGGGAGAGGTTTGGTAGACTTTGATAGGACTGCATTCCAGTATTTTAAAACATATGAAAATGTGACTTATAAGCTAATTGTTTTCCCTGTATTTCTACTCATTCATGTTTGTAGAGCCATATAAAAACAAACTGTACAGGCATATATATAGAGAAACAAACTGCTTAAAGATTGTGACGTGTGATTCCATTAAAAAACAGCAGTGTTCCGTCTCTTGTTTAATCCAGTTGTTTGATGAAACTTGAAGGCTTTTGTTGTTTTGTTTTCTAATCGCAACATCAATTGTTACAGGGATTGAGAGGGCCGAGTTTATGGTAAAATTTCTGGAAGATCTTCAGCATCCCCTGACAATGCTGCATGACATTACCGATGTCAAAGATTTTGTCACACAGCATGATGTAAGTGGTCACAGTGTATACACGTGTGTGTGTATGTGGGTGTGTGTGTGAGTGATTGAGTGAGTGTGTGTGTGTTTGACTGTGTGTTTGAGTGTGTGTGAGTGTAACTTGTAAGAGAGAGAGAGAGAGAGAAACTCAGATCCAAGGTATTGTTTTTTGTGCTTATTTTGGGAGGCAGTGTGGGGTCTTTGTTTTTTTTATATTTTTAAACAAATTTCTAATGTAGTTTCTGATTAAAATGAAAATTGTAGACAGTAACAAAATAGTACATGCAAAGATTTTCCTTTTGGTTCTTGCTGATCCTTATTCTTGTATTCTAAAGTCTCTTATTAGACCTGTGGGAATGGGTTAGCTCCGTGGTCAGAGCACTCACTTCCCCCAAGCCAATCTTAAGCAGCATTGATTGTGGTTACCACTTGGATGGGTGGTCGTTTGCATGCCCCTTGCCTTCAGTACAGTCCCCCAGTTCACCCAGCTGTAAATGGGTACCTGCCCTCTTCAGAGTCAGGGAAGGTAAAGCAGCGAGGGAGAGGAGATGGGGCTGCCACCCTCAATATGCTGGACCCTGGAGAATCTGAGGTCTCTGATGTCTCACACCTCTATGACTATGTAGTTTCTTGGACACCTTTACATTTTTACCTTTTTTATTTTATTTTTATTTTATTTAATTCTTTTATATCGAGGATAATGGACCTTTCATTAGACCTGTATGTTTCCTTAGAACATCTGCTCAGTAAATACTCATACACTGTACTTGTGAACCCCCCCTTCCCACCCTTCCCCCCCCTACCCCCCTTCCCACCCTTACCCCCCCCCCCCCCCCCCCCTATCCCCCCACCCCCCCAATTGTGATTTCAGTGAATTTTTAAATGTACATATTATTAACCAGTCAGTGCTATGTGTGTGCATATATATGTGTATGTTGCATATTCATCATTTTCATGTTTGCATCGGTATTTGTATTTCCTTATATGTGTAGCTATGTGTGCGTGTATGATTTATGTGCATAAAATGTCGTGCACATGCTGTATTCGTGTGTGTGTGTGTGCGTGTTTTGTGCCTGTGAATCGGTGAAAGAGATTGAGTGTGATTAAGCTAATTCACACACACACACACAACTATACAACAATAATACCAAAACAACAGGATCTCTCTATTTATTCATGTTTATTCTGCTTTTATTGTGCAGTGTTATGTAAATCATGCATGAAATGAGATGTGGTTCATGGTGTTTGTGTGTGTGTGCATGCATGTGTGTCACTGTGTGTGTGTGTGTGTTGCAGACAGTAGTGGTGGGGTACTTTGATTTCAACAGTTCTCCTCAGCCCCCAGGCTTCCAGCAGTTTTTCTACGCCTCTATGCGAGTGGTGGAACATGGTGAGTCACACACTGCTGTGAAGCCCTGATGGAAAAAAATACAGAACACGTTAGGTTGATGTTTGGTTGTTCCTTTTTTATTTTGGTGATTTTATTTGTGTGTGTGTGTGTGTATGTGTGTGTGTTGTGAGTGTGTTTGAGAAGGGGAGAGGTGTGGGAAGAGAGAGAGAGAGAGAGAGGAGAGAGAGAGGTGTGTGTGCGAGAGAGAAAGAGTTTGTGTGTGTGTATGCGCATATGTGTGTTCACCTGCTTTGTATTGCTGAAATACTTTTTTTTCAGTCTTGTTTTTTACCTTATCTTTTTTCTCAAGAAGGTAAATATACAAAAGTGAATCCCCCATGGCAGAAAAACAATGTCACATGAGTAGTTTTTGTAGTTATTTTTGCTGATTTTGGCTTAAGATGTAGCAAAAAATATAGTGACATTGCTCATACTGATAATAAGATATCTCGTAAACTCTGAGCAGCACTTAAAAAAAATAATTTTTTAATTCTTTTATATTGAGGATAATGGAATAAGCACTTCTGTGCTTTTTTACATCCAGTCCCCGTGTGTATGCGGTTTTGTAAATGTGCTTTTTTACGGAACAGGATTTTAATGTGTGCGCAAGATGTTCTGCGTGTGTTCGCACACAGGGACTCAGTTTATAATCTCATCTGAAGGACTTTTGGGGAGAGTGGAGTCTGCACTGATGTTAACTCCAGGGGAAAATACCCCCTTGAACAGGAATCGAACCTGGGTTGTCAGATTGTGAGTGCAATGTTCTGACCACTAGGCTGTCCCGTCCACTTCTGTTACAGTGTAAGTGTGTATTTCAGCAAATTGCATTTGCTAGAATAAACCCATCATTTTGTTCAAGTATTCCATTCGCATATATGTACACTGATGCACAGTTACTATAAATGTTGATGCAATGCATGTACACACAGACATGCACTCACACACATGTATGTTCACACACACGTGCACACACACACACACACACAGAACGTAATGCTTAATAGCATCCTAAACAATGATATACTTCTTTGCAGAATTTCTGAATGTCTGCTACACAGCCCAGTCGGTATCTTCCTGTGATTGATCACCCTGTTTTAAAGCTTATCATTTAATGAATGTTCTGTAAACCTATCTAAATACCCATTATTTTTTTACCCCATACTTTGTGCTAATATCTACCATAGAATATGTTAACATTCCCAATGTCCAAACTTTTTGGCTAGTTATAGTATCTATTGTTAGTTTTCAGAAATTTTCTTGTTCTATTTGTTATGCTCGGAAATCAGAAAATCCCACTGGAGAGACGCTGTCTGATATACAAGGCCTGCATTAGACCTGTTCTCTTGTATGGTTCAGAGACGTGGGTTTTCACAAAAAACGTCAAACATTTGTTGAAGAGCTGTGAAAACCTAATGCTACGCTACATGACAAAGATCAAATGGGAAGATAGGATCACGATTAAAGAACTATGGAGAATGTGCAAAGTTGATGATTTGAAGTCTGTAGCTAGTAGCAATAGACTGCACTGGTTTGGGCATGTTCAACAGAAAGCAGACCACCACATCATAAAAAGAGCAATGAACTTCGTAGTGGATGGAAAGAGGCCAAAGGGAAGACCTAGCAAAACCTGGGCTGCCTGTATTGCAGATGATCTTAGAGAAAGGGGCATAAATAAGGAGGAAGCTCAAAACAGAGAGAGATGGAGAAGGCTCATCAATGTTAATCCTCCCCTGGGAGAAACATGACAAAAAAAGAAGAAGAAGATTTGTTATCCTTGACTGGTTGAAGATTTAGAAACATGTTCTTGATTATTCCCCTTAGTTCTTTCAAATAGCAAGGCCCTAAGTTCTGTATAACTGTTTGTTGCTTAGGTCATTTTATTAGCACACACACACACACACACACGCAAGACCCCCACACATACTTGCATGCTCACACGCAAACAAGCGCGCACACGCACACACATGCATACACACACAAACACACACATATACATACACACCATGCACTCATGCACATATTCACGCTCACACACACATACAGGCACAAACATACATAACACAATTTCTCTGATATTTACACACGCACATGTGCACACACACATAAACTCACACACTCACAAACGCCCACAATTTCACTCATATACTCACCACTCACTCACTCATTCACACACACACACAATCACACACATACACACACACTGATACATGCACACACATAACATGCAACACACATAATACACACTCACATACACACAACAACACTCACATACACACATACTCACATACACACACACACACAAACACACACACTTAACCGTCTGATATCACTTTTTGGTGGAAGGACGTTAAACTGAAGAACTAACACACACACACAGAATCTGCAGAACCATGAGAAGAATTTTTTTCCCAGTTTTATCAGATAAGCATACAAAATTCCCTTATAGAAAGGGAGAGAGAGATGCACACACCTGTTGCAATAAACAAAATCTGTGTTCATCCTCAAAATAACACAGAATTTCATTTTTATGATAATCCTTGTCAAGTACTTATTTTTAGCTTTTGTCGGGAGACTGAAATCTGTCATAATTGCTACTGGGTCTTGACAGAATATTTGTCTGCTAAAATTTGCACACTGTCTATAAAAACAAGTCCCTTCCTGAGCTGCTCATAATATTTTCAGCTTTTTTTTTTTTTAAATGTTCAGTTGTTGCCTGTGTTTGCTGCCTTAGGTTGTAGCATCACTTGGAGCTTTTTAAAAAAATATTTTTCTGTGTGTCAAAAATTGTATTTATGTACTTATTCCACTAAGAAATTGTATTTGTGTACTTGCCCCACTAAGAAATTTTATACTATAGCATATAGTTTCTCCTAAAATGAAGTAATCTTTTGGATGTGACAGAACAAACTGCTTCGCCTGGAAGGCTATATATATATATGTCTTGGGGAAAAATACATAGAAAGTGGTCATGATAATGATATATATGTTACTTGCTGTAGAGTAGAGTGTGTAGTATTTTTGAGTTTATATAACACTTTGTATTAACAAAGTCTTACCCATAATTGACATTAATATTGTAGCTGGCTGGAGGGTGAAGCTTAGCACAAGTGACATGAAGGGACAAAACCATTATTGTGGGCAGATCTCTACCAACCTGTGGCCATCAGTGTGACAGAACAATCTGTGTTGATTTGGATGTGATATTGGTAAACAATCTGTAATGACAAAATAAAAACATGGAAAAGAGAAGGTGGCAAATAGCTGGAGAGTAGAATTTTTTGTTTTTGTTTATTTGTTTTGGGGGGGGGGGGGTTAAGTTACATCCCCTAAATCAGAAAGTGGTTACCTTAATGGTGGGCAAAAACTGTGGCATGTATATGCAAAATCGGTGTTGACAGAACAGTCTGTGCATCTTCAATATGAGAAAATAATCTGTATTGACAAAAGTAAAACATGAAAAAGAAATGGTAACATTTATTGTTATTTATTTATTTATTCTTTTATATCGAGGATAATGGAATAAGCATGTATGTGCTTTTTTACATCCAGTCCCCGTGTGTATGTGGTTTTGTAAATTCTGTCATCTGTTCCCACCGGCACACAATGGCCTTCTCTTACGAAAAGCGGAACAGGAGTGGGGTTTTGTACGTTACATCCTTGAAACCAAAATGCAGCTACCTTAATGGTGGGCAAAAATGGCTGCATATGCAAACTCTTACCATTGCTGAATCTCAGAGTCGAGAAATGAACGGGGGAAAAAAAAGTTACCGGTATCGAAAAAGCAGAAACGTTACCAGTATAAAAAAAGCAGAAACATTACCAGTATCAAAAAAGCACAAACGTTACCAGTATCAACAAAGCACAAACGTTACCAGTATCAAAAAAGCACAAACGTTACCAGTATCAAAAAAGCACAAACATTACCAGTATCGAAAAAGCACAAATGGTGTTGTGGGCAGATCCCTTCCAGCCTGTGAAGTTTGGTGTGGTGACCAATGCTGAGCTGGCTGCCCTGTTCCACATGAGGCAGCCTTCCGACATCGTGCATTTGAGGATCAACAATTCTACCCTGGTACGATCCTGTGTGTAGTTTACAAAGTAGTGAGATGTTATATACATACATACATAACATGCATAACATATATACGTACATACATACCATACGTAACATACATACATACATACATACATATATACATACATACATACATAACATACATACATATATACATACATACATATATACATACATACATACTTATATACATACATACATATTCTACTTTAACATTACACTACATAAATCCATACATACATGAACATACAACATAAACATACATACGTACATACATAAACATACATACATACATAACATACATACATACATACATAACATACATAACATACATAACATACATACATACATACATAACATACATACATAACATACATACATACATACATACATACATACATGTGTGTGTGTGTGTGTACAAAAGTGTTCATTTGCATGCAAAAGGCGTAGTTGCTTTGGCAGATTTGTCAAGGCAGGCACATGTATGGCTGCGTGTCACATTAGTAATACTGGTTGTATTCACTCTCTATTCGATGGTTTTTGCAACCATTGAACTGGCTTCATACACACTTCAGGCAAATTATTTTTGTTTTAGTCTGAAAAATTAAAAATGCCCCAAAGTTCATAGAAACTCTGTTAATATTTGCTTGATTTTTATTGTTGTGGTTGACACATACTGTTTTCTGGTGTGGTTTTTTTTTCAGAGATTTCCTTGGCCAAATAACATAACCTCTACCAATATAGTGAGATGGGTGTTTGCTGGTAGACATCAGGTGAGGCAGTAAATGTGTATGTGTGTGTGTGAGTGAGTGAGTGAGTGCATGCGCATTGTGGTGTGTGTGTGTGTGTGTGTGTATTTACATGCATGCGTGTTTACGTTTTATCATAGTATATTCCTGAGTTTATGCAAATCAGATTAGGAATGTCTGTGCGTACTTTTTCAGCAGTTTCTGCTGAGATTACGCTGGTTTCCAAAATGTTCATATTGTATTATTTTGTGGTTTTCCTGCAATTTATGGATTGGCTAATCAGATTTTCATATTCCTGTGAAGTTCCAAGTTGCCTGACCTACACTGTTTACCCCTGTCACACTACACACAGCCACAACCAGGCTTGTCACACCCTGGCAAGGAGCTGCCACCCTCCAAAAATGGCCCTGAAGGGGTTGCTAGGCTTCTGTCCTTGACGTTCAGCACAACTGTCAGTTTCCCCCCATTTCAGCTGCTATCCATTCCATCCCAGCTGGTGCTAATCATAGCAGAAAGTGATCACACTTGGGCTTGGTAAAAAAGGAAGGGGCACAGTTTAGCACTGAGCCTTGGACTCTTGACCGAGTTATGCTGGATTTGCAACGCTGTGTCAGTAATGCCTGCTCTGATCCAACTTGTTCATGTCGCCATTACCCCATCTGTCTGTTGATGAGTATGATGCTTGGTCATGTAGATGGACTGAGTTGTTATTGGGCATTCCCCAGCTTAACTCCTCTTTCCCAATGAGCACACAGTAGTAGCATCACTTCCCCACTGCTGTGTGTGTGCTCTGCAGTCACTTACATTCCCTGCTGACGCGCTATTTTTTGTGCTTTTTTTAAATTTGATTTTACAATTGTTTAAGAGAAAAACAACTGCAACAGCCAAGTGTTATACATCAACAGAAAAAAAACAAACAAACTTTGCAATGAGCATTCTGTTAAACGTCTTTTGGCAGCTATAGCAAAGCTGTTGAGATAGAAATAACATAGCCAAAGTGAGGTTACTATATGTGTGGATAGCTTTGCTTGCAAGGGAGGAGAAAGGGGTGTGGAGAGAGCAGAGAGAGGGAGGTAGAAACGTAGGCATGCACGCCACACACACACTCACACACACACACGCACACACACACACATGCACACACACTGTATGCTGCCTAGGATATTTAGCAGCATTTACTAATTTCACAGCACACAACTATCAACATCAATGACCCCTCCCCTCCCCTTCCCATCGTCTAATACCACTTTGAGTGAACAGACGTAAAATCAAGCAACAACAACAACACACACATTCTCTCTCTCAGAGTGTTAGCCACACTCAACGAGTGTGTGGGAAGAGCAGAGAAAGGGATATGGAATGTAAGCATGCATGAACACACACACACACATACATACACACAGATGATTGCATTTACAGAGGAATGCCCTCATAGTATGTTATTGTCATTTTCAGGGGGAGGGGGGTTAAAAAATATTTCAAGAGTGCTGATCCATTAGCTGCATGTGTTAGTGCTTGTTTATATCTTTGTGCGCTATATCTCAGAAGAAGGGAAACAAGTAATCAAACACGTGCATTGTCGACGACAGTTACCAGTGCGCTGGGTCGTGCCGCGGGGAATGAAGAGCCTGACCTTGTCGAAGGAGATCAACAAGGGTCCAGCCATCATCATGTTCCACAGAGCTGCCCCCCTCTCCATGGCCAGCCAGTCTTTCTCCGTGGTAACGCTTTGCTCGTTGTCATTCGTGCAGTAGTGTTTGCGTGTTGTTGAACGCTCAGGCAGCAGCTACTGTTATCTGTCATATGAGCGAAAATACGTTACACTGCCATTAAGTACCTCACAAGTCAGGCCCAGTGCATCAGATTTCGGAGTGGGAGATAATTGCTATCTTTCTGGAAAAAAGGCAGGAGAATGGAGCAAGAAGGCTGGAAATAGACAAGAAGGAGGTGACAGGAAAGAAAGGGAATAATTCATAAACAAAGAGAGGGATAGAAAAGAGGGAATTCCTAGCACAGTATTTCCAGAAGGTGGGGATGCTATTTATACTGACAGACCCTCAGCAATCCCCATGGGGGGGATCTGTGCAGTATCAGACTGTCGCAGTGACAGCCTGTATATTGCTGTGCATGGCCAAATAAGCATAAAAACTTGGGAAGTGAATGCCTTTAAGTCCTTTGGAAAATGCTCACATGCCCAAATTCTAGTGTCTGTCAGATGGTATTTGGGTATTTGCAGTTTTCGATTTTTGTTTATAATGCTGAATAGGGAATTGTTTAGATCAGATAGTCTCCTGTTTAATTTGGTGCCTGTTTGTTTTAAAATTTTCAAAGGTATCTATCTATCTGTCTGTCCATCCATCTGTCCCTCCGTCCATCCGTCTGTAGATCATTCTATCTATGATGTGTTTGTATCATCTTCTTCTGGAATTACAGTTTGTGGAGGTTTTTGGGCCTAAAGCAAAATTACAGGAGAACAATCTAGGGGAATAGAATTTCAGGGGATGGGGTAGGGAAAATAACTCCAGTGGTTAGTATTCATGTAGTAGTCATAATAATAATATATGAAATTTATGTAGTACTGAATCTTGTAAAAAACAAACAAATCGAAGTGCTTGCACTCAAATCATTTACACGCATGCAACTTTCCTTAAACATAATGAGCAACAGATTTCAAATCCATGCGTGCGCATGCACGCGCACACACACACTCGCAAACACACTTAGAAGGTGAAGGATGCTGTTGAAAATTAGGGACAATTATGAGGGGAAAAGTCTCAGGTAGGAAATAAGTGTTTGAGGCTGGATTTGAAGGCATCAAGTGAAGTCCTGATGGTGAATCGGTGGTCTAGAGGTAACGTGTCTGTCTAGAAAGCAAAAAGTCTGGGTCGGAAGTGTGCGGTGGTTCGAATCCTGTTTGGACCCGAAACTTTCCCCCCATCCATTAGATCATGAGCGGTGGTCTGGGCGCTAGTCTTTCGGATGAGACGATAAACCGAGGTCCCGTGTGTTGCACATGATTATTGTTTAGCGCATGTAAAAGAACCCACGGCAACAAGAGAGGTGTCCCTGGCAAAATTCTGTAGAAAAAAGCCACTCTGATAGGGAAACAAATACAGTTGCAGACAGGAAAAAGAAGAAGAAAAAGGGTGGCGTTGCTCTTGTGGCGATGCGCTCTCCCCAGGGAGAGCAGCCCGATTTTCATGCAGAGAAATCTGCGTGACTTAAAGTGGTATAAATAAATAAATGAATGAATCTCCAAGTTGGCAGACCACATTGACATACACAGTTTTCATGGTCACCATGTTATGTGCCTAGTTCAAGGCAAAAGCATGAACAAAACACCACTCGTTGACCTCAACTTGAAAGCAAGTAAGCAAGACACAGTTCTGGGAAATGAAAGGAGATCAGTGACAGAGTGGGATCAAGAGTGTTTTTGTTGTCATTTTCTTGAAAAGGGAATGTTTCTGTGTTTTTGTGTGCTGGGTTATGTAAAGGAGTAGAAAGCAGAGAGGACACGCTTTTTGTTGTTGTGTGGAAGTTTGGTATCGTTTCAGATGTTAGAGACAATGACAGAGAGTGATAGAGGTGATGGACCATTCCACCCACAGTAAAGAAGCACAAGGAGATTGCTGAGGAGAATGATAATGATAAATGGAATTTAAATAGCGCTTTATCTTGCAAAAAGAAATCAAAGTGCTGACACTTTGGTATTAAGTGGGTTATATGATGAGTTTTGATAAAATGGAACATACTTGTATTAGGGGGTAGAGATAAATGGAGGTGACCTGTTTGAATTTAAAGTTTGTGATAGCTGCAGGAAAGGGATCTGTAAATGCTTTCAGCTTTGCATCAGAAGACTCCATTTTGATTGCATGGTTTAAAAAAAAAAAAGTATTTTCAGCAAGGTCAGACCTGTAATTTGTTTGGGCTTTTTTTTTTTTATCTTAAAAGTCGTCCTTTGCAAATCTGGCAGTTAATGTTTTGATTCAAATCTTGGATGTGATAATGCCCCTTTTTTCTGCTTTTCCTTTCCATATTAGGAGTATTACATCTTTCCTAATTTAGTAGAAGTCTGACAAATCCCGTTTTGTTTCATCATTTTGGACAGGCCAGGCAGGGTACAAGAGCTTGACGGGACAGTTCTGTGTCTTTGCAGTTCAAGGACCTCGCCCTCCGCTACAACCAGTGTCAAGGAGACGAGCTGGCGCGGGAGACAACGTATCGCTGGATGGCCCTGTCGCTACGCAACATCCTGCAACAAGTGCAGACCCTCCAGGCTTGCCCGCAGCACAGCGAAGGCCAGCCCCTGACTCCCCACACACAGCGGTGCTGCATTTCTACCGCCACCAAGTGCATGGGCTGTTTGCCCCAGGCCAAGTTCAATATATGTGAAATCTGCCAGCACTGGTCCGGCACTCAGCACACCCGACCGTCCATGTGTGCTTTTGAAGCCAGCAGCAATCAGTTCGAGGGACTGTCAGCTACGCACCTTCCAGTCAACTCTTGCCTGAATTCCATCACCAGTTACGATACCTCTTCCCACAGGTCCATGTGCTGTAAATGTTGCGACAAGAATATTTCCTACTCCGAGTTCCTCACGGCTCCGTTCTACATGTCTTCAAGAACTGCCCAGCAGCACCAGTCTTCCACCACGGGCCAGGAGACGCCCCACAGACCGCTACGTGTTAGACAGTTTAGAGAAGCTGCCTAGGAGACTCTGTGACCGCTTGTCGTTCCAGAAAAGCCAGAATGTGTTTCCCAGCGCTGTGATTCCCGATGTGGGTCGCTCCTTCGTGCCTGACGAGTTCACGGGGCGCGGGTGTCAGGTGAACCAGTCGTTGACGTTCATTTCCCTGGACTCGCAGAACCATTGGATGTTTGCCGAAAGGCTGGGGCTGAACGTGTCTCAGGCCCACCTGTCTCCTGTCATTGTGGCGTTCGACAAAGAGGTGAGCAGCCAGTCGTTCTATCACTGTTAAGGGTTATTTTTTGTTGCTTTGGGTTTTTGTTGTTTGTTGTGTGGGATTGGGTTTTTTTCTAAACAAAAAGGCAGAATTGCGGGGTTGTGATTAGTAAAAGGATTTTAGTAGAAGAAAATGATCTGAGGTGGCAGTTCGACCAACTAGATAGGGGTGTGTATAAATAGCTGATTTTTCACCCCCTGTTTTTCTCTCTGTCTGTCTGTCTCTCTGCCTGTCTGTCTGCCTCTGTCCCCTGTTTCTCTGTCTCTCTCTCTCTCTCTCTTACTTGCACACACACACACACTCATACACACACAGGCAAGCACGCACGCACACACACACTTACACACACACACACACACACGTGTCTCATTCTTATTTCTCCCTTTTCTCTCACCCTAAGCAGAAAACTGGAAAAAGAAATATTTGACTGTATTTTTCAATGGACGAGTGTATTGTAATGTACAGCTATTGGTTGCCTTGTTGCATTACAGAGAGAGGAGCAGCATGTTCTGCATCACAAGTTCTCCAAAACCACTACAGGTATGTTTTGAACAGAGCACTGGCCTGTGTTTGGGTATTGTTTCTCCTCTCTTCTCCGCGTTCCCTTTATTGGCTGGGGTGCACAGTGCCTGGTCTTCTCTCCTGTGTTTGTAGCTCTGCAAGGTCTACCTGCTGGTCTCCGCTGACTTGTTCCGACTTCAGAACAGCTGTCTCAGTCTCTCTCTCTCTGTCCTTCTCTCTCTGTTACTTGCACCAGTCTGTGTGTGTACACACATGCGCGCGTGCACACACACACACATGCACACAAAAGATTAATTAAAAAAAATAATAAAAGATTAATAAAATAATAAACACACACACACACACACTTCAGGGCAGTTGTTTGTGTTGTGCTGAAACAAAAAAATTGATTTTATTTTTTAGAGACAACAAGTTTCAATCCAAGTAAGTTTCTGTCCAAAGGTATCTCTACTTAGGCTTTTAGATAATTAAACCATTTTCCTCCGCAAAACTTGTTTCCCACTGACTATTAAACTGCATAGACTGCATTAGAACAAAGGTGCTTTGTAACAAAGTGAATGTTGCACCCTGTCTAATGCTGTGGTGATCTTGTTGTATGCCTCATGTAGGCCAACGTTTGACTTCAAACTGATTTTCCAAGACCCATTCAGCATTCCTTTGGTGTGGAATTATGTCATTTTGCCCAGTGGATCAAGTTACTGATATTATGTGCCCGCTAAGATAAGAATAATGTTTCAATTATTTTGTATTTCCAGTATTTTGTGAGATATATTTTGAACATTCTTTTAAAAACTAGTCAGAAACACACATGAGAACACTGTAACTTGAAAAATAGACATGAGCTTTCTGATTATGTATGCTTTTATCACTTTGTATGAGTATGTTGAATTTTTAGAATGTATCTATAGCCAAAGTTGTTACCACAATTTTCTGCGACTCCAATAAGTGTGTTGGGAAATTTGTTTGAACAAAACCTGTCAAGTGACATCGACTTGTGCCAAGAAGTACACATACATATACACACGCACACATATTAAAACCTGCTCTGCTTTTTGGAAGAGTAGGCCATTATGTGCCATTGCAAACGGATGTCAAAATTTACAAATCTGCACACACATGGCGATTAAATGTAAAAAAAACCACATTAGTGCTTATTCCATTCTCCTAGAAATGAAAGAATAAATAAATAATTAAATAAAAACAAAGCACACACATGCACGCATGCACAGTCACTCATACACACATGTGCTCAGTCACTCGCACACAACATACACACACATGCACACACACACACACAAACACACACACACACACAAACACATACACACACACAAACACACACACACACACAAACACACTCACACACACACAGACATTGTACTTTGTTCTAAGGAAGGAAATGTATACAACCATGCATTACTTACGGTGGATTTCAAAGCCTTGAGCTAGGTGCCGGATAATAGCAGACTTTTGTTCAGCGCCAATATCATGTACTGTGCCAGTAATCATCAAGGAGAAGCTGTGTAATGTTTCCAGGGTTGGATAAAAATCTGGGTAATTTCTCTCTAGCATGAAGTGTTCTTGTCAAACATTAAGATGTCATAGTGTCCTGCAGGTCCATTAGAAGTGAACCAAGAGACAATTGAACATGGCAGTTATAGCAAGGAAGACTGATTGGATTTGTGATGCAAGAATAATCGGATTTGTAAATGCCAAAAATGACGTTGAATGTAAAATTAAAACATATTTTAATCTTTTGGCAGTTTTCATGCAGAAGCTGCCACCAGATCTGCAAAGTTCTATACAGCAGAGGGTCCTTTTTGGGGTTTTGTTGTTGTTGTTTTATTTTTTTTAACAGTCAACAAAAATAGTCTTGATGTTACTGACAGTGAAATAAAACAGAAAGGTTTTAGTTTTCTTTTTTTTTTTTAAACAGACGTTAAAAGAGCCAGTCTTGATTTTCATTTCCCAGCAATGTTCATTCTGAACTTCACGCGAGGCATGCTGAGGCAGGAGAGGCGGTCCCTTCAGCCTGCCCGACATGAGAACTGTGGGTCCAGTCCTTCCCTGTGTGTGACGGAGCTTACCACTGCCACACTGCACAATGCTCTTAATCAGCCGCAGGTGTGTGTCACTGTGTGTGGGGTGGGTGGGGAGGGATATGTGTTTGTATGTGAGGGTGTATTGTGTGTCGGGGGTGGGTGTGAGAGGGGTGTGTCAAAGTTAAGTCAAACTTTAATTTTCAGATGGTAATAATAATAAAAATAATATATGGAATTGTATAGCGCTAAATATTGTAAAACAAACAAATTGAAGCGCTTGAACATCGAATAAGCAGAGCATTTGCTTTTATTCATGTGTCCAGTGCATTTGCTTTTATTCATGTTTGTGTGTGTGTATGTTTGTATGTGGTTTGTTTGTTGTTTGATTTAGCATCTTTTCACTTTAAGTGATATTAGACTAGTGGGGAAGAGGTGGTGTATGTGTGTGTGTGCACGCACATGTGTGTGTGTATTTGTGTGCGTGGGGGGGGGTGGCATGTGCGAGAGATGGGATCATCGGGGATTCTGGAGGGTGGATGAATGGATATGTGTATTTCTGTGTGTGTCTTGTCTGTTTGTATATGTGTGCACATTTATGTGTCTGTGGATGGGTTTGTGTAAGTGTGTGAAAGAGAAGAAAGAGGCACTGCACTATTTTCAGACACTCCGACAGCAACTATTGTTGTTCTATCATATGAGCAGAACTGCATTGTGCTGCCATTAAACACCTGGCAAGTCAGGCCCAGTGTATCCGACTTTGGCATGGGAGAAATTTGTTATCGTTGAAATCTTCCTGGGATAAAAAAGGCAGGAGGACGGACTGAGAAAGCAGAAAATACCCAAGAAGGAGGTGACAGGAAGAAAAGGAAACAAGGCAGAAACAAAAAGAAAGGGATAGAAAAGAGGGAATTCCTAGCACAGAATTTCCAGAAGGTGGGGATGCTATTTATACTGACAGTCTCCCTGGCATCCCCACGAGGGGATCTGCACTGTTTAATGCCTTTGCTCATGGAGACCAGCCTGAACTTAGTGACAGAAAACTGCTATACAGTATAGAATGCAATAATAGCACAGCATGAGCGACAAACCAGAGTAAAGGTGGTGAAATGTTAAAGATTGGGGGGACGGGATTGCGCTCGCAATCTGACGACCCGGGCTCGATTCCCATTCAAGGGGGATATTTTCCTCTGGAGTGAAGATCAATGCAGACTCCACTCTCCCCAAAAGTCCTTCGGATGAGACTATAAACCGAGGTCCCGTGTGCGAACCAACGCAGAACATCTTGCGCACACGTTAAATCCTGTCCCGCTTTTCGTAAGAGTAGGCCATTGTGTGCCGGTGGGAACAGATGACAGAATTCACAAATCCGCATACACACGGGGGACTGGATGTAAAAAAAAAGCACATAAGTGTGTGCTTATTCCATTATCCTCGATATAAAAGAATGAAAAAATGAAATGAAACTGAAAGATGTTTCTGCTCAGGATCTGGTGTTGCTGGTGTATGCGGGGTGGTGCGGTTACTGCATCGCCCTCAGCCACGTCTTCCTCCACCTTGCCCACTACTTCCATACCTCCGCCAACATCACCTTTGCCAGGTACGTGAAGAATCTCAACACCTTTGTTCTGAAGGTGATTGTGATTTTTTGTTGTTTTTTTTGTGTTTTTTTTGGGGGGGCGGCTAAGTGTGTGAATGCATACCAGTCTTCACTTCAACTTTTAGTCAGATTTATCTATTCATCTCTAAAGGTGTTTCTGATTTTTTTGCTAAGTATGTGAACATGCCCAGGTCTGTCTTCTCTTCCACTTTTGGACGAATTGATCTATTCACCTCTGCATGTGTTTGTAAATTTTTGCTAAATATTTTAAACATGTACCTGTCTTTTCGTCTACTTTTTAGTCAAATGTATTCATCTGTGCAGGTGTTTGTGATGTTTTGTGTGCTAAGTGTGTAAACATGTACCTGTCTTCTTTTCCACTTTTTTTAATAATGTATCTGTTCACCTCTGCAGGTGTTTGTGAATTTTGAATAAGTGTGTAAACATATACCTGTCTTCTCTTCCACTTTGAGTAAAATGTATTCATCTGTGCAGGTGTTTGTGATATTTTGATAAGGGTGTAAACACTAGCCCATCTTCTCTTTTACTTTTTTTGTAAATCTATTCATCTCTACAGGTTTTTGTGGTTTTTGGTTAAGTCTGTAAACATGTACCTGTCTTCTCTTCCACTCTAGGTAAAAATTTATCTATTCACCTCTGCAGGTGTTTGTGATATTTTGATAAGTGTGTGAACATGTACAGTAATACCTGTCTCCTCTTCCACTTTTAGGCAAGCTTTATTCATCTCTGCAGGTGTTTGCGATCTTTTGCTAAGTATGTGAAAATGTACAGGCCTGTCTTCTTTTCCACTTTTAGTAAAATTTATATCCCAATGTTGAAAAGCGGCTACCCTAGATGGCGGGGAAAAAATTGTCGCACACGCAAAATCTCACCATTGGTGAAGCTCAGAGCTCTACATGAGGAATGAAAGAAGACATAAAATTTTGTAACCTCTGCAGGCGTTTGTGACTTTGTTTTGCTAAGTATCTAACGTATGCCAACATTCTCATATATATTTCAAGCAAAATTTATTGAGCTATGCAGATGTTTGTGTTTTTTTGCTAAGTTTCTAAACACATACTGTCATCTCTTCCACTTTCTGTAAAGTTTATTTTTCCGCTGCAGGTATAAGTGATTTTTTTTTTTCTGGCTAAGCATGTAAACATGCACATGTCATTTGTCGTCTCTTCGACTTTAAGTAAAACTTATTCAGCTTTGCAAGTGTTTCTGATTTTTCCTTTTTTATGTTTTGTGAGTGTGAGTTTTATTTATTTATCCTTTTATATTGAGGATAATGGAATAAGCACTCATGTGCTTTTTTACATCCATGTGTATGCGGTTTTGTAAATTCTGTCATCTGTTCCCACCGGCACACAATGGCCTACTTTTACAAAAAGCGTAACAGGATTTAACGTGTGCGCAAGATGTTCTGCGTGCGTTCACACACGGGACCTCGGTTTATAGTCTCATCTGAAGGACTTTTCGACTATTTGACTGTTTTACTATGCTATGAATTGTTTGATTCGCAGGATAAACGGAGACACAAACGACCTGCCTTGGGAACTCACCATGGAATCCTATCCCAGTATTATATTCTTCCCTGCACACAGGTATGGTGGATCTTTGGAGAGAGTGTGTCTCTCACTGTATTGAAAACGTGTGGGGGGTGGGGAGGGGGGGGTGGGGAGGAGGGGGGGGGGGTACGTGTGTGTGTTTGTACATGGGTAGTGGGGGTTTGTGTACACAAGTGTGTGTGAGATTCAGATTCAGAATATTTTATTGCCGTTTAAGTCATGTAGACTTATTTGACACAGCAAAAACATCAATTATAATTATCTATTTGGCTAAACATGATGAACACTAAAAACACTCTGTGTGTGTGGGTGTGTGTGTTTTGTGTGTGTGTACCCTGTGTGTATGTGTCTGCATGTGTGTGTGTGTGTGTACATACATGTACACGCTGTAGATATGAAAAGGGGAAAAAAATAAATCTATCATCCAAAAAACCCAATCCAGAACATCCTAAACCGCCTCGAAGCGTCACCAAATTGACCCATCCATCCATCTCTCTGTGTCTGTGTGTCCCCGGCAGAGAAGCGGACAGCGTAGCCTTCCCGGAGGAGGTGGCCCCTACCTTGCCCAACCTCGTCCGCTTCCTGCTGCAGCACACCTCCGTCACCACGCGCCTCCACCTCCTGGCCGCCCACCTCTGCGCCTCCTCCTCCTGCCTCCGCGAGAACCGCGACCTGGCCCGGCACACGCTCAAGGCCCTGCGTGCCAAACTGCGTCGCCTGGGTGCCCGCCGGGCCCTCGTGCACCTGTCTAAGCCCTCGGCCTACCTGGCTCAGGTGGAGAGGATCCTGGCCCAGAGGGTGGCAGAGCTCAGGGGGGAGATCGGGGAGGTGAGGTCGCTGGTAGGGACGCTGGAGCGAAGCCAGGGGAGGAGGAGTGGTGGGCTGGGGCTGGACCAGGGCTGGGTGCGGAGCCGTCTCTTGCGGGAGGAGATGCTGCTTCAGCAGCAGCGGGAGCGGGAGGAGGAGCGGGAGGAGGAGGAGCAGGAGGAGGAGGAGTCGGAGTCTGTCAGGAGATGATGACTGTGGAGGATGGGGGCTGGGTTGGGTTTTTTTTGAGTGTGTGTGTGTATGTGTGTGTGTTGAATGGGTGGGTTGTGTGTGTGTTGAATGGGTGTGTGTGTGTGTGTTGAATGGGTGTGTGTGAGTGTGTGATGTGATTGGGTTGATGTGTGTCGTGTCTTCCTTTGTTTTAAAAGGTCCTGTCCCTTTCCCCCTCCCCCGCCCCTCCTTCCCCCTCCCCTCTCCCCCCCCCCTCCTTCCTCCTTCTCCTGCCCCCCCGCCTACCTCCCTCCATCCCCCAGTCGCTATCCAGATTTTGGAAGTATTCACATTTGATATCGTCTGTTGTCCTATGTATAGGAAACAACAAATTTCTTGTTTAGTGAGTATCGTTTACATAGGATAGTAGGCAGTATGAAATGTGGATATTACGCATTATTTTCCCCCTACGTTTCTCTTTTAAAAAGAAAAAAAAAATAGAGGTTGCTGTTAAACTGCAGGGGACCACAAGATAATAATGTAGAAATCCAGCACTTGAAAATGTCTGAAATCTGTTCATTTTTCTACAGTGATCACTTAGACAATAGTTTGACAGCTGATTGCTCTAATGATTGATTGATTATAGATTGCTCAGCGGGTTTTTTTTAATATTGTCTTTTACTCGTCACTGGTTGTTTTAAACTGTTAATCTGTTTATTCTATTCAGATCACATTTGAATGAACATTTTCACAGAAATGCCATCAAAGGGAGACACTATTTTAGACTTGTTCAATGGAGAGAGAGAGAGAATTTGTGTTTGTGTGATTTTGTACACAAGTGCATGTGTATTTGCCGGTATAAAAACTGTAATGAATGTGTTGAGTTTTGCCAACATGGAGATCATATTGTTATGCTGATTGCATCGTATAAAAACAATATTGGGCATAACTGAAACTTTCACATGGACCTCATAACATGAGTCTTATTCCTCCTCATTGTTGAGGAAAATGACCAGTATATATGCAATGATGTCTGGTGATAATTTATTGTGACTGATGATGCGGTGCAAAAGAGTGATTGCGTTCATGATTTTGGGCTGAAATTCGAAACAGGGGGAAAAAAGTCATTTTTGCTGTCTCTTTTTCTTTGGTGTGTCTAAAATGTCTCTTTTTGCCATCATGCATGAATGATTATCTTGTAATGAAGGTGATTATTATGGTACAGATTGTATGTGGTTACAAAACAAATGGCAGATACTGTTCCAAAGGTGTGTGTGTGTGTAACCTTGTATTATGTATTTTTCCTTTTCCATTCATATGTATCACTGAAACTCTTCCTAGTATTAAAAAAATGAGTTAGGGGGGAGGTCTTAAAAATTGGGTTCACCTAATATAAAAATACTATCAGTCGCAGAGCATTGAAATTCAGCCTAAGTTTTCACAAGTGGGCATAACTTTGTTGTGAATCCAAAGTTGTGTGTCCTACCTAAAGAAGTCATGCTGCTTCCCCCTATATTGTCACCAAATAGTAGTAGCATTTTGGTGGCTGTGTACTGTTAGTCTATGACTACCCACTTAAAATGGTATGAATAAACGAACCCTCTAACATGCCTAGCTTGCATTTGTGAGTCAGAAATGAGAAATGCAGTCCTAACTGAACATGTCTATAAATAATAAAATTTGTTGATTGTTCATTGTCTTCCATGTGCACTCGTCATTGGAGTAACCCCATCAAAAAGCCACACTAGTCACAAAATAAGGTCACCAAGGCTTTCTTTTTATTCTTTTATTTCAAGGATCGTGGAATAAACCTTCATGTGTCTGCATTTTCTAGGAGAAAAATTGTCAAAGTGTAGTGAATTGAACAATAAATGCAGCACACATTGTACATTACTTATGGCTATTCACAAGAGGCTGGATGTCTTTCACCACTTTACCAGCTTGATGGTCGTCACAATGCAGATGCCACAACCCAGTGTCGCCCCTGTGTTACCTGTATGTAAAATAAATTCAAGGCTAAGCCTTTAGCAGCATTCTTCTGTTCTTCTGTTTCGTACGATTACTTGTTTCGTCACTTGCAATTAAAATAGAATTCCTCAGGCATAAAGATAGAAAGAATCAAGGGGTTTAATGTTGAATAGAAAGGAGCGAACAGAACCAGTTGGCAGCAGGAATTCGGTCACTACAGAACCAGTGTCTGTGCACTTCACCATGTTGTCTCTTACTGGAGTAGATCAGTATCAACACTGTGCCTACTAACACCACTCTTTTCTTCTACTTCATCTCCTATTCCATCTACATCTATTCCAACTAGAGATTTGTTATTCTCTACTTTAAAAAAAAAAACACCTGTTCTTCGTCATGTAATATAGCTGCACTTCTTCCACCTTTAGTAAAATTCCACTAGCAAAAGTGTCCTCAGTGTTAGCTGCCATTGTTACCACAGAAGAACAGGGGAGAGGGGGGGGGAAGAAATGGCCAGGTACTGAGAAATTTTTAGAGAAAAGAGGGTCTGTGTATTTCCAGAACTAGCAGCAGTACCGTTCTTTCATCAGTTGATACTGTCTTCACTGGAAACCCCTTTTTATTTTTTTATTTTATTCTTTTATATCGAGGATAATGAAATAAGCACTTATGTGCTTTTTTACATCCAGTCCCCGTGTGTATGCGATTTTGTCAATTTTGTCATCTGTTCCCACCGGCACACAATAGCCTACTCTTATGAAAAGCGGAACAGGATTTAATGTGTGCACAAGATGTTCTGCGTGTGTTCGCACACGGGGCCTCAGTTTATAGTCTCGTCCTTCATGTGTGGTGTGTGCTTGCACTAAAGCAGAGTCTGGCATGTGATGGAAATTCTCCACTATGCCAGTACCACAGTTGAGGCATGAATACACATATTCATCTGTGTATCTTGTCTTCACTGGAAACCTTCATGCAGGGTGTGTGCTTGTACTAAAGCAGTGTCTGGTGTGTGTGATGGAAATTCCCCACCATGCCAGTACAACAGTTGGCGGTCATGAATAAACATATGGGTATTCCTGTTGGTGGTCAGTGGGGGTTAAAGACGTGAATCAGCTAGGTCATTTAGCCACTATTATTTTTATCATTGTCATTCCTTGTAAGACTGTTTAAATGAAAGTATTTCTGTTGCATGGGATTATAATTCCTGTAGCAGCAGTTGCCTTTAATTTTGTAACAAGATTTTTCTCATTGTTCTTAAAAAAACAATCTCCCTCTGTGGGTGTGTGTGTCTGTCTTTGCACACACACACACGCACGCACATGTGTGTGCATATGCACGTGCGCGCACACACACACACACACAGGGGATGGGATAGCCTGGTAGTTAGCGTGATGCGCTTGTGATCTGCTGACCCGGGCTTGATTCCTGTTGAAGAGGATTTTTCCTCTGGAGTTAACATTAGTGCCAACTCCGCTCTCCCCAAAAGTCCTGTGGATGAGACTATCAACCGAGGTCCCATGTGTGAACATATGCAGAACATCTTGCACATAATTTAAAACCTGTTCCGCTTTTCAGAAGAGTAGGTCATTGTGTGCCAGTAGGAGCGGATGACAAAATTTACAAAACTGCATACACACAGGGACTGGATGAAGAAAACACATGAATGCTTATTCCATTATCCTTGAAATAAAAGAATAAAATTAAAATAAACACACACACACAAAGCTGCAGCTTCTGAAACTACACAAGTTCCTTTACTTAGTTGTAACATCAGCACGTATACAAATTTTTAAGTGTGCGAAAAATGATAAGATTTTATTTGTTGTTATGGCTTTGGTAGTGTGTGTGCACATATATATGCGTGTGTGTATATGCTTGCTTGGTTTTACATCGCATTATTTTTGTGTCTGTCCTTTTCTTGAATATAGGTTTGAGGCTGCCATAAAGACTTGAAGATGAATTGTTAGCTAGAAAAAATGGCTGTGACAATCTTGCAGGAGTGTGGTTTTTTTAGGATGGTTTTTTGTTGGGGTTTTTTGCTTAGTTCAGTTATGAGGGCCACAAAACTTTTTTGTTAAACAAAACACATATTTGTTTTTTGAATGATGTGAAGAATTCTACCAACCTGTTATATTTCTTATTTTTGCTAGTATTTGCTCTGCATTCACTATTGTAGACAGAAGTTGTTGTCTAATTACATTTACTGACATGCGTGTTGTCATGCGGAAATTTTTATCGTACGACCAATCTTTTTTTTTTTTTAATGGATATGTTACACAGTTCTTTACTAGGTTTTTTTTTTCTGGTATAGCATCATGCATGGAAAGAGACCAAAGGGAAGACCTAGCAAAACCTGGGCTGCCTGTATTGCAGATGATCTTAGAGAAAGGGCACATAAATAAGGAGGAAGCTCAAAACAGAGAGAGATGGAGAAGGCTCATCAATGTCAATCCTCCCCTGGGAGAAACATGACAAAAAAGGAAGAAGAAGAAGAAGATAGCATCATGCAGTTGACTTGGCTCCAAGCTGAATGAATGAAGAGAAAGTCAGGTGAAGTGTGTGCAGCTGTGGAGGTATTGGGTTTGATTCCCATCAGGGATGTGTTTGCAGGATGTCTGATGTCCAGCCATTTCCTACTTGGTGTTAAATAGGATGCAAAGTCCTTTGAAAGACTGGGATCACACACAGGAGCATAAGCCACTTGGCTTAAGAGAGATGCTGAGGTTGTATGACTCAATACTACAGGTATACACGCGTGTGTCAGGTCTGGTTGGTGCCAGGATGTTGCACAGCGATGTCACATAGCCTCAAACTGTCTTCGGCATCTAGTCATCATACAGTCAAGGAAATGTGTGGCACCTTGGGCTTATGGTCACATGGTTATTTTTGTTTTCACTTCTCCCACACTTCTGTGGTCAAATCATATCCAGTCACCACTGAAGACCTAGCAAAACCTGGGCTGCCTGTATTGCAGGTGATCTTAGAGAAAGGGGCATAAATAAGGAGGAAGCTCAACACAGAGAGAGATGGAGAAGGCTCATCAATGTCAAACCTCCCCTGGGAGAAACATGACAAAAAAGGAAGAAGAAGAAGACTGTGGAGTTGGACATCTCACTCGGGCTAGCTCTGATTTAGTTTGTTGTTTGTATGGAGCTGAGTAGATGGTGTCATGTGGGCACTGGATCAGATCATACACAATGCTGAACACCACCAAACTGACCCTTGCAGCAATGTATGGTCCATTCTGGTTGGTGGTCTCAGGATGGTAAACCAGAATGACTGCCCTGTAGTGTGATGACTTTTGAAGTGCCACAGAATGAGCCAGGTTGGGGATGTGATTAAGGATCGGAGCACCAGCACTGGGACGTCATAAAAGATGAGGTAGAACCAAAAAAAAGTTGAGGAATCTTATTTTGTTCATCTATATTCCAGGAAGGTGATTTAAGGTGTTGTAATCAGAAATATTCAGATTGCATGGGTTTTCAGTAGCTGCTGAGATACTGGTTTGAAGGGATCCCCCCACCCCCCACCCCCACCTGGAGTTAACATAGGTTTTGATTGCCATATCTGCAAATTAGTCAGATGAAACTGTAAACTGCCATCATTATTATCAACTGTCTATTGTCAGTTAAATGAACGAGTGATAAAACAAATTGTTGTGTTTAATAAACATGCCCAAATCTTGTGCACACTTTAAAATCTACTCATGTATTGTAGAAGAGTAGGCCACCTTTAGCTGGAGGTATAAATGACATTAACAGACCTAGCACAGAGTTGGGCTCCACCAAGTTAATGTTGCCCAAGAATATGGCCCATTGTTTTATATGGAAGTGACTGATGGATTCTTAAGGCTGCAGATTGAAGACTGAATCAAAAGTGCAGAGAAGTATTCTACAGAAGACTTTTAAGAATAAACTGGACCAAAAGACGAAAGAACCAAAGCGTTTTGGATGAACTGAACAAAAAAACCTGAACATTCAGGTATAGTTAGGAAAATGAAATATTTCGGACATGCTCCGAGACATCAGAGCTGCCATGTCATGAAGGCTGTAGCCCAGGGCAAAATGAAAGGCAAGAGACAACAAGGAAGACCACAGACTTCCCACAGAGAAAACACAGCCAAGTGGACAGAGTTGCTGAAAGATGACATCTACAGAAGGACTGAAGACAGAAGGGAATGGAGACAGCTGACGGGGGCATGTATCAGCGGCTACCATAAGAAGTGGTGATGCTGACAGGTGAACAAAGCTTAAAAGGCTCAGTATGTTTCTGTGCTGTCTACTCAAGGAATAGTAGTTGTTCTTCAGTTTAACGTCCTTCCACTAAAAAGTGATATCAGATGGGAAAGTGTGTAGGGGTGGGGGAAGGGGGGTATGCACATAACTAATCAATCGCAATAAACAACTATTATCAAAAAAGCATAAACAAGAATTCTGAAAAGAAAAAAATATATATCGAACAGCTAAAATACTTTCCAATTCATATAACTTGAAGCTATCCTTAAATTAAAGAAGTCTGAAATTAGGAGTATGACTTAATCACAATTTCTTTCATTAATGGAATGTCTTTTAGAATTTGCTGTAAGCTACGAACTGGTAAGACGGGTAAGATGTTTTTCAGATCTTTGCATCATAAAAGAATGTGATCATTGGTCATATTTTTACAACAGATAACATGTTGCTTTTTAAAAAAAATTTAGTTCTAAATGCATTGAGCTTAAGCCTGTAGATAAGAGATACAACATTTCTATATTCATGTAAATTACGATATTTGATCTTATCAAAAGATAATACATGGGTTACATCATCACTCCAGGAAAAACCGGTACTTTGTAGTTTCTTTTTAAAGTGTTTCCAACATGCATTTTGTAACATATTATAGCCCTCATGGATGGATAGAGGAACACTTATGCTGCAAGACCCATCGGTATGCACAGCTCCACAAGGAATAAAAGAGAGGGAGTGTTTCACATTTATGCAGCGATTTTTAGTCTTTTGGGGGATTTTTTTGGCTATCTATTTATTGTTCACTTTTTTTTCTTTATCTTCTTCTTTTTTTAAATTTTGAGAATGATACTGTATTGAATAACCATACTGTATTGGATGTCAGGAGTGATTTTTAGACAGTTCTGGTGAACAGTTTGTCTGGTTGGTAAGCAGTTCCAGGAGAGAGAGAAAGAGAGAGAGAAATACTGTCACAATCATGCAATAAATATGTTCTGTACTTCATTGCACAGAGCAGCGCTGTTTGTGTTTTAAGAGAGTGTATGCAAATGTGGCTCAGGATGTATTTGTGCATATGAATATAGTTGTTATAGTATAGGCGTGAATGTTACTGATTTTTTTCCCACTTTTTTTTTAAAACTCGTAAAGAGGGAAGAACAATGAATTTTAATTGTTACAGTTTCTTTTGTGTTGCTGCATTGTACTGATTAGGTTTGGATTAGGTTTGTTTGCTTGGGTTTTTTGTTGTTGTTTTTTTGTTGGGGGGGGGGGGATATTTTTGTTTGGTTTGATTAATTTTGATTGGTTGTTTTTAATTGAATTCAAAGGTTTTGATTTTACAAAGTATTGAAAAAAATGAGTTTATCTGACTGTTGGAGTGGAGTACATCTAGGCTAACTCACACACTGAGTATTGTCATGCTTCAGTTTGAAGGTGATGGGTATACTTGTGCATGAAATAGCAGAGTTATTTATTGATCGTTTGTTCAGCATTAAACCATCAGAAAGTCCTAATATTAAAATTTGGTTTTAACTAGTATTCTCTGTTCTTAATTAATATGATGTATTTTTATGACATTAAAACCACTCTACCTGCTTAGCCAATGCTTACCTGTGAAAGGTTTGGAGGTTTTCATGTTTGTTTAGCAATAATTATAAAGCAATACATTTTTTTCCTATGAAAAGGGCTATTATCAACTCAAGTGTGTGTGCCAGTGTGTTTAGAAAAAGAAACTTTTTTTTTGAAGTATAGGACTTTTTAAAATAAGAAGAAAATGGGGATGGGATAGCTCAGTGGTCAGAGCACTCACTTTCCCCAGCTAAGGTTAAGCAGCATCGAGCGTGGTTACCACCTGGATGGGTGACCGTTTGCGAGCCTTGGCTTCAGCACAGTCCCCCAGTTCACCCAGCTGTTAATGGGTTCCTGCCTCTTTAGGGTCATGGAAGGTAAAGCAGCGAGGGAGAGGAGATGGGCGCCGCCCTCAATATGCTGGCCCCTTGAGAAGTTGAGGTCTCTGATGCCTCGCTCCCCTACAACCACATAGGTTTTGGGACACCTTTACCTTTTTTTTACTTGTTAAAATTCTTGTGGATGAATTTTTAAAAATATCTAGCAATCACAAAGAAAGGCAGGAATTAAAGTAATAAAGACATGGCAAGATTGATCTACAGGGTTTTGGGGGGCTTTTTCATTATCTACAATAAGATGGCATTCCAAGTTACATCTAGCCAAGGTTGGTTTTGTGATCTTTATGCAACATTTGGCCAACACTACAGCCCAGTCTTGTTGATTTTCTTGTAATAATGACAATCTTTATCGTGTTGTTCCGTTGACATAAAAAAAAAAGGATGAATTAGGCCAAGTATTCTTTTAAAGCCTTCTGCACACAATAAGATTAATTTCTTTCTTTGTCTTCAAGTTCATTTGGTTCTTAGGAAAATAATTTCGGTTTGGGTTTTTTTGTGCGCTTTTGGTGATGGTGGTGGTGGTGGGGATTTTTCGGTAGTATTATTTTTAGGCTACGTCTGTGTTCAGTGCAATTGTGATGCAGTTGAGATTCGAATGGGGTTGTTTGATCCAGTTTGTAAGCATTAGTTTAACATTAATTGCACTTTCATTACAATCAGACTCTGAAGGACTGCAATATCCAGTTTGTCATAAGTAATTGTAACTGTCCGGTTTATGCAGAATTTTGAGAGCATATGTTGTTACCACTGTGTGTGTGTGTGTGTGTGTGTAGGAGGGAGAGGGGGGGTCTGTATATGTGTTCTTCAGTTTAATGTCTATTCCATTTGAAATTGATATTAAACAGTGTGTGTGTGCGTGCATGTGTGTGTGTGTGCACATGTGTGAGCGTGTGTGTTCAAATTCATCTAACGCTTTCTGTTCACAAATTGTGATATTAGATGGTTGAGCAGTCTTCGTATTGTTGGTTCACTTCATCAGTTCTGAGGAGTAAAAAAAAATGTGAGTGTGTCCAGAAAGAAAGAGCAAAAAAAAAAAAGTGTTCTTCTGTCCAAAAAAATCACTGTAGAAGACAAGATGAACAGGGTGATGGGATGACTATATTTCAAATGCATTGAAGTAAAATTGCACTTCCACTTGAGATCTGAAAGTTGTCCTGTGTAGTTTGTGAGTATGCTAGTCTCTGTCTGTCTGTCTGTCTCTCTCTCTCTCTCTCTCTCTCTCTCTCTCTCTCTCTCTCTGGATGGGGGACGGGATAGCCTAGCGGTCAGAACATTGCGCTCGCAATCTGACAACCCGGGTTCGATTCCCGTTCACGGGGATATTTTCCCCTGGAGTTAACATCAGTGCAGACTCCACTCTCCCCAAAAGTCCTTCAGATGAGACTATGAGCCGAAGCCCCGTTTGTGAACGCACGCAGAACATCTTGCACACACGTTAAATCCTGTTCCGCTTTTCGTAAGAGTAGGCCATTGTGTGCCGGTGGGAACAAACGACAGAATTTACAAAACCGCAAACACCCGGGGACTGGATGTAAAAAAGCACATAAGTGTTTATTCCATTATCCTTGATATAAAAGAATTTTAAAACAAAATTTAATTCTCTCTCTGAAAGTAATATATACTGTTAGGCCAGAAATCCAGGTTAACAGTTTTGCTCAGACAAAAATCTATATAGTAGAAAAAAAAGGCTAAGTGTTTGTTGGGGTGGGTTATTTTTTTTTTAGAAAAGAAAAAAAAAATAAAGCCATAATACATGCAGATATCCAATCACTAAGAACACTCTTCTGAAACAGACATTTCAGTCCCAGCGGAGATATCCGATTTAGGGACTGTGGTTGCAAGTCATCCCACTTTGACGCTGTGGGCCAACTAAAAATAGTACAATAATTCTTTAAGCAACAGTGCTGCTATGCAAGCATAATGATGCTGTGCAACCCTGTTGTAACATACAGAGAGTGGTGAGCTCTCCTGTGACAAGTTATCACCGTCAGCGCTGGTGTCCCATGCATTGTTCATGACTTTTCTGAGTGAAAGCAGTAGTTAAGTACAAGTGATGCAGTAGGTGCCGGCAGATACTCTTCACTACTTACTGGACAACAACGGCAACAGCAGCAATAACCACACCCTTCACTTGACGGTGGACGATACAAGCCCAGGTCTACAGCAGAATGAAACTACCCCTTGGACAACTTTGACCTCAGGCTACAGGTAACTATTGCCATTGTTTATTTATGTAGATTTGCTTAGTATTCTTGATTGTTTTTACATGTCTAGGTTAAACACATTTCGAAAAGCAAGATTAATATATTTTTATTATTATTACAGATTCCAAATAGAACTTGACTAGATTTTCAAGGTGGGGAAAGATTCCCGTGCCCTCCTCCTGCTGGGACTCAATTTTTACTTGTAAAACTCTTTTAGTTTTAGGTGTGGTTGGCATTGTAATTTTTAGGAATTGTCTTGAGCAAGCTGAATATTGTTGACCCCATACCTTTTCAGGCTGTAGTGAACATTTGTACGAAAGAATAATGATAGGTTTAACGTATGCTTAAGTAGCGCTCCATTATGCAGTTCTCCATTAATTTTTGCCATCTTTCCAACAAGTTTCGTATTAACTAGATGTGATCATCTGCACGCTGAGTGCTTCATTCTAAACGATGGTTAGGCCTAGTAATAGCATTCAGTGAGTGCCTACATGATTTTCCCGCGCATCAGTTCCAAAATTCAGACCCCTCGTCACGACGTGACAACACCTTAGTCCAGATATCCCTGTAAATTTGTGACAAGCCCCTTATTTTTGTTTTTTGCTCCTGGATACAGAGTTTCACCAATGGTGAGTTCTTGCACATGCATGCAACAGTTTTTGCCCACCATTACAGTTGTAGCATTCCAACGTTGGGAATGTATGGTGGGTATGTTCGTGTTTCCGTAACCCATCGAACGCTGACACGAATTACAGGATTTTTAACGTGCATGTTTCAGCTTCTGCATGTGTACATACACGAAGGGAATTAGGGCACTGGCAGGTCTTCACTTGAAGTTGACCTGGGAGATGGTAAAAATTCCCACCCTTAATTCATCAGACGCCGCCTAGATTCAAACCCACGACTTCATGGACCATGGGAATGAAGTCGAACGGTCTTAACCACTCGGCTATAATTATAGCATCATCCATCAGCATAGGACTTGAGCCAGGAAGATAGCATAAAACGTACGCCATATTGGAGATTCAAACCCGCACTGACAAATGCTGTCTGATTACGGTGTCAGCGCCCTAACCACTATCTTACTCATGTCAGTGGGATCTTGTTTTTCTTTTCGCTGTTTAGCCAGCTTGTATTCATTGTTTTATGTCATGATCAGTCAGCCATTGATGGGGAAACTGGAGCAACAAAGTGAGCCCTTCTTGGAGTGACTTAAATACTCGGTTTTGTTTGGTATTGTTATTTTGATAACCTTTCAAGCTTTGAGAAATTCAAACGCGCGCACAGGAGACGGTTTTTGCCCACCTTAAAGTAGCCGCATTCCCACGACGGGAATGCGTGCTGGGTATGTTCGTGTTTCTTTAACCCACCGAACTTTGACATGAAAAATCAGATCTTTAACGTGCATAATTATCCAGATATTTTGCATGCATAGACTATGTGCACGATGGGAATTATGGCTTTGGCTGGTCTGTACCTAACCTGGGAGATTGTAAAAATTCCCGAGCTTAAATCACCAGACGCAACCGAGATTCGAATCCACAACTTCATGAACCCGTGGGATTGAAGTCGAACTGTCTTAACCACTCGGCTATAGCGTGTGATACACACAGGGGCATGTTTTTCGGGACAGATCAGAGAAAAAGTCGCACGGTTTTTTTTGTTACTCGGCTTATGCCCCAAAGTTCACCAATGCCCATATTTTTATGTATAACACCGTTTACCCACCATTTAGGTTGCCGCATACCAATGCCTAAACACACCTGTGTGCCTGCATTTAAAAAAAAAAGGTCATCCGCTCATTCAAGTACGAAATACACTAACAAAAGCCGAACGGGTTCTAACGTGCGCTTAAGATTTCCGTGTTATTTTGTACTCGGGGCCTTGGTTTAAAGTTTCGTCTTCAGATGAGACTATAAATCGAGGCCCCGTGTGCGAACGCACGCAGAACATCTTGCGCACACGTTAAATCCTGTTCCGCTTTTCGAAAGAGTAGGCCATTGTGTGCCGGTGGGAACAGATGACAGAATTTACAAAAACCGCAAAGACACGGGGACTAGATGTAAAAAAGCACATAAGTGCTTATTCCATTATCCTCGATATAAAAGAATAAATTAAAAAATATATAGATAGATAGATAGATAGATATCTATCAGACAGATAGACAGATAGATAGATAGATAGATAGATAGATAGATAGATAGATAGATAGATACTGCAAAGTTGGACACAAGATTGATAACCTAGTTCCTTTGTGCTTCTTGAGTCTCCTTCAAATTCACAAGTCCCGTTGATTTTTCCCTTACAGATTCACTCACAAACTGCTCAACGTCCACCCATCGCCATATTCTTAAATATTTCTGAGATACTATGTCAATGGCTTTCATGTCACTCTTGCGTACATCTTTAAAGCATAGTGCTGGACGCCCTGAAGGACTGTGTCCTTGCAGCCAGTTCACCATAAGGGATGCCCTTGGGAATGCAGCCATCTTTCACACGGTGCACATGACCGATCCAGCAGAGACAGCATTGACACAGGACAAGATTGCAGGCTAAGGGAGTCTGCCTGTCAACAATGAGTTCGTGATCAACGACGATCTCAGTCAACAATGAGTTCGTGATCAACGACGATCTCAGTAAACAATGGGTTCGTGATCAACGACGATCTCAGTCAACAATGGGTTCGTGATCAACGATGATCTCAGTCAACAATGAGTTCGTGATCAACGACGATCTCAGTCAACAATGAGTTCGTGATCAACGATGATCTCAGTCAACAATGAGTTCGTGATCAACGACGATCTCAGTCAACACAGAGTTCGTGATCATCGACGATCCCAGTTAACAATGAGTTCGTGATCAACGATGATCTCAGTCAACAACGGGTTCGTGATCAACGGTGATCTCAGTCAACAAGGAGTTCGTGATCAACGGTGAATATCAGTCAACAATGAGTTCGGGATCAACGACGCTCTCAGTCAACAATGAGTTCGTGATCAACGATGATCTCAGTCAACAATGAGTTCGAACAACGATGATCTCAGTCAACAATGAGTTCGTGACCAACGATGATCTCAGTCAACAATGAGTTCATGATCAACGATGATCTCAGTCAACAATGAGTTCGTTATTAATGATGATCTCAGTCAACAATAAGTTGGATCAATGATGATCTCAGTCAGTAATGAGTTGGATCAATGCTGATCTCAGTCAACAATGAGTTCGTGATCAACGATGATCTCAGTCAACAATGAGTTCGTGGTCAACGATGATTTCAGTCAACAATGAGTTCGTGACCAACGATGGTCTCAGTCAACAATGAGTTCATGATCAACGATGATCTCAGTCAACAATGAGTTCGTTATTAATGATGATCTCAGTCAACAATAAGTTGGATCAATGATGATCTCAGTCAGTAATGAGTTGGATCAATGCTGATCTCAGTCAACGAGTTCGTGATCAACGATGATCTCAGTCAACAATGAATTCGTGATCAACGATGATCTCAGTCAACAAGGAGTTCGTGATCAACGATGATCTCAGTCAACAATAAGTTCGTGATCATCGATGATCTCAGTCAACAAGGAGTTCGTGATGAACGATGATCTGTCAACAATAAGTTCGTGATCAACGATGATCTCGGTCAACAATGAGTTCGTGATCAACGATGATTTCAGTCAACAATGAGTTCGTGACCAACGATGATCTCAGTCAACAATGAGTTCGTGATCAACGATGATCTCAGTCAACAATGAGTTCGTTATTAATGATGATCTTAGTCAACAATGAGTTCGTGATTAATGATGATCTCAGTCAACAACGAGTCAATAAACCATGATCTCAGTCAACAATGAGTCAATCAACCATGATCTCAGTCAACAATGAGTTGGGTCAACGATGATCTCAGTCAACAATCATCTTGGTCAACAATGGCCCGGGTCAGCAGTGATGTGGGTCAACAATGATCTCTGTCAACATTGAGCTGAGTCAGTAACGATTTCTGTCAGTTACGAGATAGGCCAATATCGACCTGGGTCAAAAACGATCATTGCTAACAACGATCTCTGCCAACAACGATCTCTTGTCAACAATGATCTCTCTCAACAATGAGCTGGGTCAACAATGATCTGGGTCAACAGTAGTGGGTCGGATCAAATAATGATCGTTCAAAAAATGAGCTGGTGCATTAATGATGTTCTGCAGAATAATGGGCAACAGTCTCTTGAAATTTCTGTTGGGTGCTATTGTTGCTGTTGGTTGTTTTTAAAGAAACGCTGGTTTAATATTTGGGGGGGGGGGGGGGGGGGGGGCTGCCTCATCTCCTATAACGTTCTTGTTGTACTGTTTCCATGCCTCTCGTTTCAGTCTCTCTACCCCAGCCATACCAAGATTCGTTATGTCGCATCCTCAGGGTCAGAAGTCCACGAAAACCCCCATCAATGTCAGGCTACCGTGGGGCCACCAGCCAAGGGAGGCCCTGCACTGCTGCTTGGTCACCTTAGTGGCGTTCAGCGGTCTCTGTTCTGAGCTAACATCATGCAGGACACCGCCTACTAATCCCCATACCGACCACAGTAATAGCTCAGCCACGGAGTCAGACTGAGTGAGACGCCCGCCTGGGGTAGCGACTACCACAACATCCCTCCAAAGACCTCTTCCCGTAAACCTCCAACCCTGAAAGCTTTGATACAAACCAACCAACCACAGACACACAAGTGTATGGGGAAACTGGAACTGAGGTCACCGTGAGGCCAGAGTAGCAGGAACCTTCGAATCAGTGTGTGTTCTGTGACATGGTGTGTGATGGAGTTTCTTTTTCGTTTTGCTGGGTCTGATGAGGAGGACTGTGGTAAGTTCAAAGGCAGAACCACGAACTCAAGCGTTTGATATGTATACGCTCTCAAGCACGAAAGCTAACATGCACATAGGCGTCCTTCTTCTTCGTCGTCGTCGAACGCTCAGACAGCAACTGTTGCTGTTTGTTATATGAGCGAAAATGCGTCACGCTGCCGTTAAGCGCCTGACAAGTCAGGCCCAGAGAGTCCGACTTCGGCATAAGAGAGAATTGTTATCTTTTTAGTCTTTCTGGAAAAAAGGCAGGAGAATGGACCAAGAAGGTGGAAAATAGACAAGAAGGAGGTGACAGGGGGGAAAAGGAACAAGGATGATACAAAGAGAGTGATAGAAAATAGGAAATTTCGGCACAAAAGGTCCAGAAGGTGGGGATGTTATTTATACTGACAGGCCCCCTGCATCCCCACGGGGGACATAGGCATCCACACTCAGGCAGACAGGGGCAGAGAGACAGAGACATAGACCCAGAAACTCCAAGGCTACATCATTAGGTAAGTAAACACAGTTCGTTACCTCGTGGCTTTTTGTGTGTGTGTGTGTGTGTGTGTGTGTGTGTGTGTGTGTGTGTGTGTGTGTGTGTGTGTGTGTGTTGTTGTTGTTGTTGTTGTTGTTGTTGTTTTTAGGATATTAAGACTATTTTTAAAAAAACAACTTATCTGCGCTTGAAGGTTTTTGTCTAAAAGATGAAACAGCGTAACGTGATCAGCCATCCTATGAATTTTCATGAGGACGATGTTCATTACTACTACTACTACTACTACTACTACTACTCGGCTGCGCCAGTATTACTTATCATCGTCGTCATTGTCGTCAATGTCATTTTATGACGACGAAGATGGCGGCGATGACAACAATGATGATGACAAAGATACTGAAGAGGCGGGCAATGAATCGGAGAAGACGCCCACTGAGAGAGAGGAATTGAATTAATTTTATTTAAAGAGGGGTTATGACATAAGCAAACATGCATTTTTACAACCAGCCCTCTGGGCAAAAAACAAAAACAAAAAAACCAAACAATAAACCTCTCAACCAAACAGACAGACAGAGAGACAAACAGACAGACAGATAGGTATAGATAGATAGATAGATAGATAGATAGATAGATAGATAGATAGATAGATAGATAGATAGATATATATAGATAGATAGGTAGGTAGGTAGGTAGGTAGGTAGATAGATAGATAGATAGATAGGTAGATAGGTAGATAGATAGATAGACGGACAAACAGAAATCAATATCTTTTTTATTTCTTAGGACTGCAGAGACACATGACACATTTACATTTTTTTCATCCATCCCTTATGTGTGAGAGAGACAGGCAGACCAGAATCTTCTTGCATGCTAGCAATATTCTGATGACTACTCTATGTTATGGTATGCACTCCCTAAACGAAATTTGCTTCAATTTTTTGTTTTTGAGGGTAATCCGTATAAAGTAATCCACCATGGGGATGCCCTGTCAGTATTGTAGCATCCTCACCATCTTGAAAATCTTTGCTAGCAATTCCCTCTTTTCTCTCTCTCTCTCTTTGTTTCTTCCGAGTTTCTTTTCTTCCTGTCACCTTCTTGTCTATTTTCTGCCTTCTTGGTCCATTCTCCTACCTTTCTTTTAACCAGAAATACTTAAAAGATACCGATTTTCTCCCTACCGAAGTCGAATGCGCTGGGCCTGACTTGTCAGGCTTATACGGCAGCGCAACATATCTTCGCTTATATGACAGACAGCAATTGTTGTTGTCTGAGCGTTCGAAGAAGAAGAAGAAGAACAAGAAGAAGAAGAAGAAAAAGAAGAAGAAGTATAAAGTAAGTCCCAATCTGCCTTGGACAATAGATGGAAGGACACTTCATGGCACACTGTATACAGTGTCCTAACAAAGTTTCCATCGTTTGGGATGTTGAGGGTGTCAGGTTTTGGAGGGTTTTTTAAATGTTCTAGCACCGGCCGTGGCGTAGTGATTATGTGGTAATTGATTCATATCCGGAAAACTGCGGGTTCGAATAAATTTTTATCAGCGCCATACGATTGCAACTTCATTCTTTCGTGCGTTCTTTGCTTTTATTTCTTTATAATGTAGGCACTTTTTTCTCTCTGGCAAAGACCTGGGCTTCGCAGGCGAATATCATCTCCCCCAGTACAGAAGCTGAATGGAAGGTGTGGTTGCTCAAATGACCTAGCCAGTGCTGTTGGTCTTTGCGTCTCTCCGGCATGGTTGATAATCCTCTAAACACAGAAAATGGAAGTGCAGAAAAGGCCCCCCGATGTATTCCCCTGTCCCTCTTGGTTATATTTAGATTAACCTCCACGGTATTGTACCTTCATGGGTTTATCAATCGTGGAATATGAAAACAAAGAAAATGTCTTACATTTGGTGAGGATTTTGTGTCTTGGTCTCAAGTGGTGGTTTTGTTTGTTTGTTTGTTTAGTTGGTTTTTTTGTTTTGTTTTGTTTTCTTTTTAAATCTGGCTCTTTCTACTCTGACTGAGACGAGATACCTCAGTGGTCAAATTACTCGCTTTCCCCAAGCTAAGGATAAGCAGTATTGAGCGTGGTTACCAAGTGGATGGGTGACCGTCTGCGCGCCTTGGCTTCAGTGTAGTCCCCCAGTTCACCCAGCTGTAAATGGGTACCTGCCTCTTTATGGTCAGGGAAGGTAAAGCAGCGAGGGTGTGGAGATAGGCGCCGCCCTTTCAAAATGCTGGTCACCTAGAGAAGCTGAGGTCTCTGACACCTCTCTTCCCAACGGCCGCATGGGTTAGGGGAACACATTTACTTTTACTCGGCTCTGACTGCAGCAGAGGAGTGGTACCATGGTGGCTCTGGGGACAACATGCAAGAAAAAGCAGTAACAACTTGACTTTTTCTTTTTCCTTCCGCTTGTACTCTGTGGCGTCGCGGGGAGATATAACTGTCTGTCTGCTGCAAGGCGGGTAGCTTGGAGGAGGGACAATCCATGGACTTTTCAGTGTTTCTGCCACGGAATCACTCCAGCGTTGCCTGGGTCTACCTCTGGCCCTCGTGCCAGAGTATCTCAAGTTGTAAGCACGCGGGGCTGGCTGGTTTGGCGGCATCCGTGTGAGGTGCCCGAACCACTTGGTTCGTTGTTGTTCAATATGGTGTAGGACGGGTGTAGCTCCTACCATGTCTCTGACCACCTCGTTTCTTATCTTGTCTCTCCTGGTCTTGTTGACGGCTTTCCTCAAACACTTCATCTCACACGTTACCAGTTTGTGCTCCAGGGCAGTAGCAACAACAACACCAATAAAGTGAAACGCATAACATGAAATAAAGTAAACTGATTTGGAAGTAAAATCAAATGAAATTTTAAAAAAAGGCAAAGCAGAAGAAATGAAAAAAAGATAGTGTTAACCGAAGTATTTTTTAAAAAAAGAAGAAAAACCCTTCGGTCTGCAGACGTTGCACTGATAGTATATCCCATGGTCTTATCTTCATCGCTCTCTGGAAGCTACTCAGATCTTTAGATATCGAGCTTTCTAGTCCACAACAAAGCTATGTGCTACACCTACCTGTACCTGTGAGGAATACAATGTACTTAGCAGCACTCAAGACTCCTAAGTTTTCTATGTCCTTGAGCTCTGTAATCGCCTTTCGTGGGATAATTACAGTAAATTTTGACTTGGTTTGGCTTATATTGACTCGGCTTGGTTTGGCTTATATTGACTTGGCTTGGTTGGGCTTATATTGACTTGGCTTGGTTGGGCTTATATTGACTTGGCTTGGTTGGGCTTATATTGACTCGGCTTGGTTTGGCTTATATTGACTTGGCTTGGTTTGGCTTATATTGACTTGGCTTTGTTTGCCTTGACTTGACTCGGCTTGGTTTGGCTTGACTCAGTTTTACAGGAGAGAGAGCTTGGACATGTACAATCCCCCATTTACCTAAAAAAATATTGTGTGTGGCACTGTAAAGACATGGTTGCTCCCTATCTATACTTCTTCCTTCGTATACTCTGATCCTGGGTGTAGTACCGTGGTGATTAGTTTTTCATCAGTAAAACTGTTGTTAGTTGTGGGCTAGCGGTTTAAACATCAGTTATCAGTTTATCATTATTATTCGTGTATTTCGAGGATAACTTAATAAGCACTCGTGTGCTGCTTTTTTGTTTTTACACCGAGTCCACGTGTGTATACAGTTTTGTAATTTTTGGCGTCTGTTCACACCCACCCTCAATACACCAAAAAGCGGAACAGGTTTTAACGTGTGCACAAGATGATCTGCATGAGTTCGCACACGGGACCTCAGTGTATAGTCTCATAGAAACAACGTAGCACCAATACATGAAACGAAAACAATTCATTATCCTCGATATAAAAGAATAACATAAAATATAAATAAATAAATGAATACAACAAGCAATGCTTAGATATGAGTACTCTAGCTTTTAGATGTAAAATAAAGATGAGCTGTAGTTGAACAAAATTGCGGGGGTGGGCTAGAATTTCACTTTGGTCATCAAACACAGGAACAGGTTTGTGAGAAACCCCTCTCTGACTCTTTACGAGGATGGATTTTCACAGACCTTGTCCTGTTGACTGTCGGCCTCTCAGGTCTGCCCTTGGTGGAGGCGGTGGTGGTGGTGGTGGTGGTGGTTCCTAGGTCGGGGTGGGTGGGAGTGGGTGTTGGGGTAACTCGTGTCAAATTTTTATTTTCAAATGCGTTAGCAATGCGTTGGGTTTGTGTGGGTTTTTTTTTAATTGAATAATGTCTGCTTGCGTCTTAATGGTTTATGCTTGAAACATGCAGACAATGACAATGACAAATTTGACTCTTTTTTTTAATGAGGATAATGAATATGCACCCATGTTCGTGTTGTTGTTTTTTTACATCTAGTCCCCGCCCTTAGGGATATATAAGAGAGAGAGAGAGACAGAGAGAGAGAGAGAGAGAGAGAGAGAGAGAGAGAGAGAGAGAGAGAGAAGAGAGAGAGACAGAGAGAGTGTTGGGGTGGAATTGAACCTAAGACTGTTCGAGTTTTTTGTCCACCTGCAGAGAGAGGGAGAGAGACAGACAGAGAGACAGACAGACATACAGACAGACAGACACACAGACAGACAGACACAGACAGACAGACACAGAGACAGAGAAATTGCAAAAAACAAAATACAGATACGAATACATATACAAATGTTTATTCAGGGAAACCATTAGCTCATTGTGAAAGACCTATACAATATCATTCCATGAAAATTAATGATAATTAACTTCAATTTTTTTTTAATAAATCTTTTTTTCATGCTAACAAAACAAATATCATCCTTAACTCGTGGCAAAAATAATTCGTCCTGTCAACGCTTTATGGGCATGCACTGACACATGCCCTAATGTGGTGTCATCTGAGAATGGCAACTAAAGATGTAATTTGAATGCATAAGGATTATGGTAATTTTTTTTCTGGAATAATACTCTTCTCTAAGGTCGTCATATGCTAGACATAAAAAACATAATACATGAATACCATGCTTCCTATATCAGACGTACTCAATGGATATAGCAATTGAGTTAACACTTTTCTTGTTATTAATCTTGCTGGATGCATTAACATCGAAGAAATTCCAACTCTAAATTCAGTTAAAGCATTTTTCACATGTATACAGGGTCATACAGTCAGTGTGTTTGTTTGTTTGTTTTGTGTGTGTGTGTGTGTGTGTGTGTGTGTGTGTGTGTGTGTGTGTGTGTGTGTGTGTGTGTGTGTGTGTGTGTGTACATTTAGACTTGTTAGAACTATTTAGTGTGACTGGTTGCATGACTGTGTAAGAATGAGTTGAGTGCAGGCGCTTTGATTTGTGTCTGCAAGATATAGCGCTGTATAAATTCCATTTATTATTATTATTATTAAACACAATATTGCTCACATATTTTTTTAGAATGCAGAGATTTGAAAAAAAATTACCTGATTTCACAGTCTCTTGCTTAGAGCAAATTCTAAAAGACATTCCATTTATGAAAGAAACTGTACTGCCATTCAGTCATATAGTCCTACTGTCAGATTGTTATAATTAAACGATATTTACTAGTTGTATGAATTGCAAAGTTAGTCTTGAAACTGTTATTTTTCCACTTCAATTTTCTTATATAATTGGTGTTTCTTATAGATGTTAAATGCTGATAATTTACTATGTGCACACCCCACCCATACCCCCCCCCCCCACACACACACACTCACACACACACACACACACCTCTCTCTCTCTCTCTCACACACACACACACACACACACACACACACACACACACACACACACACACACACACACACACACACGAAGTCAAAGAAGTTACAAGATGTCTTTCAGTATGACATTCAGGTGTGTTTTTTTTAAAACCACACTCATAAATTCAGTCAAGGATTATCTTAAATGGGCCCCAACATATCCTATCCCATTTTTTTCCCAATCCATAATTACATAAACTACTTACTGATAAGATTGCAATATCGATATTTCTTCATAACCCGTTATACCAATAGTTCCTAAGACACCACAGAAACAGATGAGCGTAAGGAGGCTAAATTTGATACTGATTGTACCATTTACGAAAAAGATGACAATATCTATATGTAAGCTTCTGATGTTAAGCAGCATCTTCATACAAATTATCCAAACCATTTAAAGTGTTTTCAGAGGGTTCTCCTCATGACTTCAATGCAGGATCCTGTTTCGCCATTCCTGCTCTGAAGATACAAAAATCATTCTATCTAGGGAAGGGTATTTTGAATATTTAGCCCTAAAACTCTCTGCCATAACTTATAGCACTGGTTACTCTTAATAACAGTAATTTTCCAGTCCCCGCGTGCATGTCATTTTGTCACTTTTGGGAATCTGTTCTCACCAGCACAAACAATGCCCTACTCTTCCGAAAGGCGGAAAAGGCCTTCACGTGTGTGCAAGATATTCTGCGTGAGTTCACACTTCGGCTTATAGCCTCATCTGAAGGACTTTCCGGGGAGAGGTGTTGACGATGTTAACTCCAGGGGGGAAAAATCACCTTGAACTGGTGTATTGAACAATAGGGAGAAAGTGGGATTTATTTATTTATTTATTCTTATTTTTTTATTTCGGGGATAATGGAATAAGCACTCATGTGCTTTTTTTCACCCAGTCCCCGTATGTATGCAGTTTGGTAAACTTCGTCATCCATTCCCAGCGGCACACAATGAATGACCTAATATTCCGAAAAGCGGGACGGGTTTAACGTGCGCGCAAGATGAGAGAGAGAGAGAGAGAGAGAGAGAGAGAGAGAGAGAGAGAGAGAGAGAGAGAGAGAGAGAGAAGAGAGAGAGAGAGAGAGAGAGAGAGAGAGATTCTATGTAAATTTTTAAGTGCTTTTTTTTTCAAAGAGCCCCTTCAGTACCTAGCAGTTCAGCGTGAGATTCCAGCCACTTCATCAGTTTGGCAGTACTAGACTTCCTCCGCTTTTCCATCAGGGTATTAAAGGTGTAGATGAACGGATTCAGGGCAGCGTTCAACGGTAACACGAAGACAGCCAAGCCCACGTTGACTTCGGCCGAAATTGGAATACCAGTCAGAGCTAGAATCCCACACAGGCCGATAGGAAACCAGCACAGAAAGTCTGTGACGGCCACAGTGATCAGCCGGCGAGCTATGGTCAGGTCACGCGACACCTTGGTCGTGTTGGATTTTAAAGCGTTCTTTTGCACGGACCAGTAGATGAAAGCCTGCCCCACAGCGATCAGTAGAAACAACACAAAGTTCAGGACGATCAACACGCTGACGGCATACACGCGCCCTTTGAATTCTCCCCTGGTTACTGGCAGGGGAATGCAGATGCCTGTCTGGCTGTAGAACTGCCAGTGCGACGCCACAGGGAGGAGAGGCAGCAGAGCCAGACAGAAACCCGCCCACCAGATCAGCAGAGCCGCGATCGTTGCCGACGTTTTGCCGAACCGCAAGTTGCTGAAGGGAAAGTGAAGAACGATGAACCGGTCAACGGTGATGATCCAGATGATGAGAGCTGACACCTCGCTGGACAGCAGAGACAGAAACCCCGCCACCTTGCAGGTCACGCTGCTCTTCCAGGCAGTGTCGGCGTGCAGGTAGGTACCCCGAAACTGTTGGTCAGCCACCCGATAATGGCAATGTAGACGCCCATTAGAAAGTCGGCTACAGTGAGCGTGGTGACAAACACCCCGAAGCCGCTAGAAACCGCCATTTTCTGCACGCATAAGCGAACAAGGAAACAGAAGAGATTGCCAGAGACGGACAGCGCAGTGATGAACCAGAGGAAAATGCGATAGGCCCATGACTGCAGCAGATCCTCGCAGGAGGAAATTTCGTCTCTGGGTGCATTGCAGTCGATGTTCTCCTGGTTGGCTGGCAGTATTTCAGCGCAACAGAGCTTGTAGTTTAGCGTGGAAATCACACGTACATTGAGCAGCCCTTTGAAAATGTCAGGTGGAAACGTTGTCACAGGACTGCCATCCATGAAGAGCTCGGCTAACTGGGGCGTGAAGTCAAACGTTCCTGGTTTGATTGTAAGGACAGTCGTGTGAGACAAGTTTAGTTTTCGTAACTGGGGAAACATCAACAGAACCCTCTTGTCTAACACTTTCAGGCCACTATGTGACAGATCTAGCACTTTGAGAGAGTGTGTGCTCCGGGCAGATAGTGCACTAGTGTGCAGTGAAGACAGCGGGTTTCCAGACAGGGACAGTTCTTGAAGATTTTCAAAATGAACGAAATACGTCATATTAATGTCTTGCAGTTGGTTATGAGAAAGGTCCAAAAATCTCAGGTTGGGCAGCTCTACTCTGTGTAAATGAGTTAGAGAGCACTGTACAAGAATCAAATGGATGAGGTAGGGAAACCCATTCAGACTGGACAGATTTATGCCTGAATCTTTAGCATCCAGATAGCGAATCTGTTGGACTGTTGTAAAAGAGAAAGACTGACGGCAAACAAATGTGTGGCCCTGACAGAGACACCCACGTGGACAGATCACACCACAGGCCAATTCGTCATCTTTCATAGGGCAGTGGCCCCACCCATCACACAAGTGGTCTGGGTGAACGCATATTATGGACTGCCTGCACCGCAGAAACCCTGGGCAAGTGAGGTCCTCACAGCCTTCTTCATCCTGGTGCCTTATGCAGTCGTTCACGCCATTGCAGCGTGTGTATGCAGGCATACAGTAGTGAAAGTCGTCTACACAGCTGAAGTGGCTTTCTGGACACGATGCATTCACTTCCAGTTCTGTGGCTTTAAACGTTCTGAAGCCATCAAAGTCTATCAGATTAGGCCTTCTCATTGCAAGAAAACGGCTACCTCTGCCCTTGAATAGAAAGCAGTCCTTCTCATCAGACCCATCGGAACAGAAGGAAACTCTGTCACACACCGTGTCATAGGACACACACTGGCCACTGGTGCAGGTGAATGTGTTGATACAAGACGAGTGCACACAAATTGATTCATCACTTGCGTCAGGGCAGTCAGGGATAAAATCACACAACATGGTAAAAGATAAAGAAGTAGAATTGTCGACACAGATAAAGCTACGGACTGAAATGAGATGGGGAGGTATTAGGTCAACGCTGCTGTCTCCTGTCAATGAGCGGTTGTAAAAAGAGCAGGGCCATGCCAAGTTCTGACCACACACGTCGTAGGAATGTGAACCACACATAAGAAACGCGGGCATGAAATGACCCGCAGGACAGATGGTCATTGCCTGTTGTTGGTCGGTGGCCACAACAGACTGTGAAGTTGTCAGTGACAGATTTTCAAAAACGTTGCCATTTGTCTTGCTCCCATTTTCCACTTCTTCGCAAATCACACCGTAAGACTTTGTCTCGGTGTCCACCTCACACTTAGCAGCTGTATGGCTGTCATACTTGTTTATGATACACAGCTGTCCGATAGGAATGGAAGCTGGATTAGGATAAAGAGTATGGAAATGGATAGTTCTATCGATACTTATCAATTCGTGTTGGTACATGGAAGGTAAGGTTTTATCGGCTAAGTACAAACCCATCCAGTGCGAACTTGCTGGCATACATGAACCAGAGTAATCCACCAGATCGTAAAAGAGGCTGGCCCAGGCGGCTTCACACTTGGGCGTGCTCAGTATAGCCCCAATAGACCGGCAGTACTCACTGGCTCTTTTATTGCCGTCTGTTTCCTTGCTGTCGAAGTCTTGCAGGCTTCGAACGACTTTGTAACTTCGGTTGCACATTGATGCCAAATTGACACAGTCAGAACGGTTTGAGGGACATAGATCTGCCGATTGGGGTTCGATTTCCTCACAACCTGCACTCATTTAAGAAATTTATCAGTATCATCATCATGGTCATCATCAGCATTTTTTGTCACCATAATCTTCATCATCATCATCGTCGTCGTCGTCGTCATCACCCTCATTATCGCTGTTGTTATCATTATCGTCATGTTGTTACCTCCATATATCCTTGCTCCCCTACGACCTTATAGGTTATGGGACGCCTTTACCTTTACTTTAGTACAGTTGAGAGACATTGTTCCATACGTATGTAGACCATAGTGTTATCTTGTGTATTGTATCTTTGTCGTAATGTGCTGTCTTCGGTCAGAACTGTCTGGAATTGAACCTAGAAACTCTGCGTGGACTCAAATGCTTTGCGATAAGAAAATATTTTACTACGCATTTACTTTATCCCTTTGCGCCGAGCTAGCCAGGCATTGTCAGTCCACTTCAGGATGTAGCTCTCTGTAGCAGTCCTCCATGGGTCCTGTCTTCAGTCTCTCTGGAACATGCCACTCCTGTGTGTTTCTTGGTGCCATCAAGCCATCTGGTTGTAAGTCTCGGGGGGGGGGGGGGGGGTTGTTGTAGCCTTATTTTGGCTGCCGCTCTGTTCACCTTTTCATCCATCCCCGTCATGTGCTATGTGATCCATATTCTTCAATTTTTGTTTAAGCGTGATCTTGAGGGCATAATGTTAGCCCTGTTCTTTTCCTGATCTTTTGGCGTGGTATTCTAGCTCGTAGTTTGACATCCAGCTTGTTTCCTCTCCTTCACCGTTCGTGTGGTTTATCATCTTTCTTCTTGGCTCTTGGTGAGGGACCATGTTTGGCAGCCACGAGTAAGCACTGGGAAAAACGCATTGGTGGTAGGCTTTCATTATTAAAGAATATTGCCAAGTCTTTTCAAGACAGATTAAAAAAATTATATTTCCTAAAGTTGTTCCGGGTATTCCGGATTATGCTTTTTGGCTCTACTTCAGTTTTGTTTCTTAAAGAGTGTGTTTTGAATAAGGTATATATGCTTTGTTGTTTTTTTACTGTTCTATTTCCAGTTATTTCTCCTTTTATTCAAATCAAAAATGTGTCCTAAACTTTGCACTTTGTGTCGATCATTAGCCGTTCTCTTGCATTTGTTTGTGTTCAGTGTACTCAACCGTTTCCAGTTTTTCTGTGTTTCTTTGCACATGGCAACATTGTGTGCAAAATATTGATAGATCTTTGGGGAATCTTTTTTCAAAGTTAAATCTGGACCAAAGTTCTGCTTCTTTGGTAGTTTCTTCTAATGCAGACAAGAAGTGGGGTATATCAAGTCTCCTTGCTAATTCGTTTATCTTCTATGTCGGCAATCATCACCCAGTTAGTCCCCCATGCATCAAGTCTATCAAAACAATCAAACAAAACAAAGAAAATCCACCTGAAACGGCCTGCAGGCATATCATACTATGTGCATACGTTAATAATTATCAACGGTTTGCAAATTACTACAGCAGTAATTCCTGTCATTGACGTTAAACAGAGTTCCAAGACATCCTTTAGAATGCTTCCTTGCTTTTGAACTGTTGCCTTGAGAACGTCTTCAACTATGACAAGCTCTTAACATAGCAACCTCTGAAGTCGGAGTGTGGCTGCATATATTTTATATTACATCAAAGTATTTGAAAACAGTCATGCAGCAAAATTCTCATCTTGTGAGCACCTATTTTCCCACAGTCATTCCCAGTCATCATGTATGAGAGAAGATGCATATTCTAGATGATCACTCGGGGTGTTAAGCTGGGGAACGCTCTACATCATCATCATCATCTTCATCATCAACAGCAACAACAACGGCAAACAAAACCACAACCACGACAACAGTAACAAATCTTTTATAAGGAAACAACACTCACTTCAGAAACAAGAAACCTCCTAACGAAAACCTGACTTCAATTATCGGATCATCAGGGGAACTGTTCAAGGAAATTAAAACATAGCAAACCTGCCAAAAGGAAGAAAAGGCAACCGAATAAACAAAACAACGAAAACAAACAGGTACCTAGAGCAGTAATGCCTATAAAACACTCTGTTATGATAGTAATTTTTATCACCTTTACCGTTCTCTTGAGGAAAAGGGAACCGAATAAACAAAACAACGAAAACAAACAGGTACCTAGAGCATCACTCTGTTTTGATAGTAACTTTTTAATACTTTACCGTTCTCTAACATTTCACTTAAAAGATTGTATGGGTATGTGAATGTTTGGGGCTGGGGGATGGGATATAATATACCCTGAAAACGAACGAAAATGATTTTAAATTCTGACAGAAGAAGAGCCAGTTAGCAACGAAAACTAAAGAAAAGAAAGGGAATATGTAAAACCGGAACAAGCAAATGATGGTTGTATGATTACTTCATTTATTCCGCTGACTACTTTGATCATCAGAAGGACTGGAGTAAAAATCCGTTTTCAAGGTCTGCTTCAGACACCCAGTCCCACTGACAGCCAATTCTGTACTATCAGCTTTACAAACGGGAGTGATTTCACAGACAGTGGAGCCGATTTATCTCATCATGCTCAGTACGCCTCCTAGCTTTTGCCCGTAGCCAAAAGAAATAAAATTATATACCCCTACCGTGGAGCTGTGTGACCTTGATACAGACAGCACCCTGGGGGAGGGTATATAAGGAAATCCTCAGTAACAACACACACCAAAACGTAACTCTCTATCAGAGGAGAAAAGGAAAAAAAATCCTCTGAGGTATGGCTACTACTAATATGGTGGGGTGATCTAATTGGCAAAACAACTCGTCCTGTGTGTACCTAATATTCTCACAGTGATTCCCAGGAAGGATGAGTTGAGACATGATGCCAGTTGTAGATGGTGCTCAGGGTGTTAACATGGGGAGAGCCTAACAACAACAACAGGAACATGCGCACGCGTTAAATCCTGTTCCGCTTTTCGAAAGAGTAGGCCATTGTGTGCCGGTGGGAACGGATGACAAAATGTACAAAACCGCATACACACGGGGACTGGATGTAAAAATGCACATGAGCGCTTATTCCATTATCCTCGATATAAAAGAATAAATAAATTTTTTTTAAATAACACTCAACAGAACCGAAGTAGCTGTTGCACATTGCTCTTCAGATGAAAACAATGGCCTGTATAATACTTCTGTCTTGTCCCTTGTTCCCGTGAAGGCATAGTTCATAGTTTGGTGAAAAATCACCAAACAAAGTATGAAATATAAAACCAATTTTATGAGTAATAGACCTCGTCATCAAGAGCATACCATCATCAGAGCAAGTCTACCTCCTGGATGACTTCAATGCTTGGGGGTGGGGTTAGATAGACGGTCTTGGCTGAGTGTCTTAGGAAGCCGCAGTATAGGGTAAATGAATGAAAATGGTCAAGGGCATGTAGAACGTTACTGCTATCACAACCTCCATGAGACAAAACACCTACTTTAAGCGCAGGGCACGTCAACAAACATGCTGGAGACACCCCAGGTCTTAACTCTGGTACAAGCTGGATCTGATCATCATTAGGCAGGACTCAAAGAATAGTGTCTGCAATACCAGAGTGTACCACAGCGCTGACTGGGAAAAGCATATCCCATTTTACATAATTTTCATCCACCTCACAAAAGGGTACGATCTCGAGAGCAGAAGAGGTTTGTCTCAGCTTCTGAAGAGGATTGGTTTTCCCCCCCAACCTCAAAGTCACTCAGCAGTGCAGCTTCCTCGCACTCTGGCATGAACGGTTCTCTCAGCTGTGATGGAGAAACTCAAATCCTTTTGCAATCAAATGCATTGTAGAACCCCTAGATACCACAGCTAGACGTGTTGGCCTCAGGATCAGTCAAGAGAAGACCAAGCTACTGCGTACCAAAAACCAGCAAGAGGCTCCTGTCACCATCTCTGGGAAAGCAGTAGAGGATGTCAGTGAATTTGTGTACCTGGGCAGTAAGATCAGCCAGACAGGAGGCACAGACGAAGACATCAAGGCAAGAATAAAGAAAGCACGCCAAGCATTTGCCATCTTGAAACCCGTATGGAGAACAAATGCGATCTCCACAACCACCAAGCTCAGGATCTTCAACTCCAACGTGAAGTCTGTGCTTCTCTACGGGTCAGAAACTTGGCGGGTCATCAACACCAGCTCCTCCAAGATCCAGACCTTCATCAACGGATGTCTCCGGCAGATCCTTAATCTCGATGGTTCGACAGAGTGCCAAGTACCGACCTGTGGATGAGGGCGAACCAACAGCCTATGGATGTCCAAGTAAGGCGGCGAAAGTGGCGTTGGGTCGGCCACACCCTACGGAAGGAGCCTTGCAAGATCACCAGACAATCGCTCGAGTGGAACCCGCAGGGGAAAAGGAAGAGAGGGCGCCCCAAACAGACCAGTAGGAGAAACCTGCATAGTGAGCTGAGAGACTCCAGCCTGACATGGGAAGAGGCCAAGACCCTTGCCAGAGACAGGAGAAGGTGGAGGGACGCTGCTGAGGCCCTATGCTCCGCTAGGAGCTATAAGGACTAAGAAGAAGAAGAAGCATTGTATAACAAGGATATATTTTGAAGACAACCTATGGCGCCCAACACTACGTCAATCGAGCATGGACTTATCAGTCGCACTCGCTGTCTTTCACACTGTGCTCTCACGTGTCACATACATACAAAAAACGTTATACGTGATGCATATGTTATGTTGTATGGCAGCAAATCCTGGACACAAAGGAAAGATGATTTAAAAAAAAGAATAGAACCAGCATATATCTGCTTTTGAAAGAGCAAATTAAAGCATACTACGTGAACTTAGAACAACAGAAACGTTGTCTTCTATCCTTTATAAATGAAAGAAAATCAAAATACGTAGGCTATGTGCTAGGATACCAAAAGACTAAACCAAAAGGATACCAAAAGACTAAAAACTGTCCGTCAAGGCAAGATCAAGGGGAAATTTTAAAAAAAGGCAAGACAACCAGCTTCTCTCATCGACAACATCACCAAATGCAGTGGCATGAAAATCTATAAAGTCATCAGGGCCAGCGAAGACCTGAAGAAACAGAGAAGGAGGAATGTCCCTAGGTTGTTGCATGCAGCAGGGAACACAGTACCCGGTGATGCCGTCAGGTGAGACAGGTGAGAGTATTGCCCAGAAGTCAGGACCTCTCACTTGCCGTACCGACGAAAGCCAAGGTCATGCTGGACATCACATTGCCTTATCTATCTATCTTCTATCTGTCCCGTAGTCTGACGACCGTGGGGGCACCCTCAAAGACTCAGCAACCAGTTCCCTCCATTCTTCTCTCTGTTCTGCCTTTCTCAGGGTTTTGGTGAGTTCTAGGCCTGTCCATTCACTGATGTTATCCTCCCAGCTCTTCCTTGGTCTGCCTCTTCTTCTTCCTCCTTGGACAGTGCCTTGCAAAACTGTCTTTGTAATTCCTTGGGATCTTGTGACATGCCCATACCACTTAAGTTTACGCTTTTTCACGATCGTTAGAAGGTTCTCATAGGGTCCAATGGTTTGCTGGATTCTGTTATGCACGCTTTCGTTGCTTATGTGGTCTTTGTAGGAGATGCCAAGGAGTCTCCGAAAGCATCTCATCTCCACTGCCTGTACTCTTCTCTCCAAATCTGCAGTCAGGGTCCATGATTCACAGGCATACAGAAATATGGATATGACAAGGGAGCGCATTAGTCTGATCTTGGAGATAAGTGAGATATTCTTATCTCTCCAGATGGTGTTTAGTTTTGACAAAGCTGTTATTGTCTGTGCAGTCCTGCATACTACTTCTGGCTTGGATCCCTGGTCGGATACAATGGCTCCCAGGTACTTGAAGCTTTGAACTGTTTCCAGCTTCTGGTCATTAACCCTGATATCAGTGCTAATGCCGTTGGTGTTATTAGTCATCAGTTTGGTCTTCTCTGCACTGATTTCCATGCCGTATGTTTTTGGAGGCCTTATCCAAGTGTTCTGTTAGGCTGGCAAGCTCTTTTTCTGATCCTGCTATTCCATCAATGTCATCTGCGAAGCGGAGGTTTGTGATCGTTCTGCCACCAATGCTGACTGATCCTTCATGATGTTCCAGTGCATCAGCCATGATTCTCTCAAGGAAGATGTTGAAAAGAGTGGGTGAGAGTAGACAGCCCTGCCTTACTCCAACTGTTGTTCGAAACCATTCTCCAATGTTGTTGTTGTAGTACACTGCACTGGTGGCCTCGCTGTACAGCTGTTTGATGACTCTGATCAGGTTTGCATTGATGCTGTACAAGTTCATGGTTGCCCACAAAGCTGCATGCCACACCCTGTCAAATGCCTTCTTAAAATCGATAAATACGTGGTATAGGTCTTGTTGATGTTGAAGGTACCGCTCACATAGTATTCTGAGGTTGAATATCTGCTCTGTTGTGCTGCGCCCTGCTCTGAAACCTGCTTGTTCCTCAGCAATGATGGTCTCTGCTTGTGGCTTCAGTCTATTCAATATTATCTGCAGCATGACCTTGCTTGGGTGACATATGAGGCTGATTGTGCGGTAATTATGGCATTGTTGTAGATTTCCTTTCTTGGGGAGGGTGATGATGAGTGACTGCGTCCATGGTGTTGGCCATTTTCCTGTCTGCCAGATCTTGTTGCAGATTCTTAGTAGGGCGCTGATCATGGCTTCCCCTCCAGCTTGGACCAACTCAGCTGGAATGTTGTCAGCCCCTGCTGACTTCCCCTTTTTCAGCGATCTGACTGCTGTTTCCACTTCTTCTCGGAGGATAGGGTGACTGTCTGTGTCTTTGCTTTCGGGTACATTAAGGACTTCTGGATCTCCTGCGGTTCTATAGTTATACAGGTCGGAGCAGAATTCTGTCCATCTGTTCAGAATATCCTGGTCGTCAGTGAGACACTTCCCATTTTTGTCTTGGATTGTTAAACCTTTTCTCTGTTTCGTGCTAGTCAGGTCTTTCACCAGCTGATATGCTTTCTTGCTATTGTTTTTCTTGATGTTCTCTTCAATGTCTTGGCACTGTTCACCGATCCATTTCTCTTTTGCCTCCGTCATGGACTTCCTGATTCTTTTGTTGACTGCCCTATATTGTTCTGCTCTTTCTTTTGTTTCATTTTTCTTTTTCTTCAACTCTCTACGCTTGTCGCATAGTTGTAGGATGTTAGGTGTGACCCATGGTTTTTTGACTGGTCGGCGTTTGCCAAGAAGCTCGTTTGCTGTTTCAGTCACTGCTGTATTGAAACTATTCGTCAGTGTGTCTATGTCTGAGTCTAACACAGTGAGTGCTGCAAACTTTCCACCTATCCTTGCTTGAAAAATTTCTAATACCTCTGGGTCCTTCAGCTTCTCGAGGTCAAATTTGATCCTGATGTTGTTCCGCTTGTGGATTTTCTTTAGACGTAGTCGGAAAGTCATCATCACAAGATCATGATCACTCCCTATGTCTGCTCCTGGAAAACTTCGTGTCTGTGCGATGTTAACGCTAGACTGATGTCGAAAGTATGCTACTGATGTAAAACGCAGCAAAATTCGTGCCAGACACAACACCATCATTGGCACATGGAATGTACGAACACTAAGAGCTGCAGGCAAAGTGGAAGAACTGACACATGAGATGTCCAGATATCATTGGCACATCCTTGGGCTCTGCGAAGTCAGGTGGAAAAACATGGGAGAAACAACGACCCAGGAAGACCACAAATTATACTACAGTGGAAAACAGGATAAACATGGACACGGCGTGGGGTTTCTCGTTCACAAAGACACCGTGAACACCGTCATGAGCTGTCAGCCTGTGTCCAGCAGACTTATTACCATCCGCCTGAGAGCAACCCCCTTTAACATAACTATAGTACAGGCATACGCCCCTACATCAGACTGCACAGTTAAAGCCGTAGAAGAATTTTATGACCAGCTACAAGAGGTTCTGAATCAAACACCCAAGAAAGACATCCTCGTTGTGCAAGGCGACTGGAACGCCAAGGTAGGAGAAGATGCATGGAAAGACTGGGAGGGCGTTTGTGGGCCACATTGTAATAACCAATCAAATGAAAGAGGCTTGAGACTCCTGGAGTTTGCCAGTAACAACCACCTCCAGCTAGTGAATACACTTGGCCCACACAAGAAATCCAGAAAATGGACATGGCATAGCCCAAATGGAGAACACCACAACCAAATAGATTACATTGCCTTAAGCTGCAGGATTTGCGGGAAGCAAGACGTCCAACAGTCTTCTGAGCTCTGCTCTAGATTTCGTTTCTGGATCTACTTCAATAGCCTTTATCATTTTTTAAAATATATCGTTTATTCTTTTATATCGAGGATAATGAAATAAGCACTTATGTGCTTTTTTACAAATAGTCCCCGCGTGTAAGCGGATTTGTGAATTCTGTCATCTGTTCCCACCGGCACACAATGGCCAAAACTTACGAAAAGCGGAACAGGATTTAACTGGATATGGCCACAAGGCAGCAGAGGTGTTGAAATAGGATTTTACGTTCCCCAAGACGAATTGCATTTCCAAGCAAACGCGTTCCGTCTGCCTTAGGCAACTGGCTTGAAGGCGCCAGCGACCCCCGCCTTTGCAACTTCTTCTGTCAGCCCAAACAATCCTCGCCGGACTCAGAGGTTAAGCCACACAGAGAGGTCAAGAGTGGACTTTGGCTTTGTCAGAGATTGTTTGAGACATAGTTTACGCCTTAGAGAGCTTATCCCCACTCCGTCTTCCTAGGTTTCAGAACCTGTATCTGCACAAATGCTGTAAATAGGAATAGAAAGACTAGTTAGATGCTTTTATCTACGACAAAACTGCTTCTTCTTGTCGATTAAGGTTTTGATAAATGTGTGTGAAAGTCACATTATGTACAAGAAAATTCAGAACATTACGAAAACGTGCTCGAGCATACATGCAGCCAAGTCATAGTGTGTGCGTGCTTACACACACACACACACACACACACACACACACACACACACACACACACACACACACACACACACACACACACACACTTTCTCTCTCTCTCTCCATCTTCACACTTCTACTGTCGTTCATTCATATCCAACTAATACAATCAAACAAATAATATAGGAAAGAGGGAGTGGGGGAAACAGGTTTAGCAGCAAACCTTCCTTTTAAAAAACCCAACAACTAACCAACAACAAACAGCAACAAAAAACCTGAAGCAGCGATGATCTTGGCCATCAATGAGCTGAGCAGCAAGCATCTTTGTTAACAAGGAGATGGGTCAACAACGATCTCTGTCAACACTGAACTGGAATATTCATGGATGACTGTCACCTAATGAAATGTGTCAACAACAGTCTCTGCCAAGAAAGAGCTGAGTTAACAATTATCTCTGTCACCAATTAGCTGTGTCAACAACACTCTCTGTCACCAATGACCTGGGTTAACAACGATCTCTGTCACCCAATTAACTGTCAACAACAATCTCTGCCAAGAAAGACCTGGGTTAACAACGATCTCTGTCACCCAATTAATTGTGTCAACAACAATCTCTGCCAAGAAAGAGCTGGGTTAACAACGATCTCTGTCACCAATTAACTGTGTCAACAACAATCTCTGCCAAGAAAGAGCTGAGTTAACAACGATCTCTTGTCACCAATTAACTGTGTCAACAACAATCTCTGCCAAGAAAGAGCTGGGTTAACAACGATCTCTGTCACCAATTATCTGTGTCAACAACAATCTCTGCCAAGAAAGAGCTGGGTTAACAACGATCTCTGTTACCCAATTAACTGTGTCAACAACAATTTTTGCCAAGAAAGAACTGGGTTACCAACGATCTCTGTCACCCAATTAACTGTGTCAACAACACTCTGTCACCAATGACCTGGGTTAACAACGATCTCTGTCACCCAATTAACTGTGCCAACAACAATCTCTGCCAAGAAAGAGCTGGGTTAACCACGATCTGTGTCACCAATGCACTGTGTCAACAACAAACTCTTTCACCCATAATCTGGGTTAACAAAGATCTCTGCCATCAATTGAGCCTAACAATAGCGATTCCTGTCAACAATAGGCGGGATCGACAACAATCTCTGTCAACAGACGAGCAAGACCATCAAGAATTCCTGTCAACAATGAGCCAGGGTCTTACATTGTCTTGGCGCAGCAAACCATCTCTGTCAACAAGCAGCTGGGCCAACAAGATCCCTATCAAAAAGGATCTCTTTCAGCAATGGATTGGGAAAACATATGACGAGACTAGTATACGCTGGCATACCAATAGACAGCGCAGATATGGATGGCGCAGCACTCAACCAAGTCAACAATAAACTGAGGTCACATTGAACTGAGGCCACAATGAACTAAATCCACAATGAGCAATGAACTGCGGCCACAATGAACTGAAGCCATGATGAACTGAAGCCACGATGAACTGAGGCCACAATGAAATGAGGCCCCAATGAACTGAGGCCCCAATGAACTGAGGCCTCAATGAACTGAGGACACAATGAACTGAGGTCACAATAAACTGAGGCCACAATAATAATAATAATAATAATAATAATAATAATAATAATAATAATGTATGGAATTTATATAGCGCTGAATCTTGTAAAGCAACAAATCAAAGCGCTCAGATTTTATTTCATACCACTTTTAGTCACGGCAGATTTCTCTCCGTGAAATTCGGGCTGCTCTCCCCGGGGAGAGCGGGAGAACGCGTCACCACTTAGCGCTGCGCCACCCTTTCACCCTTTTTTTCTGCAGCTGTATTTGTTTTCCCTATCAGAGTGGCTTTTTTCTAAGAATTTTGCCAGGGACAACTCTCTTGTTGCCGTGGGTTTTTTTACGTGCGCTAAATAATTACGTGTAACACACGGGACCTCGGTTTATCGTCTCATCCGAAAGACTAGCGCCCAGACCACCACTCATGGTCTAATGGATGGGGGAAAAATTTCCGGTCCAAACGGGGTACGAACCGCCGCACACTTCAGACCCGGACTTTTCGCTTTCTAGACAGGCGCGTTACCTCTAGACCACCGATCCACCAATGAACAATGAACTGAGGCCACAGTGAAATGAGGCCACAATGAACTGAGGCCACAATGAACTGAAGCCAATATGAACTGAGGCCACAATGAACTGAGGTCACAATGAACTGAGGCCATAAAGAACTGAGGCCACAATTATCTGAGGCCACGATGAACTGTAGCCACACTGAACTGATGCCACAATGAACTGAGGCCACAATGAACTGAGGTCACAATGAGCTGGGGCCACGATGAACTAAGGCCACAATGAACTGAAGCCAATATGAACTGAGACCACAATGAACTGAGGCCACAATGAACTGAAGCCAATATGAACTGAGGCCACAATGAACAGGCCACACTGAACTGAGGTCACAATGAACTGAGGCCACGATGAACTAAGGCCACAATGCCATAATGAACTGAGGCTACAATGAACTGAGGCCACAATGAACTAAGGCCACGATGAACTAAAGCCAATATGAACTGAAGCCAATATGAACTGAGGCCACAATGAACTGAGATCATAATGATCTGAGGTCACAATGAACTGAGGTCACAATGAACTGAGGCCACAATGAACTGAAGCCACAATGAACTGAGGCCACGATGAACTGAGGTCACAATGAACTGAGGCCTCGATGAACTGAGGCCACAATGAACTGAGGCCACAATGAAGTGAAGCCACAATGAACTGAGGCCACAATGAACTGAGGCCACAATGAACTGAGGCCACAATGAACTGAAGCCATACTAAACTTGAGCAACTATGACTGAGGCCACAATGATCTGAGGCCACGATGAACTGAGGCTACAATGAACTGAGGTCACTATGAACTGAGGGCACAATGAACTGAGGCCACAATGAACTGAGGCCATGATGAACTGAGGCCACAATGAACTGAAGCCACAATGAACTGAGGCCACAATGAACTGAAGCCACAATGAACTGAAGCCATGATGAACTGAAGCCACAATGAAGTGAAGCCATACTAAACTTGAGCAACTATGACTTGAGGCTACAATGAACTGAGGCCACAATGAACTAAGGCCACAATGAACTGAAGCCCGATGAACTGAATCCCCGATAAACAGGCCACAATGATCTGAGGCCACAATGAACTGAGGCCACAATGAACTGAAGCCACAATGATTCAGAACAACACAAAACTGGTCGACAATGAGCTAAGGACAGCAACGAGCTGAGACAACTCTGAGCCGGGACAACAATGGACTGGGATAACAGTGAACTTAGACTACAATAAGCTACAACAACAACAAAGAGCTACGAGACAACAATAAGCTTGGACAACAATGAGCCACGACAACAATGAAGTGGGACAACAGCGAAGACCAAGAGATTAAAAAGCCCGATTCCTTCTTTGTATGCAGACAACAGCAGAGCACCTGGATCACTCGCTAAAATCCCACATACTGTTCACGGAATCCTGTTCCAACAAATAGTATGTCACAGATGCTGCAATATGGAAAGGAAGACTTCCTCCAGACCTGCCCAACACACCCAAACTTAAAGGGTCAATATCTGGCCTACTGACCTGCCGATGAGGCCCAAGCTCTTTGGACGCCTGGAGGGCCTTCAGCGTACAGCAGTATTTGTGAGGGCCTCAAGAGTTGCTGTCTGAGCGTTCTACGACAGATGGCTCAGTTCTACCCGGTATGCAGGTACCCTTCCTACGTGGAGAGGAATAAGCTAGGCCATGCTCAGCATGTCTTCGACACTCTCCCTGATAAAGAAAACCTCACTGCAGTACTTCAAAACGACTCATCACTGGTACTGGATGTAAAAAAAAGCACTTGAGTATTTATTCGATTATTCTCGAAATAAAATAACAAAGAAATGAATAAACAACTAAGCAAGTTAACGAACAAGTTACTAAATAAATAAATAAAGAAAGAAATATAAAGTCATGTCAGCAGTGAGACTGATCATCAATGAGTTGAGGCATGGATGAGCTGTGGAAAGTATGCATTATCTTAGGCCAAAAATGAATGAGGTAATCCCTCAGACTAGGATAACAATGAGGTGATGAACAATGAGCTAAATCAGTAATGACCCATCTCTCTCTCTCTCTCTCTCTCTCTCTCTCTCTCTCTCTCTCTCTCTCTCTCTCTCTCCCCCCCCCCCCCCCCCCCCTCTCTCTCTCTCTCTCTCTCTCTCTCTCTCTCTCTCTCTCTTCTTGACTACTTCAGGGAGTCATTTGGGAACTATAGCTGATTTTTTTAAAGACCATATCTCTTGGCCAAGTTAAACTTTGTAGAGCCTACCTCCCTCCAGGTACAGGGAACATGCTGAGTATGCTTGTGATTTTGAAGTACATTGAACACCAACACGAATGGCGGTATTCTTAAATTGCGTATTTGATCTTCTGCATGCATAATTACATAAACGACGGGAACTACGGCTTTCGCAGGTCTGCTCTTAATTTTGATCCCGGGAGATTGTAAAAGTAAATTTAAAGACCCTGCTGGCAAGATTCGAATCCATGGCTTCATGAGATTACGAGCTTGAAAGCAAACTCTATCTACTTGGCTATGACGATGGTCGGTAATGTCCTGGGACAAAAACAATCCGAGACAGCAGACATGGAAGGCAGCAATGATTTCTGGCGACACTGAGTTAGCTCGGGCAAAATGAACTGAGCTAACGAGATCCACAGTAAGTTTAGCCCAGAGCAGTTTTCCCAAGGAGGTATCACCGAATATCAAATCTTTCATGAAAGACACTACCCCCTCCCACCCCACACAAACACACGTCTGCGTGATATTCACGTAGAAGTATAGTGTCTACATATAATGGGTAACCTTACACACTTTTTTAAAGTGTGGGTGGATGCATGCAGGATGTATTCATTTTTCTGCCCTTCTCCAATATTAACATAAATGAAGGTATCAAAGTATCTTTTGCGTAGATATTTGATAACTATAAAATGGTATGTAAGCACGGGAGATAACCGACAATGAGGTATGCTACAAGTAGTTCACCAGGGAAACAATAAATGAAGGCAACAATGAACTCTTTCTGAAAAGTAAGCTCGACGGTAAGTTGCCTTTTTTTTTAAACAGACTGCCTCAAAACTGACTCTTGAAGGGTGAGTTTGTTATCAATATTGTTATTGGTGTCGTTTTTGTTGGTGATGCTGCTACTGCTGTGGTTATTTCCAGTACTGCAAACTGTTGTAGCTGTAATTTCTAGGAATTTCTAATGTGAGTTTTTAAATGATAAAAATTGGAGAGAGACAAAAGAAACTCGTCCAAAATGGTCAAGTGTCAAATGGTCAGACAGAAGAACAAATGAAAGCATTCTTGATGAACTCTCAGTGCAGAGACAAATCCTGGCGGAACTGATAAGTGCAAACTAAGATATTGGTCATGCAAACAGAAACACACAGACAAGTCTTCCCGGGAAGAGCAGCCCGAATTTCACACAGAGAAATCTCGTGACTTAAATTGCTATAAATTAATTAATTAATTAATTAATTAATAAACAAAATAAGTCTGATGACGACGGTTCTTCAGGGTAAGGGGAAGGGCAGACGGTAAACAGGCAGACCACCAACACCCTACATTGCCAGCATCACTGAGATCAGTGGTCTGGGAGGAGGGCTACAGGAGATGGTAGAACTCACCACAGACAGAGAAAGATGGCGAACCCCGGTAGCATTGCATGGAGCTCCTGCGTCGACAGCGGAGACGGAGACAGCTGGGTTGAGTTTTTAACCTCCAGAGGGTACAGCCCTCTGACATTTGATTGTCCTGTGCCTAACTTCCCCACTGTTCCAGCCCAGTGTTGCTAGGTATCGGGGTCAACTTCCTGGACCATAGACATGTCTGTCTTGGGCATTATTGTCCATAATGCTCTGGCGGTTTTTTGTGTGTATAAAACCCTTCTCCTTCTTCACTCTGTAGTTTATGGCAGGTGTGTACACTCTAATGGTGGTGGTGTCCTTTGGCTTTGAAGACACACTGCTGAAAACAAGTCTGCTAGAAATAGAGGTACAGCTGATGACGCTTCTGTCTACTTTTTAGCTAACAAACAAGCTATTTCAATTCTATGTAGGTCATTTGCTTCTCTCTTTTTTGTTATACCAGATCTTGTGGCTATCTTCTGTTCTTGTTTCTCCAAACCATGTCCACCTCATTTCGGAAAGTCCAAAAATGTCCCTGCTGCAGTTCGTCTGTTCGTGCTTCAGCTCTTTCAGCTTTGCAAGGCTTGCAGGGTGTTCTGAGAAGACATAGAAAGAAGGTGCGACTATGAATCACTAAAAACATTTTAGCCCTCTGAGAACAAAGAAAGAAACCTCAGCATACTAGGGTGTTCAAGCACTTACTTAGACCATGGTTGGACACCCATGACTCTCTCTCTCTCTCTCTCTCTCTCTCCACCCTGCTGTGTCTTCCATGCATATAGTGGACACTCTCAAAGATTCCCGTGTCCATCTCCATGCAAATGGACAAATGTGAGGGCCTGCCCACCTATGCTTTTGCCTCCATGCTCTAGATCTCACGATTCAAATCGTGCATGACTTTTTTCTTGCTCCTCTATCAGTATCTACTGAATACCGGACACCTTCTTCATATTGGCATCATGATTTTATGTAGTCCTGCATAAAGTACTTAGGTACTTAAGGTGAGACACGGGTCTAAAAGTGGCCCAAATCATGGGGTGTTTTTTTCTAGAATAGCAAGAATGCTGGATGCAAATATGGAGATTTCCCTGTGTGAATCTAAAGAATTCAGACTGTAAAAACAGGTTTCTTCTACTACTGCACCAACTACCGCTCAGAAACCCAAGCCCTGAAACACGCTGCCACCACGATCAGACACTCCAAAGAGGAAGCAAGTGAATTAAGATGATGCAAGTGCTGTTTTTACCAGTGCCCTGTCAGTCCTATAAGCCCTGTCCGCAGACAAAGAAACAGAACTCCAGCAGGAAATAGAGCTCCTTACACAAACAGAAACATGCAATGCTGCAATGGATCCCTGCCCATTGTGGTATACCTGGCAATGAACAGTCTAATCAACTTACAAAACAGGGAGCACAGAAAGGACAGTGCGAAAGCAGCCTCACCTTCTACGAAAGTAAAACCAATCATCAAATCAATAGCCTGACTCAGAGTAGAGAAGGACGACTACTATTATCTGAGAAGAGAAGAATAAGTCATGATTCTAAGACTCTGCTCTTGTCACAACAGGCTAAATCACCACATGGAAGCCAAAGATCGTTCCTTTTCCCTTGGGTGCCCGTGGTAAAGAAAATTAGATCGATGAACACGTCCTTCAAATATGCACGCTACACAGCGACCTGAGGAAGATTGAGCAGCCAACGGAGATAACCCTGAAGACCAGTCTCTACGGCCCAGGAAAGGAACAGGAAAGGACATGCCATTATTTATGTTTCTGCCTCATATTCTGTGACGTCCCCATCCTGCTGTTCCCACTCCGCTCATCCCAGTCTCCTCGCCACAGCCATACCCAGATTCGTTATGTCTCATCCCCAGGGTTGGAAGTCCACAGGGAGCATATCAATATAAGGCCGCCGTGGGGCCACCAGCCAGAGGGGCGGGCCCTGCACTGCTGCTGGGTCACTTTGGTGGTGTTCAGTGGTGCTTGTTCTGAGCTAACTTGCGCAGGACACCACCTAATAGTCACCCTACTAACGACAGTATTAGCTCAGTCGCGGAGCCAGACTGAGTGAGTTGCCCACCCGAGATGGCAACCACCACAACGTCCCTTCAATGACCGTCCCCCGCGAACCTCCAACCCCAAGGGTTTCGACACAAACTCACCACAGGCGCAGAAGTGTATTGGGAAACCGAATCTGAGGTCACCATGAGATCAGAGCTACTGGGACCACCGAAACAGATACTTTTTTTTATTGCAAGATGATCATTGACAATGAGGATGACGTAATGCTGCTGCTGTGGAGGTACGCGTGCTTTGAGACTCCTTCACAGGGTTGTACTCTACGCTAACTATCATAACGTATCCCTGTGTCAACCGGGCCGAGAGATACAGACACCTGCAGTGTTGGTCAGGTAATTTGAGCAACACTCTCAAACTCGAATCCGTAAAGTGGATGAAGCTCCACTGTGCGGTCCCAGTCTTCCAAATTAATGAGTCCAAAGCACACTCACTCTGAGTAGGAGCCAGCCGGAGTCCGAAAAATCCCTATGACTCTTATGGGATTCGAACCCGTGACATTGCCGTCCGAAATCCAAGGCGCTAACCACTGCGCCATGGCGGCTGGTATTGTTTTATTTTTATTGTTATTCATCGAATTATAGGTACATAACTGTAGTGTTCAGCAGTGCCTGTTCTACTTCACCGTCTATAGCATCTTTCCTCTCTGAGCCCCCAGACTGGACAAAAGAAACCTCACGATTTAATTGTCTTCTACATTTATCAATAAGCTGCCAAATAGTTGTGAGTCTCTTTAGAAATCGGCAGACGTCTGAAGAAGAAGTCCTGCAACTGCGTCAGCTTCAGGGATGTGAACTACACTGTCTTCTGTGGCTGCTCTTGTTTAAACAGCGGCAGTCGCTTACTCCAGATGATGCAAGTAAAACAAGACCACTTCGGGGAAAAAAAGATACGACTTTGCTGAGTTTGTTGTGTGTCGTTTTCTTTGCTGCCTTTTGTCCGATGTTCGGCTCTGCCTGTTGAACATGCTGACTGCTATATCACTGTCTGTTTCTTTTGTAATCACCTCTGACACATAAGGCTAATTTTACATCATTTCATGCCCAATTTGACCAGCATTTAAAATGTCAACCTTAGTGTCCTGCACATCTGGGTCTGGTAAATGATTTCCACAGAGGACATAGCTGTGCATCCATTATTCATCTATGCTTCTCACAAGATGAAGCCAACAAAACCAAAAATGGAAAACAGGTAATAGAAAATTATCACAGGTTTTCCTTGCACGTGCAGTCTTGATCAGCAATCATAGCCAACGCTGATAATTGGGTAAAGTTATGAGTTTGATTGATGCCCTGGAAAAAAAATGCTTTGAAATACATTCCAGTGAACACTAACTTGAATAATAACAACGCTTTGATATTTTCCTCATAATAGTCTTGACAAAGCCTTAATGGTCTGCGGGGCTATAAACAATATGACTGGACTGGATTTGAATGATGAGAAAGCTGGCTAATATATCTTATCAAATTGTAGCCAAACTCAACAAAGATTAGTTCAGGAACTACGTCCAGATTCAATTTTCAGTAGAAACCTCGAACAATGTAAAGGCTCGACAGTGGTTCCGAATCGAAGTAAACTCTAACTTCAAAAATTTTTTTCTCAGCACACACATTGAAATCTATAATCACACACTTCTTGTGTGTCGTCTTGTCTATAAGTTTCTATTTTGAAAGCTCTTGAAGATGATGTATTCCAGCCAATAATAATGACTGGAAGATACAAGAACCTTCAAGAATCTTCGGCATTCTTCAGGCACTCTCTGGAATCATAATACAGCCCGACGTAGAAGATAAAGGTAAAGGTGTCCCATAACTATGTGATCGTAGGAAAGTGAGGCATCAGAGACCTCAACTTCTCAAGGGGCCAGCATATTGAAGGCGGCACCCATCTCCTCTCCCTCGCTGCTTTACCTTCCCTGACTCTAAAGAGGCAGGCACCCATTGACAGCTGGGTGAACTGGGGGACTGTACTGAAGCCAAGGCGCCCAAA
>CM054135.1:28792884-28832884 GCA_028751875.1 Rapana venosa | reverse complement strand
CACTAAACTTATAATTCTTGGTGACTTCAACTTCCATTTTCGACAACCAGTCTTCTCCAGATGTCAAACGTCTTTCTCTTTCTCTGTCCAACCATTCTCTCTCTCAACTGGTAAACGAAGCAACGCACAGATCTGGTCCATATTTTAGACTGGCTGATTACTAATGCTTCATTCAATCTTGTCACATCTGTTTCTGTCACCGACGAACTGCATTCTGATCATTCCGCCATTCTTTTCCATTCTCAACATCACAAAACCTGTCAGAAAGAAGAAATATGTTACTCGTCGCAATCTTAAGGCCTTAGACATTCATACCTTCTCTTCCCAAGCTTCCGAACGTTTTTCACAAACCTCTGACCACACTGACCTCTCTGAATACTATAACACTATTCTCCGCCAACTGCTTGATGAGCATGCAACTCCTACTGATCATCTCCTCCCTGACAGACCCTGTGCGCCATGGTATACCCAAGACATCTTGATAGCGAAGCGCAAACGCCGGCAACTAGAACGGCAGTGGCGGAAGTCAAAAACCGAAATCAACAAACACCTTTTCCGAAAACAAATAAACAAAGTCAAACTCTTAATCCATTCAGCAAAGACAGACTACCACTCTTCCCAAATTCTCTGTGCTACATCCATAAAATCTCTTTTTTCCCTCACCTCAAATCTCCTTGGATCTGCAAAAACAACTCCTCTGCCTAACACCCACAGCCTGTCTGAACTTCCATCCATATTTTCTGCCTTCTTTTCAGACAAAGTTCGAAACATACGCTCCAGACTTGATCAAACTCAATTCCAGCCTGCGCCTCCTGACCCCCAGTTCACTGGCACTCCTCTCTTTTCCTTCCATCACACAAGTGAAAAAGAAATCATGACAATTCTGAAGGAAATGACTATAAAATCATGCGACCTTGATCCCATACCTGCTCCTGTTTTCTCACAATGCCTTCCACAACTTGTGCCTATTATCACTAAAATAGTAAACTCATCTCTTCAGTCAGGAAATTTTCCATCAGCTCTTAAAACAGCAATAGTCACACCTCTACTGAAAAAGCACGACCTCGATCCCAACTTTCTGAAGAATTATAGGCCTGTCTCAAACTACCCTTTGTCTCTAAAGTACTAGAAAAGTTGTTCTCAAACAGCTCAACAGTCACCTTCATTCCAATGATCTTCTTCCCACTTTTCAGTCTGCCTATCGCCCCAACCACAGCACCGAAACCACCCTAGTCCATACTTTAGATACACTTATACTTGCTTCTGATGCAGGAAAAATCTCCATCCTCACTCTTCTTGGCTTATCTGCAGCCTTTGATACCATAGATCACTCAATTCTTCTTTCTCGCCTCCAAAATACGTTTGGTATTAATGGCACATCCCTCAACTGGTTTACTTCATACCTCACAGACCGGTTCCAGAAAGTTATTGTAAACAAAATTCAATCAAAACCTGTCAAAATGGAATGTGGAGTCCCGCAGGGATCAGTCCTGGGCCCTGTTTTCTTTACTCTCTACACTGCTCCACTCTCACAACCACCCTATTGATCACCATTTCTATGCCGATGACACTCAACTTCAGTGCAGCGATACTGTTGAAAACTTGCCTTCCCTCCTGACAAATATGTCCTACTGCCTTCAAGACATTCAAAACTGGATGACTCAGAACAAGTTACAACTTAATGCCGATAAAACCGAAGCCATGCTCATAGGGACCCAACATAAACTTTCCTCTATAACAAAACTTCAATAGAATTCGGCAATACGCAGTTCCTTTGTCCAACTCTGTGAAGTATTTAGGAGTAGTTCTTGACAACACACTCTCTATGAAAAATTTATCACCCAGACCTGCCAGTCTTGCTACTATCAATTACGGCGCATAAGCGCGATTCGCAAGTATCTGTCACTGATGCAACTTCCAAGCTTGTCACATCTCTCATTCTTTCACGTTTAGACTACTGTAATTCTCTTTTGGCTGGCCTACCAGCATCATCTATCCACTCTCTTCACGCATACAAAACTCTGCGCTCGACTAGGTCCTAAGAAAGAAAAAATCTGAACACATCACTCCTCTTCTGCGATCTCTTCACTGGTTGCCTGTCTCACAAAGACTGGAGTATAAAATCAATACCCTCTGTTTCAAATGTCTCCACAAATCTGCACCCTCTTATCTCTGTAACTGTCTTCACCTGTACACTCCATCCCGTTCCCTTCGTTCAGCCGCAGATACTTTGTGCTTTCGAACACCCAGATTCAAACAAACACTGTTGGCCGTCGCTCCTTCTCTGTTTCTGGTCCATCCACCTGGAATGACCTCCCTCTTTCACTTCGTCAAAAGCCTTCACTTGATTCCTTCAAATCCAGCCTCAAAAACACCTTATTTCCTACCTGAGACTTTCCCCCACATATCTGTCCTTAATTTTCAACAGCATCTTTCACCTTCTAAGTGTTGTCCGTGTGTGTGTGTGTGTGTGTGTGTGTGTGTGTGTGTGTGTGTGCGTGTGCGTGTTGTGGTGCGTGGTAGTGCGGCGCCATGGATTTGAAATCTGTTTGCTCATATGTTTAAGGAGAGTTGCATGCCTGTAAATGATTGAGTGCAAGCGCTTCGATTTGTTTGTTTTTTACAAGATTCAGCGCTATATAAATTCCATATATTAGTAGTAGTAGTAGTAGTAGTAGTAGTAGTAGTAGTAATAGTAGTAGTAGTAGTAGTAGTAGTAGTAGTAGTAGTAGTAGTAGTGATAGAGTAGTCGTAGTAGTAGTAGTAGTAGTAGTTATGTAGTAGTAGTAGTTATGTACTAGTAGTAGTAGTAGTAGTTATGTAGTAGTAGTAGTAGTAGTAGCAGCAGAAGCAGCAGCAGCAGCAGCAGCAGCAGCAGCAGCAGCAGCAGCAGTAGTAGTAGTAGTAGTAGTAGTAGTAGTAGTAGTAGTAGTAGTAGTAGTAGTAATAGTAGTAGTCGTAGTAGTAGACGTAGAAGTAGTAGTAGTAGTGGTAGTAGTAGTAGTAGTGGTAGTAGTAGTAGTAGTAGTAGTAGTAGTAGTAGTAGTAGTAGTAGTAGTAGTAGTAGTAGTATAGTAGTAGTAGAACAAAACATCAAGAACAACAACAAGAATCTCAAGCAGGAAGTCTCCGACTTCAGAAGATTTTTCTCCTTTATATGTGGTGTGTGTGTGGGGGGGGGGGTTACTAGTTCTTAGGCTAAGAGTTGACAATTTCAGCATAACACTACAAAGCATGACCACATTTTTACCTGGAACTTGGTACTTTTGATCACAGGAATCACCGCCAAAGCTTTCGGTCTGGGCAAGGCTTCCGAATTAACACACCTTGTTGTCTGAAGCCGATGAGAAGAGACCAGTGAAGATAGATAACATGGTGAAGTGTTACGAAAAGATCCAGGGATAAATAAAACTGTGATTCAATTGCTTCTGCTTTTTCAGTTGAACACCTGCAGATGTACGCGACCTGTCAAGTCAAGTCAAGAATACTTTAACCATCCCATGATTTACAACACTGACAGGCACATAACTGATAGGAATCATAATCTCGAAAAGACACAAGAAATCTACATTTCATATTTTGTTCAACCATTCCATGCTAAAATAATTATGTGTAACACACGAGGCCTCGGTTTATCGTCTCATCCAAAAGACTAGCACCCAGACCACCACTCAACAGTCTAAGGGAGAGGGAAGGGGGGGGGGTGAGTTTCTGGCCCAAACGGGGATCGAACCACCACACATTTCGAACCCGGACGTTTTGCTTTCTAGGCAGGTGCGTTTTCTCTAGACCACCGATCCACATACATACATATATGCATACATACATATACATACATACATACATACATACATACATACATACATAAACATATATACATACATACATAACATACATACACACACACAACATACATACATACATACATACATACATACATACATACATACATACATATCACACATACATACATACATACATACATACAGACAGACAGACAGGCAGACTGACAGACAGACAGACAGACAGACATACGTACATGCATACAGACAGACAGACAGGATGACAGACAAAGACTTATCGATTCCTATCTTCGATACAGGTAACGGTGTGTCACAATAAGTGTACCCACCTCCAGCCTTAAAGTCGCTAATTATGGAATACTTTAAGGGTCAATACCAAACCTTCTTTCCATTGTCCATATAAATGGCCTTCCCCTAAATTTCAAAACCTCTAAATGGTCTTGTTGAGTAGACTGAAGTGAATCCCATGTGTACACACCCAAAATATATACAAGATGCATGCATATCATTACAGCAGAAAAGTTCCAGCATCTATTTCATGAACTCCCTCAACAAAGGGCAAAAGGAAGTACCTGAACAATGCACTCATCACAACGTTTTTAGGGGTGGCAATCGTCGTAAATGTCAGCAGGCACTGCCACATATCTCATCTGTGAAAATACAAATCCCTGATACTATAACGATTAACCAAAATTAGTATATTTTTTCGACTTTCATTCATATAATCTGTACTTCTAATCTTACAATATTATACGATCCTGAACAGATGAAGCATTAACCCCGTAGGATTCTGGAAAGGTCAACTTATTTTGAAAGCTCTATTACTACTACAACAGTAGTAGTAGTAGTTAAAGTAGTATAATAGTGTAGTAGTAAGTAGTATTTATAGTTGTAGTAGGAGGAGGAGAGGAGGAGAGAGGAGTGGTGGTAGTAGTACAGCAGCAGCCAAGCAGCAGCAGCAGCAGCAGCAGTAGTAGTAGTAGTAGTAGTATAGTAGTAGTAGAGTAGTAGTAGTAGTAGTTATGTAGCAGTTATATAGTAGTAGTAGTTGTAGTAGTTATGTAGTAGTGATGTAGTAGTAGTAGTTATGTAGTAGTAGTAGTAGTAGTTATGCAGTAGTAGTAGTAGTAGTAGTTATGTAGTTATGTAGTAGTAGTAGTTTATGTAGTAGTTATGTAGTAGTAGTAGTAGTGGTAGTAGTAGTGGTAGTAGTAGTTGTTGTTGTAGTTATATAGTAGTTATGTAGTAGTTATGTAGTAAGTAGTTACATAGTAATGTGGTAGTTATGTAGTAGTAGTATTAGTAGTAGTAGTTATGTAGTAGTTATGTAGTAGTAGTAGTAGTAGTAGTAGTAGTAGTAGTAGTAGTAGTAGTAGTAGTAGTAGTAGTTATGTAGTAATGTTGTAGTAGTAGTAGTAGTAGTTATGTAGTAATGTTGTAGTAGTAGTAGGCCCCTTCTGTCTCATAAGACAATGGCTAAGCCCTCTTTAGCCACATCAATTTTCTTTCCTTTTAATTCTTTTTTTTTTAAGGGGGGTGCTTCATCTTTCATAACATTCTTATCCTGTTATTCCCACTCACTCATTTAATCTCTCTGCCCGAACCGTGCCCAGATTTGTCAGATCTCCACAGGGAGCACATCAATGTCAGGCTGCCGCAGCGCCACCAGTTGGAGGGGCCCTGCGCTGCTGCTAGATCCCTTTGATGGTGTTCAGGGCTGCCTGTTCTGAGCTAACAAACGCGGGACACCACCTACTAAGCTACCTAATGACAACAGTGATAGTTCAGTCGTAGAGCTAGATTGAGTGAGACACCTGCCGAGGGTGGTGACCACCACAACAGCCCCCCCCCCCCCCCCACCCTCCCCAACGACCTTCTCCTGTGAACCTGCAACCCTGCAAGCTTTGACGCCAACTCGTTACAGGCACAGAGGTGCATGGAGAAGTGGAAATGAGGTCATAATGTGGCCAGAGAAGATGGAGTCACTGAATCAGATACCTTCTTTTTTCTTTGCAAAATGATAAATGTCGATGATGATGTAATGGTGCTGCTATGGAAGTGCGTGTGCTTTTGAGACTACTTGGCAGGGTTGTAACTCTAAGCTTCTTATCTTACTATATCCTGGCGTCAACCGGGCCCGAGAGATACAGACACATACAGTGTTGGTCAGGTAATTTGAGCAACTCTCTCAAATTCGCATTCGTAAATTGGATAAAACTCGACTGTGTGGTACCAGCCTTTCCAATGAGCCCATAGCAAAAAAACTCACTCTGGATGGGAGCCAAGCAGAGTCCAAAAAAATCCCTTCGACTCTCATGGGACGAACCTCTCAAGTACGTAGCCCATAGCGCCAACCACTGCACCAAGGTAGCTCGTGGTCACATCAGTGTTGTGTGGAGCAACGTCTGGAGTGGCTCTGCAGACCTCCTCAGTCATGAACGGTCTGTGCCACAGTCGTTGCAGACAAAACTGGACGCCGGACTGATGGGCTGGTTGGGCTGTCTCTCCTTCCTGCAGTTCTTCAGTCTTTCGATTATTTGGGTCTCTTTGCCTCTCTCCTACAGATTCCTCCACGTACTGCACTCCTCTACACAACGCAGTCTTCTGCAAGCACTTCCCTGCTGTATGAGTTTTCAACAGTGGCTTCCTTGTCACGCTTGCATACATCTTTAAAGCATTTGCGTAAACACCCTGAAAGATGGTGTCTTGTGACCAGTCCCCCATACAGGATGTCCTTAACCTGGGAATGCAGCCACCCCTTATACTGTGCATGTGACCAGTCTAGCGGAGATGGCATTGACACAGCAAAAAGGTGCATGGAACTCTACTTGTTCAAGAGCAGAGGTGTTGGTGATTTCGTCCTCCCAAATAATGCCCGGGATTCGACGCAGACAATGGAGATGAAAACTTTCTAAGCTGTTCTCCTGTCTGGCATATGTCGTCCAATATTCACTCCTATAAAGCGTAGAGCTTGTTACGCCTTGAGTTTGGTTCAGGGAGAGACTGTTCTTATTCCTTACTGTCTTGCCAGTTTCAGCATCAGTGCAGAAATTTTAGCAGTGCGTTCAATCTTTGTGTGTCAAAAGACAGGTTACTGGTAATGGTGGAGCCCAAGTAGGTGAAATGGTCAGTGTTTTCAAACAGTTCGTTATTGATACAGATTGATGGTGGTGCAGGAGCATTTTGACCCATGAACGTGGTCTCTTTTATTCTGAATGTGAGTCTGAACCCTCTGCAGGTATGGGCAGTCAGGCTTGTCAGCTATTGGGAACTCTTCCTCAGTGTGCATGGTCAGAGCTGTGTCGTGTACAGACAGCATCTCTCTCATGAAAACTGAGCGGACTTTGGCCTTGGCGTTAAAGTGGACTCCATCATGGAGTATTTGAAGGCATAGTTTAACAATAGGGAGAAAAAGATACCAGACAAGGTTTTGGACAAAAACGCATCTTTTATTTCACACTTTTCTTGATTGCAAAAGGTTCAAAGTTTCTTCTTTATCGATGACAGTACCCTTTATGTCATCAGAAAAAGAGGCTGTGATGCTGAGCAACCAATCCTTTTCAGCAAATGAAGCAGGCCGCTCATGCTCACGAGATCGAATGATTTTGGAAAGTCGATTACGGTGACGAAAAGTGGCATTTCTGTTCTCAGCATTTTCCCTGCAGCTGTCTTATTGAGAATGAAATATTAACTGTAGATCTTTTAGCTCTGAACCTGCACTGTAACTGTGGAGAAAATATGATTGATCATTGCACTAAAACAACTGCAAAACTTTGTCCCCAATGCTTAGTAGAGAGAATGCAGTGACTGTGGTCACCCTTAATTCTTACACCAAGTGGTGATCGCAGTGCACGTGTCCTTGAATACCATTCCTTCTCTCCAGCAGAGAAACAAAAGAACCTGAAGAAGTTTTTAACACACTTGATAATGTCGGGCGGTATGCAATTCTCTCATGGTGCCTGGTCATTGGCTGTATCTTCAATGGTTTTGCTGAGTTTTACCAAGAGGGGTTCAGTGTCCAGTTTGTCAAGCACGGGCAAGTCTTCCATGCTGTCAAGTATTTCTTGAGTAATCATGTTGTCTGTGGAGCAGAGATCCAGGTAGTGTTCTACCCATCGACAGATACATTTGCTTTCTCCTGTCAATGATGATATCTCCCTTCTTATACTTCAGGAGCACAGTTTTCTTAGCTGGTATCCCAGTTGCTTGCTTGCTTCTGAATTTTCCAGTGTTCATATCTCTTCTGTATGTTGTATGATAGTTTTAGCTAATGTTTGTTTTGTAAGTTGCCGTGTCACTTGCAGAGCTTTGTTGCCAGCAGTTCTCAGTGCTTGCAATTTTTTCTGATGAGGGCTGCCCTTATAGTTGACCATCACATCCTGTTAAGCATTGATGACTGTTTCCATTTCTGCGATGTTGCCTCAAACCAGTCAGTGTTCTTGTGTTTATGTTTCCCTACGTATTATGACTTTAGCTCTGTATATGGTGTTCTTGTGAAAGTTTCATCAATCTTCTGCATTCAGCCCATTGTCTTTGAAATTGGCCTTGAAAACAATCAGAGAGAAGTAAGTGTCAGAGTCAGCTTTGGTGTTGCAGACATTGTTTGGTAAGTCTTGTCTGGTAATGATCAGCTCCAACTGGTGCCACTGCTTAGACATGGGGTGTCTTCAGGTTATTTTACGACACATCTTGTTTTCGAAGGAGATATTTGTCACACAGATGTTGTGGTGACAGCAGAGCTCTACAAACATGTAACCATTTTCATTCTTTTTCCCTATGCCATGATGTCAGAGGATGCCTGACCAAGACTCTTGATCTGTACCCACCTGTGCATTGAAGTCACCCAGGAAGTAGACTTGCTCTGGTGGTGAAATGATCTTGATGGTGATGTCTAGCAGTCCATAAAGCTGGTCTTTGATTTCAATTAAACTTAGCTGTATTGCTATAGCTATAATGCAAAAACTATAGAACAATCAGCCTCATCAGCCACGCCAGCAAGATCATGCTCAAAGTTATTTTGAATCGACTCAAGAAGGAGGCAGAAGAACACCTTTCAGAGGAACAAGCTGGGTTCAGGGCAGGCAGGAGCACAATCGAACAGATTTTTAACTGCCACATCCTGATGGAAAAACATCTTCAACATCAGAGAGACCTGTTCCACAACTTCATCGACTTCAAGAAGGCTTTCGACAGAGTATGGCACGAAGGCCTGTGGCAAGTCCTCAGAATGTTTGGCATTGAGGAAGGACTAGTGCAAACCATTCAAGCACTATACAACACCGCAAGCAGTGCAGTCCTTCTGAACAATCAGGTCGGAGACTACTTCAAAACCACAGTTGGGGTCCGACAAGGATGCCTGTTATCTCCAGTCCTGTTTAATCTGTTCTTGGAAAACATTATGAGAGAGACCCTCCATGACTTCCACTCTACCATCTCCATTGGCGGCAGACCCCTCAACAACTTGCGGTTTGCCGATGACATTGACCTCATGGGCGGAAGTAACACAGAGCTGCAAGATCTTACGACCAGACTTGAGAACAGAGCTGGATCATATGGGATGGAGGTGAGCTCGGAGAAAAGTAAGTACTTGTGAACAGCACGAGCAACGCCACTGCTAAAATTTACATGAACGGCCAGCAACTGGAGGAGGTAGACGCTTTTAAATACCTTGGCGCTACACTCACAAAGGACGGGCGATCGACGACAGAAATCAAAGTCAGACTAGCCATGGCAACATCTTCCATGACAAAACTCACCACCATATGGAAAAGTAAAGAGATCAGTTTCCCAATCAAACTAAAGCTCTACAAAGCCCTAATTCAGACTATCCTGCTGTACGGAAGTGAAACCTGGACATTGACTGCTGAAACAGCAAAGCGAATCCAGTCATTCGAAACAAAATGCCATAGAAAACTACTGGGCATATCCTGGAGAGAACGAAAGACCAATGAATTTGTCAAGAGTCAAATAACACGGCTGGCAGGTCCACAGGAACCCCTTCTCACCATCGTCAAGAAGAAAAAGCTGACATGGTTCGGCCACGTCACCCGCCACAACACTCTGCCAAAAACAGTACTGCAGGGAGCACTCGAAGGTGGCAGAAAGAGGGGAAGACAGAACAAGTCATGGATGGACAACATCAAAGAATGGACTAGGATGAATGACTCGGCACTACTGCGCAGAGCCGAGGACCGAGATGGATGGAGGAGGCTTACCATGGCATCGTCTTTCGTGTCTCCTCCACGACCGCCAAGGACACGGGACTGATGGTGATGATGATGATGTATTGGAGTATATGCGCATTTAAAAAATTTTTTTAATTCTTTTATATCGAGGATAATGGAATAAGCACTTATTGCTTTTTTACATCCAGTCCCCGCGTGTATGCGGTTTGGTAAATTCTGTCATCTGTTCCCACATACAAAGTTGACAACACTGAGGCACTAAGCACATGGTGAGGATTCACTCCATACCAACTGTCAGAGGCTCTATCATGTACCATAGAGTGTTCTTCACTACAATCCCGTGTTCTCTGGTTTCCTCAACTTTTTCGCCACCAGAAGAAGATATAGGCTTCCTCCTTCAAGGTCCCACTGTCTGGAAGATGTGCCTCATGCAGCTCAGGGCTGGAAGGCTGGCATTAACATGTGGAAACTCTTGTTCAGTCTCATCTGCAGCACCCACAGAAGCAGGTAGCCTCCGGCCAGTAAGGTGTTGTCTGGCTGCTTCCGTGGCTGCTGACAGGTCTTCCAGTTCGTTACTCCTGACTTTGAGATGGCTTTTGACAACCTTTTTGATGATAATGATGATAATAATAATAATAATAATAATAATAATAATAATAATGATGTATGGAATTTATATAGCGCTGAATCTTGTAAAGCAACAAATCAAAGCCCTCAGATAACATGATTGTTTTTTAAATATTGAGGATAATGGAATAAGCACTCAGGTACTTTTTTTTACATCCAGTCCCCGTGTGTATGCGGTTTTGTAAATTTTGTCATCTGTTCCCACCGGCACACAATGGCCTACTATTTCGAAAAGCGGAACAGGATTTAACGTGTGCGCAAGATGTTCTGCATGCGTTCGCACACGGGGCCTCGGTCTATAGTCTCATCCGAAGGATGATGGTATATGTATGTTTACGAGGACAGATTGTAGGTCTAGGCTTGGCCTAAATATTAATCCTTGCGCACTTATGATCATTCATTCATTCAATCATTCTCTTATTGTACCCTAAAGTTCCGTGTCTGATGCCAACACCTGCTCTTGAAAACGTACACTGAAGTATTCTGTTAATGCCTGGTGAGTACTGGTTCTTTACAAAAGTATAATCTGACTGAAATACTGATCTATTTACAGTGTGCTGTAAACATTTTCAATTTTTTTTGCGTACATCAAGAGTGTTAACAAGAGCCTAGCGATCATCACTTGCCATATCCTGGTAATCATAGTCTGTCATTAGTAGTCTTGATGGAGCACCTCAACTCAATTCAACTGTCTGCATTGCCTTTGTTGTCGGTAGGAGCTGTACACAATGCCACCAGGGTTCGTCATCTTTGTCTGCCTTTGCTGAGTTCTACAATTTCCTGTAGCCCTCCCACACCACTAATTTAAGTGATGTTCGCAATGTAGGATGTTGGTGGTGTGCATCTTTTTCTTCTGCCCTCAATCTCACCTCGGATAACTGCCACATATGACTTCTCTGTGAGTTTCAGACAACTGCGAAAATTCCCTCAGTTTTTTGGGGCAGTTAAGCTAACTGTAATATTCTGGCCACCATGAATGATGAGGATGTCTTTTAGCCAGCCATGTTAGCAACTGATTGGCGTTTGGTGCAAAATCCTTCACTCTGCTCATCCTCATTGCCTGATGTGGGAGAGAATGATGCTTGCACTATCGTGAGGTTGGGTGGCTTTGCTCACCGGTAGGTGGTCGTGGTCGGGGTTGAAAGAGGGTAGCACATCAAAACAGCCATTTGTATGTTATTGTTGATGGATGTCCCACGCAATGTTTATGCTCGTCCTCTTCCATGCTGTACTAAAGGATATGTCATGCTTCTACTAGCTTTTTTTCCATCTGAGTACTTTAATACCCAAAACAACTCAGCGTGGTATGTTTGACCATTTCATGGGTCATCGGTTTTTTTCAGTTTCTCAATTTTTCTTAGGGTTCTTATATTTCAGGTGGTGATTGCAATACTGTCTTTCCTAAGATGTTCTGTAGTTTAAAGCCTTTAACACATTTTGTGCCCCACCCCCACCCCGTCCCCTGTAGGTGTTTGCAAAAGGTATAATTATTTGTTGGTGATTTATGACGCTGGGGGCAACAGCAAAGTGAGAGGCTGTATGACCAGTGGCTTTCCCACTCATGGAATTCCACTTTACAGCTTAGTCTTTAGTGATCGACTATGACTCTCTGACTAGGAGGCTTGATTCGCACAGTCCTTATGTGCTGCAGCCCTGGGGGCTAGCTGGCCTTTGGAGATCATCTCCAACGCTGACTGTCCTTATGCACACTTGGCCGAGAGAGTGGGGATTACTGTGGGCAAGGTATTTCCACTATTATCAAATTTCTGCCCATTTTCCGAAACAGCATCTGCCTCCTCTGCTGTTTTGGAGGTCATCGTCGAACACGACGAACAAACATACAATGCTACAATTGTTCTGCATGATCTTTGCGTTTTATAGTATTGTATTTTGTTGTTTTTATGGTATTGCATTGTATTGTGTCAAGACATAATTATTACATTGTATCCTGCCACCTTGTGTCAAGTCATACTGTTTCTAATGTATTTTCAGCCCTGAGTAATTTGACACGAATTCACAAGGGCATGGAAGTGTAAAGGAAACCAAGACTTGGATCATCATTAGACCAGAGCAATAGAGACACCTGAATCTGAGACAATTTCGCATGACAGTTGATGGTGATGAAGATGATATAGAAATGATCCAATGGAAGCGTATCAACTTTGAGATTGGATGACAGGGTTGAATTCTGCATCAACTAGGCCCAAGAGATACAGACACCTGTAGTTTTCAGCAAGCAAATTCAGCATCAATCTCGAAATGGCATTGGAATGTGGAGTTCCACAGGGATCTGTTCTGGGCCCTGTTCTTTTCACCCTCTACACTCCTCCACTGTCACATATAATTAACCGCCATCAGATCAACCATCATTTTTATGCAGATGACTCTCAGATTCTAAGCAGCGAAACTCCTGAAAATCTGCCTTCTCTCTTTACAAATATGGCCCACTGCTTTCAAGATATCCCAAATTGGATGATACAGAACAAATTACAGCTAAATGCAGATAAAACGGAAACCATGCTTGTAGGGACCAAACACAAACCCTCTTCCATCACAACAGCTTCAAAACAACTTGGCAATGCATCAGTCCCTTTATCCACTGCTGTGAAGTATCTAGGGGTCATTATTGACAACACACTCTCTATGCAAAAATTCATCACTCAGACCTGCCAGTCCTGCTACTATCATTTACGGCATATTAGTGCAATTCGAAAGTACCTGTCCAAAGATGCAACATCCAAACTTGTTGCGTCTCTCATTCTTTCACGTCTGGACTATTGCAACTCTCTGTTGGCTGGTCTGCCAGCATCATCAATCCAATCCCTTCAACGTATACAAAACTCTGCAGCTCGTCTAATCCTCAGAAAGAAAAAATCTGAGCATATTACCCCTCTCTTGCAATCTCTCCACTGGCTGCCTGTGCCACAGAGAGTAAACTATAAGATCAGTACCCTCTGTTACAAATGTCTCCACAAAACAGCACCCGCCTACCTCTGTGAATATCTTCACTTGTACACTCCTTCTCGTTCTCTCCGCTCTGCTGCAGATACCTTGTCCTTACGAATACCTAGACTCAACCAATCCACCATCGGCCGTCGCTCTTTCTCAATTTCTGGTCCATTGATGTGGAATGATCTCCCTCTCTCTCTCCGCCAAAAGCCTTCTTATGACAGTCTCAAGACATATTTATTTCAAACCCAAGATTTTCCTCTCTGCCTCATCTCATAGTTTTTCCCTGCCTTCAACAGCCAAAATTCTATTGCCCTGCCAGGGTGTGTGACCTCTGTGTGTGTGTGTGTGTGTGTGTGTGTGTGTGTTGTGTGTGTTGTGTGTGTGTGTGTGTGTGTGTGCGTGTGGTGTGTGTGTGCGTGTGTGCTCATTTGGACTTGATGGAACTATTACTTGTCACTGGTTGTATGACTGTGTAAGAATGAGTTGAGTGCAAGCGCTTTGATTTGTCTCTGCAAAATATAGCGCTATATAAATTCCATTTATTATTATTATTATTATTATTATTATTATTATTATCTTGACAGTAGCTGATGCTTGACAGTGTGGTTCCAGTCTTCTTATTAAGCCCATGCCATACTCTCTAAAGACAGTAGCCACTGAGCCTTGTAAAAGTGTTATGAAACCTATGATTTTCCAGTCAGTTATCAAGTGTAGTAGTCTCTTCTCCATGATGGCTGGTGCATTTTGGGGGCTTAATTTCAATGTCCATAAATGTCCATGCCAGTCAATGAAATTCACATGTATTTTTTCAGACAGTGGATATTTATCTACATTGATAGAAAAGGTAGTCTGTAAATCAAGATAAATACAACCATTTTGAGACAACAGCTGAAGTGTCCCATGGTTAACATAGTCAGCTATCTGCTAGAAGGTTGTGGTTTTGATTTCAAACAGAAAACTAATATTGTTGGACTATTTAGGACCTGTAGTAAGTAATCATGACATCTTCCCGTGGCTTTTTGAACAGGCCTCTGCAGATGTTTGTATAGATCAGCAAAGTGTTCCATGCCTTCATCTACATAGTCATTAATAATAATTTATACTCAATGTCTTTGATGACGAGTGTTTTGCCATCAGGTCTTGTTTTCATGGCATTCATCTTTCTTCATCTAATGTCAAAGTCCAAGTCGCACATACACACAGGAAGATGAAAGATGGCATACTGGAAGGTGAAAGATAGAATGCTGGAAAATGGAAAGTGGCAAAATAGAAGGTGAAATATGCCGATTATGTGCTGAAACCTTACTTTGTATTTCGTAGGATTCTTCTTGTCACCTCATTCAGGTTTCTGTATAATAAGTGGTGATGTTATTATTGCTGAAAATGATAGGATTTCTCGTTTGAATCCCTCATTAATGATCCGTGGAAGTAAACAAGTTATCAAACGATTTCTGACATGATTTCATGAACGTTATCATCAATAGTGATGGTGGGGATGGGTGTAGCCATCAACTTGGTCCTGTTGGTGCTGAATTCTGTGCTGTGTCTTGTCACTGCTGCCTGGAGTCTTTTAACAAGCTTGGTAATTTGTTGATCGCTAACTGCCAGGACATCAGTGTCATCTACAGAGTGAACATTTTTGATACGTGATTTCCCGATGCTAAGCGTGTGGTACAGTCTTTAAGGATATCGGTCATAATTATTGCTGGAATAAGTTGTGTAATAGCGCATTGAGGATTTAACAAATACCCACTAGAATATGGAACCACTCCCCAAGAATACCTGTAGGAGCAGTGCGAGTACCGCACTGCTTGGAAGAACTCCTCACTGCTCGACATTAGTGTTTAACTTGTGCTCGATATTAAACTTCTTCAGCCATCAGCATTGACTTTATTCCCATAAAAGTCCTTAGGATGAGGCTATAAACTAAGGACCCATGTCCATACGCATGCATCATCTTTTGGGCACATGTTAAAACCCGTTCTGCATTTTGGAAGAGTGGGCCGATTGGTGCCTGTAAGAATGGATGACAAAATGATAGTTAAAAAAACCGCATGCACTGCGGTGTCGTGTTTAGATATCATTCCTGAAGTTAAAATGTGGTTACCTAAACCTCAATTCAACTAAACTGTCTCCATATATTTCGCCGCTATCGTGGGTAGGACCTTTACGCAATGCCACCAGGGTTTGCGATCTCTCTCTATCTCTGCTGAATTCTACTATCTCCTGTAGCCCTCCAAGACCACTGATCTCAGTGATGTTGGCAATGTAGGATGTTGGTGGTCTGCCTCTTTTCCTTCTGCCCTCAACCTTACCCTGGTGAATTGCCATCATCGCATTTGTCTGTGTGCTTCTGTTTTTATAATCAACACATTTCAGTCTGTGCTTATCAATTTCAGCCAACATTTGTCTTTGCACTGAGAGTTCCTCGAGAATGCTTTCATTTAGACTCGTCAGGAAAGCATAGAATATGTTGTTGTATTTGCAGAGTTGGAACATTAACACTTCGGCTTGCACAGTTAGCAACACCTTGTATGAATCTGGGTTTGAAATTGTGTGGGAATTGAAGGTGTTGGCAATACGAATGTTTTTCTTGTGGAATTTTAACAACGCCTTGTGGACTAATCTATGCAAGTTTGGCACACCGCTTTGAACATTGCACTTGCAATCTGACGACCCGGGTTCCATTCCCGTTCAAGGAGATATTTTCCCCTGGAGTTAACATCAGTGCAGACTCCACTCTCCCCAAAATTCCTTCGGATGAGACTATAAACCGAGGTCCCGTGTGCGAACGCACGCAGAACATCTTGCGCACACGTTAAATCCTGTTCCGGTTTTCGTAAGAGTAGGCCATTGTGCGCCGGTGGAAACAGATGACAGAATTTACAAAACCGCATACACACGGGGACTGGATGTAAAAAAGCACATGAGTGCTTATTCCATTAACCCCGATATAAAAGAATAAATAAGATAATAGAAATAATAAAAAATGAACATGATTTAAAACAAAATTATGATTCTTTACTGTTCAGCCATAAGTTATCGTTATGTGCATATTTTAAAAACGATTACTTAATTGAGAAGAGGTATGTCGCCTTTAAAAGTCGTTCTCTGAATTGCATGCATACAGGATCATACTTGCCCGACTTGTGAAGATTACGCAGATACAGAGGCCCAATTTGATTTGAAATGTTTCAAATTAATATGAAGAACTGAGAACTGAACTATCCCCAGGACATTCTGCAGACAACCGTCATTATTTTATTTATTTATTTATTTTATTTTATTCTTTAATATCGAGGATAAATGAATAAGCATTTTTTTACATCCAGTCCCCGTGTGTATGCGGTTTTGTCATTATTCAACGATATCCTGTTGATGACAAATAAAAATGAAAGGATCACCAGAAAATTACCTGTGTTTTTATATACAGTACAGAAAAAATATTGTATTGTTGGTGTGAAAGAATTTTATTTTTGCTTCCATTTCTATGTATTCATCTCTGTTGAAATAGGCCGGAGCCATTTCTACAATTAAACCATTTCGAGTTCCCAGCGCTCTCTCTCTTTCTCTGTCTCTGTCTCTGTCTCTCTCTCTTCTCTCTCTCTCTCTCTCTCTCTTCTTCTCTCTCTCTCTTCTCTCTCTCTCCTCTTTCTCTCTCGCTCTTTCTCTTTTCTCTCTCTCTGTGAATGTTTTAATCATAATTGTTATTGCTGTTTTCGCTGTTTGTCTCTTTATGAAAGTTCACTTCATATTGTTTTTTATTCTCAATTCTAATGAGTGTGACAATTATTGTAGCTGAGTTTTCTTACTGTGACTTTATTATCTACTTCTTCATGTAATAACTTCATTTATCATAATTATGGTATGGGTATTTTAAATTGTATATCAATTATCGTAGGCGCGTGATTATGTGATTATCCTTTTGAGAATTGTGATTAATATAAGCTTTCTTAGTACTCTATCTATCTATCTATCTATCTATCTATCTATCTATCTATCTATCTATCTATTATTTATCTATCTGTCTGTGCCTGTCTTGTCTGTCTGTCTATCTGAATACCTGTCCATCTATCTATCTATCTATCTATCTATCTCTTTCTATCTCCCTCTCTCTCTATGCCTCTTTGTCTCTATGTCTCTATCTATCTATCTATTTATCAATCCATCTATCTGTCTGTCTATCCGTCTATCTCTCCATCTGTCCATCTCTCCAGGCAACTATCTATTTATCATATTGGGTCAGGAACTAACCAAATACAATCTTAAATCTGCAGTCCGGGCTTCACATCAAACGAACACAAGACGCAATCCTTTCGATGACACCACTTCTCTTTTTGACAACGCCACCAGTCATTTTGACGACACCACCAACCATTCTGACCCCACCACCATGCGTTCTGAGGACACCACTATGCTTTCTGACAACAACACCATGCGTTCTGAGGACACCACTATGCTTTCTGACAACACCACCAGTCATTCTGACGACACCACCATGCATTCTGACAACACCACCAGTCATTCTGATGACACCACCATGCGTTCTGACGTCACCACCAAGCGTCCTGACGTCACCGCCACGTGTCCTGACGTCACCGCCACGCGCTCTGACGTCACCACCACGCGTTCTGACGACACCACTAACCATTTTGACGTCACCACTAACCATTCTGACGTCACCTCCACGCGTCCTGACGTCGCCGCCACGCGCCCTGACGTCACCGCCACGCGTCCTGACGTCACCACCAAGCGTTCTGACGTCACCACCACGCGCCCTGACGACACCACCAACCATTCTGACGTCACCACCACGCGTCCTGACGTCACCACCGCGCGTTCTGACGACACCACCGAGCGTTCTGACGACACCACGGACTTCCTGTACCTCGCCAGCATCTGCCCCGGTGTGCAGTACCTCCTCAGCTCGAACAGTTCAAACCTCACCATTCTGCAGTACCGCGCGTTCGATTGTAACAACTCGTTCCCGGGCTTTACCGCGCGCGCCGGGGTCGTGTACGGAACCTGTAACACTTCGGAGGCGTTCTGCTCCCTGCATATCCAAGCGTCTCCGGGCATGTTTCTACGCGCTCTCGTCCAGCGCTTAGCGTACTGGTGCGGATCAAGGCGTTGGGCGATGTGGCTATCTGCCATTTCTATGTATGAGCACTTCTCAACGTTGACATGCGGTCACCATTCTATTGAAGAAATAGCCTTTGAGTCTTTGAGAACGAGTTTGTTCATTGTCCACCACGACGTTCCTCCGGTTCGAGTGGATGTGGAGACGGTGCAGCATTTTCATTTTCTGGCCAGAAATGTGTTCGCGAGCTCTGGTTTTTTAGTCACGCCGTTCACCATCTTTCAAAGGTGGTACGAAGCGGAGGTGGACGTACCGGAGAACTGTATGATTTTGCTCAATATCCATTGCATAACGACGTACCTGCTTTATCAAGATGACACAAATTGTCTTCAGAGCATCCGCTTTAAAGATCAAGGAAATCACAAGATGCCAAACAAAACAACAGAGAGATTGCCATTCAGCAAGCATCGAGGCATCCAAATACTTCATGCATCACTTCTGCGCATTTACTTCTCTCCCCTTGGTGCTCAAGTGATGAGCTTCCCCACAGTCCTCTTCAACTTTCATCCTAAAGGGAGTCAACTCCTCAGCTTGTCTTCTGGGTTCTTGAACTGTTCAGTTGCTCGGTACTCTAGCTTTCAAGAGATTGTAGACTGTAATCTGCGCTCAGAATGTGAAGATGGGCGCGATGAAAATGAACGTTGTTTCTTTAGCAGCTCTCACTGCAAGGGCCTGGTGGCTTCACATAAAAAGTGTTTGAAAATAGTTGTGGCATCTGACGCCATACCATATGTATACTTAGAGCACCAATGTAACAAACTGAGCGGACGCCTTGCTTCAATTAAAACAAGAGAGGAACAAAATGATCTTCGGCATCTGTTTAGATACAACAGCGTGTTTGCTATCTTTTTAGGATATCTATCTGGTTGGTATCACGTACCTTTTATGTATAGCAAGCTGCGCCGATGGTCTGACAAAACCTTGATCTATAACTTGAGCCACTTTTTGGAAGAAAAGCCCTACCTACCTTCAAGGACAGCAATGTCCAAGTTCATTGATACAATGGTGTTGCGAGCTGAAAATACATTAAAGAACATTATCATAAACAGTGTTTTGTGTGAAGTGAAGATACAGTCTTATGAGGTAAACGCTGTGCACACTGAGTTTTTGCCTTTTCAGTCATCTATGCCCGTTTTTGACCAGACAAGAATTCCCTTGGGTGTTTGTCTTAACAGTCATGTCACACATACATTTTTTGATTGTGACATAGACTTTGATGACAGAAACGCTTTGTATCCAAAATCTACAACATTTTCAAATGGCAACAAAAAGAATGCTAGTTCTACTTATGTGCCAGAAAGGACTTTTGATGAAAATGCAATGTATCAATGTAATGATGGTGACAAAAGAGTGCCGTATTCATTACTGTGTGATTACAGACACGACTGCCAAGACAAGAGTGATGAGCTGTTTTGTGAGAGTCTAACCTGCAGGGGTTTCCTATGCTCCAGTGGCCAGTGTGTGCTGCCTAGCCAACGCTGTAATGAATACTCAGACTGTCTGGATGATTCTGATGAAGTGGATTGCCCTGTCGATACCACCTTTTACAGTGCAGTAACCATCACGGACAAACAGCAAAGAGTGTCCTTATTTCTGGATGGCACTGGTTATTACAGTCAGCAGGCTCTGGAGGGAAATCAGTCCTGCCCTGACAGCCATTATCAGTGTACAGCTGGTAATGACTACTGTTTCCCGTTGTACACTCGCTGCAATGGCTTTTTTGACTGTCTTTATGGAGAGGATGAACAAAACTGTCAAACATTGAGCTGCCTTGGCCTCTACAAGTGTCGAGGCTCGGCAGTGTGTGTGCATTTAGACCATCTGTGTGATGGATGGGGCCAGTGCCCTCAACAAGAAGACGAACTGACATGTGACAGTGTTTGCCCGGTGGGGTGTCAGTGTCAAGGCCACTCTTTCCTGTGTCGTCAGCCGTTCTTTGCTGACTTCTTCCCTCAGCTTCGATATGTGGATGCCTCAAGGTCAGGCATGACTCTGACCGACTTCTGGAGAAACATGTACCTCGTACATCTAGATCTGTCCTATTGCTCTGTGGTGAATGTTACCATGATAAGGCTTCTCAATTTGCAAGCCATTGTCCTGGCTAATAACAACATTACAAGTTTTAACCTGGACCTTTTTTCCACATTACCAAATTTGAAATCTCTCAACATAGCAAACAATCCCATGAAATTAAAGATCACTAAACCATTCACCACAATCTACTACTCTCTTAAGATACTTGATATATCAAAAGCAAGGGTTGACTCACTTGATGGTCAGTTACCACTATATCTGCCTCTAGTAAAAGAGTTGAATATATCTTTTTGTGGCATCAAATACATTAGCCCTTTAGGTTTTAAAACAATTCCACAACTGGCTGCCATAGACATAAGAGGGAATGCAGTCACCACATTTCCGCCTGACTTGTTATTAGGTTTTCCTCACTTGACAAACGTTTTTGCATCAAATTATAGGTTGTGTTGTGGTTATTTACTTCCAGTACAAAATAGCATGCAGTGTAATGCTTTCAGCCCCGTATTTCATTCGTGCGAAGCCTTGATACCCACTGAACTTCATAAGGCTTTCTTTTGGTTCATTTGCATCTTTGCAGTTTTGGGCGGTTTGGCGTCTGTGATCGTTTGGTCATTAGCGCACGCTGTCTTTGATCGCAGTTTTGCCTTGATGATAACGCATTTGCAGTTTACTGATATTTGCATGGGACTTCATGTTAGCTTTTCTATCGTTGCAGACGAAATATATAAAGGAAGGTATATCCAGTTTGAAAAGGTATGGGTCACGAGTAAGACGTGCAAGGTGGCAGGACTACTTTTCTCACTATCCAGCGAAGTGTCAGTTCTGATGATCAGCTTCACTACAATCAAACATCTCTGTGCACTCTTTTTCCCCACAAAGACATGGAAGCTACCCCCAAAACGTACATGCCTGGCCAGTGCCCTAGTGTGGATTGTGGGAGTGCTGCTGTCTTCTGTTCCCTTCCTGCCTGGCCTGTCATACTTAGGTCTTCAGGGACAGTCTGGCTTGTGCCGACTAGCTGTCTTCACCGACCATGAAAGCAACAATGTGTCGAAGTGGTTCCAGGTGAGGACTGTATTTAGTGCTGTGCTGTATCTGCTGGCGTTGGCCGCTCTTCTCACCATCCGTCACCAGTCACCCAAATACCATCAGATAGTTGATCCCTCCAAAAGATCGTTTTACTTTTCTACCCAGCTGCTGCTGAAGGTGGCTTTGACAAATGCAGTTGGTTGGCTGTTAACAGCTTTGACTGCTTTGATATCATCCAGCAGAATCCATGGAAATATCGTCATCTTTGTGCTACCTCTCAGCTCTGCCTTACACCCTCTTCTGTACCTATGGACGTTGTACAGCCAGCGGCAACTCCGGCTGCAAGAAGACAGATTGTTGCAAGTGTTGAAGTCAAGGCTTTTGCTGCAAGGAAAAATATGAATTACGGTTAGTAGATTTCATTTCGTTTTCTGCTCTTCTCTACGAGTTATTCCCAGAATTATTGGTGTGACCGCAAAATACAACAGAAGTGGAATAACAGTACTTTGTGAAAGCAACCTATCAAAACAGTGGCTTCAGAAGTGTAAAGGTAGGTAAGGTAAAAGGTGTTTCCATAACCTATGCGGTCGTTGAGGAGCGAGATGTCAGAGACCTCAGCTTCTCCAGGGGAAGTATATTGAGGCCGGCGCCCATCTCCTCTCCCTCGCTGCTTTACCTTCCCTGACCCTAAAGAAGGCAAATACCCATTTACAGCTGGGTGAACTTGGGGACTGTACTGAAGCCAAGGCACACAAAAGGTCATCCATTCACTTGGAAACCACGCTTAACGCTGCCTAACCTTAGCTTAGGGGAAGTAAGATCTCTGACCACTGCGTTATCCCGTCCCATGATGCTGACATTTTTAGGATTAATTGTACATAACAACAATTTATGAAGATAATAGTTTCACTTTTTTGTGAGGACAAAATTTAGGAAAAAAAACACTTTCATAACTTTGGTTGTGAAAACAACCTATCAAAGTAATGGGTTTGTGAATCCTGAACAGTGGATTTCTGGAACTGGTGAATGAAACACATTTCTGCCTCAGTTTTCTTGCTCGGTAGAAAAGTGTGCAAGAAAATGGAAGCAGGTAACAATGGTCGTTCTAAGGGGAGAAAACTCCTTTAACAGACACCTCAGCAATGACTGGAGCCTGTGTCTTTTAGATTACCGAGTTACGAGATTTACCTTCTAGCCACTTGTGCTATTTTGAAAATAATAGGGATGAATGTAATGCTAACTGTAACAGAATGAACTTGATTGAAGACAGAACAAATCTCGATCATAATGACTTGAGAAAGTCCCAAAGTATTGAAATCTAACTTTCGTCTTCATTCTCAAAGTACACGTCTGTTTATTTGTTGAGTTCGTTTTCTTGTGATATTATTGGAGTTTATTCCTTTTTATCTTTTTTTCGAGAATAATGGTTTAAGCACACATGTGGGGCGTTTTTTTTACATCTAGTCCCAGTGTATATGCAGTTTTTGTAAATTTTCTTCACACACAATGGCTTACTCTTCCGAAAAGCGGAACCGGTTTTAACGTGTGCGCAAGCTGTTCTGCGTATATGTTCACACATGGGAAATCGGTTTATAGTCTTATCTAATGATTTATTAAGCTCAATGCGATGACTGTTTAGGAATACCTGTCTTTTCTTCTCATTGATATAATTATGTTGCTCTTGAGTTCCTATTGCAGAAATATTCCAACCATTATGATTTACTGATGATAAGCTTGTATGTACTTCAAATCTTGCTTTGAAATAAACCTAACCTTGTTGACCTTTACTCCAGCTTCCTCCCCTCCTCCCCCCTTTATATTCAGCGTGTTCATACTCGTGTCTGTGTGTGCTTGAATGTGTGGGTACAGGGACAGAGGGAAGATGTGGACCTGGTATTGGGGATTTAAGTAAAATAATCAGTTGGCTTGAGGACGGTTTGGTTTGCTACCAGCTCCTCAGCGCCTGGGCTTTATCACAGTTCTTGATTAAACCATTGACGCTGGGGGCAACAGTAAAGTGAGAGGCTGTATGACCAGTGGCTTTCCCACTCATGGAATTCCACTTTACAGCTTAGTCTTTAGTGATCGACTATGACTCTCTGACTAGGAGGCTTGACTCGCACAGTCCTTATGTGCTGCAGCCCTGGGGGCTGGTTGGCCTTTGGAGAACATCTCCAATGCTGACTGTCCTTATGCCCACTTGGCCGAGAGAGTGGGGATGTACTGTGGGCAAGGCATCTCCACTATAATCAAATTTCTGCCCAGTTTCCAAAACAGCAGCTGCCTCCTCTGCTGTTTTGGAGGTCATCGTCGGACACGACGGACAAACATACATACATGCCAGAAAGGCACTATGGTGACACTGAGAGTAGCTGATATACCAAAATGCTGGCACACATCAGTTAACTCTGCAACTGACAGCTTTCTGAACCAATGACAGGTGACGTGCGTCATATAAAACGTGTATTCTCCCGTGGGGATGCCAGGAGCCAGTCGATATAACAAGCATCCCCCATCTTCTGGAAATTCTGTGCTAGGAATTCCCTCTTTTCTATCCCTTCGTTTCTGATTCGTCCCTTTGGTTCTTGTCACCAACTTCTTGTCTATTTTATGTCTTCTTGGTCCACTCACTTGCTTTTTGTTGTTGTTTTTTTCCCCAGAAAGACTTAAACTATAACAATTCTCTTCCAAGCCGAAGTCGAATGCGCTGGGCCTGACTAGTTATTTTATTTATTTGTTTATTTATTTATTCTTTTATATCGAGGATAATGGAATAAGCACTTATGCACATTTTTACATCCAGTCCCCGTGTGTATGCGGTTTTGTAAATTTTGTCATCCGTTCCCACCGGCACACAATGCAACAAGCAGACGGCAGCTAGGCTAGTCAACATGTCACTGACCAGGGACTGCCCATCTTGAGGAAAGTGGTAGTGGACAAGAGGGGTATGGTGACCTCCCCCCTCCCCTCCACCACCACTGTCGAAGATAACCCGTGGTGTCCACCTTAACTCTATGCCGATCAAAGCCTGGACTTATCACCCGTAACTGCCGTCTTCCCTGTTGTTGTGCTCTAACCAGACAGCGAGACTGGGGTGACCTCTCCATTGCGCAGGTCTGGGAGAAAGGTATGTGGAGGTTTAGTGCTGCCCATACAACAGCCCCCACGCCCACCCCACTCCCACTATACACGCACGCACGCACGCTCGCGCGCACACACACGCAAGCAGGCACGCACGCACTCACAAGGATTTTTCTTCTGGGGTTAACATCAGTGCCAATTCCACTCTCCCCTGTAAAGTCCTTCGGATGAGACTATAAACCGAGGTCCCGTGTGCGAACGCACCCAGAAACAACATCTTGCGCACACGTTCAAAACCCGTTCCGCTTTTAGTAAGAGTAGGCCATCGTGTGCCGGTGGGAACGGATGACAAAATTTACAAAACTGCATACACACGGGGACTGGATAAAGAAAAAAGCACATGGAGTGCTTATTCCATTATCCTCGATATAAAAAAGAATAAAATAAATATCAGGAGCAACTGGTTTTAAGGCGTCAGAGACCTGCCTTCGCCCCTCCGACTATCAGTCAACATAGTTCCTAGAGGTTAGGGGCTAAGCCTCACAGAAAGGCCAAGAGCTGCTTTGGTTGTCAGAGACTATTTGAGGTGTACGCCTTAGGGAGCACTTTTTAGGTTAAAAAGAGAAAAAGGAAAGGAATTCCCATAACCTTTGAGGTCTTGGAGGGGAGGGAGTGAGATGTCAGAGACTTTAGCTTCTCTATGGTCCAGCATGTTGAGGGCGACGCCCATCTCCTCTCCATTGCTTCTTTACCTTCCCTGACCCTAAAGAGGGCAGGTAACCCTTTACAGCTGGGTGAACTGGGGGACTGTACGGAAGCCATGGCTCTGACCACTGAGCTTCGAGCGGGGTTGCCAACAGTCCCCCACTCCACCCAGCTATAAATGAGTACCTGCACTCTTTGGGTTCAGGGAAGGTAAAGCAGCGAGGGAGAGGAGATGGGCGCGCCTTCAATATGCTGGCCCCTGGAGAAGCTGAGGTCTCTGACGCCTCGCTGCCCAACGACCACATAGGTTATGGGAACACTGTACTTTCATGTTTCAATTTTTAGATAGTGGGCAAGTATTCCCACTCCCTGGCTATCACAACCTTTTTTTCTTCTTTTTCTAAAAAATTCTTTTACATCGAGGATAATGAAATAAGCACTTATGTGCTTTTTTAAACATCCAGTCCCCCGTGTGTATGCGGATTTGTGATTCTGTCACCTGTTCCCACCGGCTTACAATGGACAAACTCTTACGAAAAGCGGAACAGGATTTAACGTTACAGAACCTTACATACGCAGAAGGCCACAAAAAACGTGGTACCCGAAAGGGTGATCAAGCGGTAATCCACCCCACTGGAAAGCAAAAAGGTCACCGAGTCCACGTCCATCTAAGGTCGGACATTTTTTCTTCTCATCCACTGAACCATAACTTGTGGTCAGGCTGGCAGTCTTTCAGAGGAGATGATAAACCGGTGTTTTGTTTGCAACAAGCATTTAGCGTTTGTAAAAGAACCCAAGGCAAAAAAAGATTGTTATGTATCGCAAGCATTTACCCTCGTGGAGAAACAAAGAAATACACCCGCAGGAGAAAACAAAAGGGGTCCAGGGGAATTATTATGCTCTTGCTAGTGATAATGCACTCTCTCGGAGGAGAACAGTGTGAATTTGATAATTATGAAGAAATCGACGGACGCTGTAGCCGAGTGGTTTGACTTCAATCTCATGAATCCATGAAGTCTTGTGCTTGAAAATCGGTGGCGTCTTGTTAAAACAAGGTTCGGGATTTCTACGATCTTCTCTCCCATGTCATCTTCAAATGCAGACCTGCCTGTGCCTTACTTCCCTGTGTGTGTGTGTGTGTGTGTTTCCATTTCTATCTCTTTTTTTTTTTAATTTCTATTTTTTTTTTTTCGAGGATAATGGAATAATGCACTCATGTGGTGTGGTTTTTTATGTGTGTGTGTGTGTGTGTGTGTGTGTGTGTGTGTGTGTGTGTGTGTGTGTGTGTGTGTGTTGTGTCTAGGTGTGTATACATGCAGAAGATCAAATACGAACGCTAAAGATCCTGTAATTCATGTCAGCGTTCGGTCGGTTACGAAAGCACAAAGAAGATACCCAACAAACTTCCCCGAAATCGGAATGCCGCTACCTTCATGGTGGACAAAAACGGGTCGCAAAATCTCACCATGAGTGAACCTTGTAAATCTAGCCGAGGAACGAAAAAAAAACCTGTAAAGAAATCTGATGTGACCGACAGTACTATACAATGCTATATAATGACAAAGTCATCCATTTAAAAACAATACAACACTGCGGGATAGCTCAGTGGTCGGAGCACTCGCTTTCCCCCAGCCAAGTTAAGCAGCGTCGAGCGTGGTTACCAGTTGGATGGGTGACCGTTTGCGCGCCTTGGCTTCAGTACAGTTCCCCCAGTTCACCCAGCTGTAAATGGGTACCTGCCCTCTTTAGGGTCAGGGAAGGTAAAGCAGCGAGGGAGAGGAGATGGGCGCCGTCCTCAATATGCTGGCCCTAGAGAAGTGAGGTCTCTGACGCCTCGTTCCCCTACGACCTTATAGGTTATGGGACTCCTTTACCTTTACCTTTTACAACACTGCTGCATTGTTGTACGACAGGTACACGACACGATACAACGAGACACGACATTGCAGCGCAATAGAGTTCATAGCATGTAATACAACACGACATAATGCAACACAACACAACACAACACAACACAACACACAAAAGACAATGCGAGGGAGTAGAATACAACTCGACACATAGCCATGCATGATCATCACCATCATCAGCAGCAGCAGCAGCAGCAACTGCTGTAGTTTCATGACCTAGATGGTTATCTTGGGAGGGGGGGGGAGGGAGGGAGGGACACAAAAGAAGCGTTGGTCAACAATTTTCGCCAGGTTGGTCTGTCTCCATTTTTATTTATTTATTTATTCTTTCATATCGAGGATAATGGAATAAGCACTTATGTGCATTTTTACATCCAGTCCCCGTGTGTATGCGGTCTCGTAAATTTTGTCATCTATTCCCACCGGTACACAATGGCCTACTCTTACGAAAAGCGGAACAGGATTTAACGTGTGCGCGCGCAAGAAGTTCTGCGTGCGTTCGCACCACGGGACCTCGGTTTATAGTCTCATCCGAAGGACTTTTTGGTAGAGTGGAGTCTGCACTGATGTTAACTCCTGGGGAAAATATCCTCCTTGAACGGGAATCGAACCCGGGTCGTCAGATTGCGAGCGCAATGTTCTGACCACTAGGCTATCCCGTCCCCAGCTTCTGGCAGCAATACAGCCGTGTCAAGGCCGGTACCGTCTTTGATGCTCTTGGTCCATTTACCTCCCCCTGTCTTTTTGTCGTTCCTTAGCTACACCTCCAACGTTCACCAACCGTGATATTACTGCGTATCCCACTGTTGTTTTTTTCAAAATATTCTCCGCCATTAGGTAGCCACATTCCGACTTCGGAGGTGATGTCTAAACACGACAACTGTGCGAATGCGTTTTTTGAAACTTTTGTCATCCGTGCCTACCGTCACAAAACGGCCTACTCTTCCGAAAGGCGGAGCGGGGTTTTAACGTGTGCGCGAGATGTTCTGCATTGCATTCGCGCGCTGGGTCTTGGATTATAAGTGTCATTCGAAGGACTTCGACATTCAGTTTGATTTATATTAATAACTGATAAGAGCTTTGGGCTTTGACAAATGATAACTTTTAAGTTTGATCATAAGAAGGTGATGTTCCCTTGACATATATTGTCGTTGTGTTGCAAGTTGTCAGAATCCTCAGCTTCTCTAGGGGCCAGCATATTGAGAGCCGAGCCCATACCCATTTACAGCTGGGTGAGCTGGGAAACTATCCTGAAACCAAGGTTCGTGAACGGTCACCCATCCACTAGGCAACCACGCTCGACGCTGCTGAACCTTAGAGTGTTCTGACCACTGAGCTACCCCGTGATCATAAGTACAGCTAATGGGGTCCGTTAAATTTCAGACAAAGTCAAAGTACCGCGTGGTAAAAAATCTTCTCTTTACTTCAAAGTAGCTCAGCGGTAAGAGCACTTGCTTTTCCCAAGCTTAAGTTAAGCAGCGTTGAGCGTGGGTGACCGTTTGCGCGCCTTGGCTTTAACACAGTCCCCCAGTTCACCCAGCTGTAAATAGGTACCTGTCCACATTTAGGGTCAGGGAAGGAAAAGCAGGCGAGGGAGAGGAGATGGGCACCGCTCTTAATATGCTGGCCCCTGGAGAAGCTGAGGTCTCTGACGCCTGCCTCGCCATCGACCACATAGGTTATGGGAACACATTTACCCTTTTTTAACCTGTAGCAACTCTCTGAAATGTCTTCTGTTCGAGAGATTAGGCGTCGGAGAGTAGCTGCAGGCAAGCGGTTAGGGTTTCTGCTAAGTGTCTGTTTGAGGGGTCATCTGGTGTGTTCATTTCCATGATAGACACTATAGCCGACTGGTTAAGGCCGCTCGGCTTCAATCCCATGGGTCCATGAAGTCGTGGGTTTGAATCTTGGCGGTGTCTGGCGGAATTAAGGGTGGGGATGTTTTCAAAATCCTCGGCCAACGTAAGTTCAGACTGGCCAGTGCCTAAACTCCCTTTGTGTATTATATACAAGCAGAAGATCAAATTCGCACGTCAAAGATCCCGTCATTCGTGTCAGCGTTCGATGGGTTATTACGGAAACACAAACATACCCAGTATACATCCCCGAAGTCGGAATGCGGCTACCTTCGTGGTGGGCAAAAACGGTCGCATGAGCAAAATCTCACCATTGGTGAAAATCAGAGCTCTAGCCCAGGAACAACAACTCCCATTCCTTGCCATTGCATTCCACTGCAACCCTGTGGATCAGACTCAGCATTGAAGTGTCGTGTGCTAGTACATTTATAACAGCTCGTGTACACAGGCAGTCCAACCTGCATCCCCTCAATAGGCTTTTTTTTCGGGGGGGATGGTTTTGTTTGGGGTTTTCGGGGGCGGGGTGGGGTGTTGGGTGGGTTATTTTTTATTTGTTTGTTTTGTTGCTTTTTTTCGCTTATGAATGTGTCACTTATTGTCTCATATCACTATGTGTGAATAGACTTTAAGCCAAACAATAACAGACTACTTATGCTCAGAGGGACAGAGTGTGTTTCTAAACTACCTTGCAGCGAATGGTTACTGCACGAATAACAAGACGAGGACCATACTCTAAATCATTCGGGGACGAGTACTTACGGACTTGTGCATGTCCAAGGAATCCCATGACAGTTGAAAATCGAAGAGAGCAGGGAAGTACCTCCCGAATCCCCTGGCAAAATTGGTAGGTTTAATTCCCAACTGTATCCCTGGAGTCGGAATGTACCTTCCTGAACACACACACACACACACACACACACACACACGCACGCACGCACGCACACACACTCACACACACACACACACACACAACACACACACTCACTCACTCACACACACACACACACACACACACACACACACACACACACACACACACACACACACACACAACACACACACAACACACACTCACACACACACACACACACACACACACACACACACACACACACACATATATAAACACATTCGCGCGCGTGCATGTCACGGTAAGTAATATCAGTTAGCCGCAAGTTTGTTTCCAAATGAAAAAGAGACATCGTGGGTTTTGTATGGCTGGTTGTTTGGTTGGGGTCTTTTGCTAGTGAAGGTTGCTTTTGGAGTTATTGGGTTGGGCTTGTTTTCGCCACCTATCTATCTATTTTGGGACGGGATAGCTCAGTGGTTAGCGCACTTGCTTTCCCCAAGCCAATGTTAAGTAGCATCGAGAGTGGTTACCGCTTGGATGGGTGACCGTTTGCGCGCCTTAGCTTCAGTACAGTCCCCCCAGTACACCCAGCTGTAAATGAGTACCTGCCCTCTTTAGGGTCAGGGAAGGTAAAGCAGCTAGGAGAGGAGATGGGCGCCGCCCTCAATATGCTGGCCCTAGAGAAGCTGAGGTCTCTGATGCCTCGCTCCCCTACGACTAGAACACCTTTACCGTTACCTTATCTATCTATCTATCTATATGCTTATATGTCCGTCATTATATCCATTTATCTGTCTACCTATCTATCTTCCTATATGTCTGCCCTGTATCTGTATACCTACCTACCTATCTATCTATCTCTGTCTCTATCTTTTTATTTTTTTCTTCTGTCTGTCTCTGTGTATTTTTCTATCACAGTATTTGCTCATATCTAGTTTTAAGATATCAAAAGCGTGGACTACCTAGTTACTAAGTGGAAATTTTTGTGACACCCGACTTTCTTTCTCCCTTCAATCTTTCCTTCGTCTTCCAGTCTCCCTGACCTGCAAGCAATGCGCACACAGTTCTCTCAGCGTTTCTTTGAACTTGGACCCCAGAAAACAGTAGACGAAGAAGTTGAAGGAGGCATTGATGTAGGAGAACAGCTCAAAGAAACTGACGAGGAAGTTAAAAGCGTTGTAATACCGACCATAAAGACTCATATCGGGAACAGCCAGCATGCACACACCTAGAGCCAGCAGAGGAACAGAGCAGACGACAAAGAGGACCGATATCCCAATGAGCATGCGCGTTAAAGCGACTTCCCGTGTAGACAGCGTGGCGGAAGCGGTCTGTTCCCGCCATGTTGCAATTTGTCTCAACTTGACGAAAGTCAAGATGGTGGTGGTGGAAACGACGGCAATGTAAATGCCGGGCAGTAGCAGACTGATCACCAGTCCCGTGAGGGTATCGACTACTTCCTTGTTCTGGACATAGAACGTGCTGGGGTAGATTGTCTTGGATGTGGTGCCAGACACGGGGTCCAAAACGCAGGCCACGCTCCATCGACTCGCTCCAAAATAGGTCAAGCACAAGAGCAGAACAGCGGCAACAAGAATGATGACGCCTGTGGTTTTGGTCTTGAGAATCTGCTGAGAGTGAAGGGGCCTGAACACGCACAGACACCGCTCACAGGCAATCACGGTGGACAAGAAACCAGACACCCAGCTCGTCCCTCGGATGAACATCAAATGGTTGTTGACCACGAATTCGAACACCGGGCCTATTCCTGACGCTGCGATAAACTGACCGTAGAGCTTGTCGACGCTGTAGACAAAAGAATGCAGCATGTACAGAGAATCGCTCAAGGAGAGGGAGAAGAGACACAGGTTGACGCGTTCTCGCAGCCCCTGTTTGCAGAAGACGATCATGTTGAGGATGTTGGTGGGGGCGCTGATGGAGAAGAGGATGGGCAGGAAGATGACAGCCACGGCCTTGTCCATCGCCATCTCCACCTCTCTGCTGATGATGTTGTCTGGGTTGTCCCAAGGGATGAAGTCTCCAGGCTTCACTGACAGTACAACACAGCCTTCTGGGGCTTCTGCAGTAGCTGTGTAGTTCTTCATCTTCTCAATCATCGTGCGAGATTCACCAGATGTCACGTTTTGATTAGTGAGATTGTTACTGTTCATAGTTTCAAAGACTGTGTCTGTTGCCAAAACCTAAGAATGATTCAATTATTCTCTAAAAGGTATGTGGAGCGATATGTTTTAACGATTTCACTTTGTGAGTGAAATGTTGATGCTGTTCCTATTTTTAGACCTTGGTAAGAAGGAAGATAGCAGAATGGTTAAGATGTTCACCTGCCTTACAGGTGAATCGTGATTCCCAGCCTTGCCTTCCTTCCCAGTTTGACGCGAAAATCGAACTGAATGTCAAAATCCTTCAGATCAGACAATACACCAAGGTCATGTGTGTGTGTACGCACGCAGAACATCTTGTACACACCTTAAAAACCTGTTCTGCCTTTCAGAAGAGTATGGTATTTCGCACCAGCAGGAACAAATGATTTTTTAAAAACGCATGCACACAGCTGTTGTGTTTCGACACCATCCCCGAAGTCGGAATGCAGCTACCTAAATGGTGGTGTAAATACGGTCGCATACACAAAAGCCTCGTTACTAGCAAACCTCAGAGCTGTAGCCAAGAAACGAAAAAAATAGACCTTGGTAATAATAATAATAATAAGAAGAAGAAGAAGAAGAAGAAGAAGAAGAAGAAGATATGAATTTTATATATAGCGCTGAATCTTGTAAAACAAACAAAATCGAAGCGCTTGCACTCAAATCATTTTACACGCATGCAACTTTCATCAAATAACATAACATATTTCAAGTTTATGCACAACACACACGCATGCACACACCACACACACGCACGCACACACACACACAACACCACACACACACACACACACACACACACAAAACCTTTTTGGGATAAAGGAAGTATATCCATTTCCTGTAATCGATTTTTAGAAAACATCACAGACTCTTGCCTGTGCCTACTAAATGATGGCAGTGTCACGAGAATACCTGACATTTGTACTCACAGAGCATCAGCATTAGATTTGTCTTTGATATCTTCTGCTCTTGCTCCAGAATGTACATGGGTAACAAATGAAGATACATTGGGCAGTGATCATCTACCTATTGTAATAGCATTTAATGAAATGCCAATCCTCTGTGACACTGAAAAAGACACGATTCCAAAATTTAAATATAAAGAGGCCAATTGGGAAAAGTTTAAAAGTATTCTTGCTGCCTACAATACAAACAGCTTAGATTCTGATAATATTGACCAATTTTATTCCACTTTTACAAATGCCATTATTCAAGCTGCGCACTTATCAATTCCCATCATTAAATCACTTAAATCAAAAAAGTGTTCAGGGAATGTTTGGTGGACACCTGCTTGCGAAGAAGCAGTGACTAACAAGCATTTAATGTTCAAAATATATCTAAAAAATAAGACATCAGAAAACCATGAAAAACAGAAACAGGCAAAAAATTATTGCAACATGGTCATAGCTCAGGCAAAGCGACAATATTGGTCGTCATTTTGTTCTAGTGACATATCAAGTCATACAGATCTTAAAAAAGTGTGGAAAAAATTTCATGAAATGAGAAAAGGTGTGACTTTACCAACTTGTCCGATTAAGCTAAAAAACAAAGAATTTCCATCCAATGCAGAAAAGGCTGAGGCTTTTGCAGTATGTTCTCAGAATCCATGTGTATTGAAGGTCTCTCAGTTAAAAGCAGTAAGTACAGAAAATCTGAAGAGATCAAAAAAGAATATGAAGACCCACTTTCTAATAACACCGAATACATTAATGCCCCAATAACAATCAATGAAGTAAAAGATGTATTACATTCTCTTCCTAATAAGAAAACATCTGTTGGATTAGATGCCATATCAAATGATATGCTTAAACATTTACCAGAAAAATTCATTTTTCTATTACATAAACTTTTCCAAAAGTGTTGGACTGAAAGTTAATGCCAGTAAGCTGGAAGCAGTCTATCATTGTTCCTATTCATAAGCAAGGAAAGCCTAAAAATGACAAAACTAGTTACAGACCCATAGCACTGACTTCCAACACAGGTAAGCTAATGGAACGAATCATTCTAAGAAGGATTGTATATTATTGTCAGAAAAATAAGGTAGTTCCAATCAATCAAGCAGGCTTTCAAAAAGGCAGATCTGCAATTGATAACCTAGTTAAACTAACAACACAAGTCAAACAACAGTTTGCAAGAAGAAAAATTTACTTGCAACATTTTTTGATGACAGAAAAGCCTACGACCAAGTCTGGCATGCTAAATTACTGCATAAATTGAAGACTATTGGATTATCTGGGCATGTTTATTATTATATCAAAAGCTTTTTATGTAAAAAGAAGTATACAAGTGAGAGTAGGGAATACATATTCACAACTAGGTCACTCCATATGGGTTTACCACAGGGTTCTGTTATAGCCCCCTTTTCTGTTTAATATACTGTTATATGATCTACCCACAAAAATGTCCAAAGATATCACCCTAGTACAATATGCTGATGATATATGTATGTGGATGAATGTCACTATGAAGCGCAGTACAACAAAGAGGATGCTTCATTATACCAAAAGATCTATCAAAAAGAGTTAGATAATTTATATAAATATATTTTTGAAAATGGTCTGACATTTTCCACAGAAAAAACGCATATTATGCTTTTTAACATGGCAGTGATCCAGATACACTACCACAGTTTAGGATTGGAGGGAGCTAATTCAGTACACAAATACTGTCAAATTTTAGGCATCTTACTTACATCAAAATTGAATTGGAATGCTCATATTGGATACATTTTAACAAAAGCAAGAAAATGTATTAATTTTTTTTAAATGGTTACCAGACAGTCTTGGGGACAAGATATGGTCACTTTGAATGCTTAGCTACGTCACTTGTACGATCCAAGCTGTCTATGGACAAGAAGTCTTTTTTAGTGCTCCTAATTTTTTACTGAAAAAACTCCAAAGTGTAGACTGTAAAGCATATAAACTTGCACTTGGTGTACCATTCCACACCTCCACCATAGGAACTTATAACGAAATTGGGGAACTTCCCCTAGCTGAATACCGACAACTTTCATGTGCCAAATATGTTTTACGCAGCACAACAAATGAAAACTTTGTTTCTAGTGAAATAGAAGTCGAAGCAAAAACAAATTATCCTAAAAGAGCTAGAAATATTTCGTGTTTAACGCCTATTGGTACGTATGTATCAGACCTTTTTCAAAAGTCTGAACTTAATGATTATGAATTAGAAATGCAGAAAGAAGCTTTGCCATGCCCTTCGTGGGAAATAAATAAAGCACATTTTGATATAGAATGTACTAGTGAAAAAAAGAATGAAAACCAAAACATCATGGTTGCAGATATCCAATCACATATTGAAAATAAGTATATTGACAACTTAAAAGTATATACAGATGGGTCAGTTTTAGAAAATAATGAAGCTGGTTCAGCATTCGTCATACCAGCTCTAAAAACAGAGAAATCATGCTATCTTGGTAAACATCATTCAATATTTACAGCTGAACTTGTTGCAATTCTTATGGCTCTTCACCATATTCTTGATTCTGTTTTTCCCATCATTCCTATCTTACTATGTGTAGACTCTAAGTCAGTACTATATGCTATCAAATCCCCAAATTCCAAGAAAGTATCCAGAATCATTTTTGAACTTAAATATGTCATACACCTTTTAAGTTTAAGAGGTATTCCTGTTTCCTTTTGTTGGGTACCTTCGCACGTTGGAATTTTTTTCAAATGAGTGGGCTGACAGAGCTGCAAAAAGGGGGGCAAGACATCATTTGGAATCAATAGAACTGCATGTTCCATTATCTCTTCAGGAGGGATACCGTTTATTAGAACAAACGTCGTGGAGTAAGTGGAGAGAATCTGATCAATTCAAGGAACGATCTTTAAAGAGTTGCCTGACTAATAGCTTATTTCATGCTACAGACTCCTTCTCAAACAAACTTAAGTATCGCAACCACGAGAAGAGTTAATACACTATATTTTAGAATAAAATTAAATGCATTTATAACAAAATTTTGTAAAAATGTCAGGTGCCTCTGTGGGAACATATTTCCAACACTCACACTGTTTGAGTGTCCAATTGTAAAACCTTATTTTACCCACATTTGTGAGCAGTCTGTGGAAACTACTTTAAAAATCAAAATTAGCCTTTGCCATTGTTAAATGTCTATTGCACAGCCCAGTAGAGTATTTGTTGTAGTTACTTTATAGTTGTTTCATGTTAACAATCTGTTGAATTTAAATTTTTGCTCATGTTTAAGATCTCCTCCCCCCCCCCCCCCATTTTGATTGCATGAAAATTCCAACACACTTGTTACCTAATCAGTCTTTTCTCTGTCCATTCCCTTCTAGTTCCACTACATTTTCCACATCCCTCGTCTAATATCACTGGTGTGAACAGACGTTAAATTGAAGACAACAACAACAACAACAACACACACACACACACACATACACACACACTCTCACACACACACACATACATGCACACACACACACACACACACACACACACACACACACACACACACACACACACACTTAGGGGGTGATGAAGGAGGTGAAGGATGCTGTTGAACAAGTAGGAACAGATATGAGGAGAAAAGTCTCAGGTAGCAAATAAGTGCGTTTTGAGGGTGGATTTGAAGGTATCAAGTGAAGGCTTTTGGCGAAGTGAAAGAGGGAGTTCATTCCAGGTGGATGGACCAGAAACAGAGAAAGAGCGACGGCCACCAGTGGTTTGTTTGGTATCTGGTTTGTCTGGTAACTGACAACAGACTGCCTGGAGGTGAACCAAGCCACAGCCAAAACTCAGGCACCAGGCCTGACAGAACTCATCGTGTGTGTGTGTGTGTGTGTGTGTGTGTGTGTGTGTGTTGTGTGTGTGTGTGTGTGTGTGTGTGTGTGTGTTGTGTGTGTGTGTGTGTGTGTGTGTGTGGTGTGTGTTGGTGTGCCCCTGTACGTGTTGTGTTTTCTGTATGTGTTTTAACTGGGATTGGAGGAGAGGATAGCCTTGTGTTTATGAGTAATAATTTCACTGCGTCCAAGGCTATTTTGGGAGGGGAGGAGGGGCAAATAAAGGCAGAAAATTAGTGCTGCGTGATGATGATGATGATGATGATGATGATGATGATGATGATGATGATGATGATGATGATGATGATGATGATGATATGATGACGACGACGACGACAACGACGATGTCGATGACAATGAAAATGACGATCATGAAGTCTGATGCTTTTACGGCTGTTGTTTCTTATTGTTGCTTGTTCTTGTTTTTGTGTTACTATTATGATTCTTGTTGTGATTATTGTTGTTCTTCTTGTATCATCATCATCATCATCCTTCATCTCTCCACAGCATTGCCCTGACATGTAAACTCATTTTGTGATCACAGCGTGCATGCATACAGAAAATAGACGTCTCAGAATTTCTGTTACTTTCTGTAGTCTCTTTTTTATGCCATTTCTTTTGGTATTCTTACAATTCTGATTTTTTAAAAACAACACGTTTACTGTCAACAGCATAAATTTCTGTTGTACTCTTTCCGTTTTGAAAAAAATAATCTTTAGCTGTTTGCTGTCAACAGCATTTCTTTTCTACTGGAAAAAAAATCATCTTTAGCTGTTTGCTTTCAAACAGCATTTCCTCTGTACTCTTTTCATTCCTAAAAAAATTCCCCTTTACCTCTTTGCTTTCAACAACATTTCTCATTGTATTCTTTCCATTCTGGAAAAAAAAATCCCACTTAAGCTGTTTTCTGTCAACAACATTTCTTTTGTACCCTTTCCATTCCTACAAAATTCTCCTTTACCTCTTTGCTTTCAACAACATTTCTTTTTTTATTCTTTCCATTCTGGAAACAAATCTTTATAACTGTTTGCTGTCAACAACTTACCCTTTTGTATTCTTTCCATTCTGAAAAAAAAACATTCATCTCTGTTTGCTTTCAGCAGCATTTTTTTCTTTACTTTTTCCGTTTTGAAAAAAAATCCCTCTTTAGCTGTGTGCTGTCAAACAGCATTTTTTTGGTACTCTTTCCATTCTGAACCACACACAAAAAATCCTCTTTAGCTGTTAGCTGTCAACAAACTGATCGGGACTCTATCTGGAGGGATGGAGTGACCGGCACCTCACCAGTGCAAATGCCCAAACAGTCTGCATCCGCAAGTGCTATATAGACAGTTTTGTACATGCTGTCCTCTTGCGTGATGGATGAAAGCAAGAACTACTTCAATACAACTAAAGTGACTCGTGGCTAGTGTGGGGTCTACTCTAGTTGGTGGCCCTGTGGCGACCTGACATTATCATTCGATGATCACTGATTCTGGGACCGGAGTAAAGTGAAGAGGCAGACAGAGAAAACGATGGGAAGACCATTTCAGAATGTGGACTAGCCTTGGGTGGAACGATTTTGCTACGGAAAGCAGAGGACCGCGGGGGAGTGGAGGAAGCTGGTTGCAAAATCTTCAGTGGTTCCCCCATGGTCTTTGGGACTACGGGATAGGTGAAGGTGAAGTAAAGTGAAAAGTGGGAGTAAATCTCTCTCTGTTTATCTGTCTCTGTCTGTCAATGTCTCTCTCTCTCTCTCTCTCTCTCTCTCTCTCCTCTCTCTCTCTCTCTCTCTCTCTCTCCTCTTTTCTCTCTCTCTCACTCTCTCTCTCTCTCTCTCTCTCTCTCTCTCTCTCTCTCTCTCTCTCTCTCTCTCTCTCTCTCTCTCTCTCTCTCTCTCTCTCTCTCTCTCTCTCTCTCTCTCTCTCTTGCTCATTTTCTTGTTATTTGAATGCGTTGTTGTGTTACTGTCATCAACACTAAAGGGATTTTAAAAATCAGTTAACAATCTTGCGCACACGTTAAATCCTGTTCCGCTTTTCGTAAGAGTAGGCCATTGTGCGCCGGTGGGAACGGATGACAAAATTTACAAAACTACATACACACGGGGACTTGATGTAAAAGAGCATATAAGTGCTTATTCCATTATCCTCGATATAAAAGAATAATAGATAAATAAATAAATAAACAAATGAATAATAGAAAAGTGTCGAAAGCTCTTGGGCCCATTTACATACGGGAAAATGTCTTAAATGTTAAAATTAAAGTGAAATGAAAACATACATGTTGCTATGTATATTTTATTTTATTTTATTCTTTTATATCGAGGATAATGGAATAAGCACTTATATGCTTTTTTACATCCAGTCCCCGTGTGTATGCGTTTTGTAAATTTTGTCATCCGTTCCCACCGGCACACAATGGCCTACTCTTACGAAAAGCGGAACAGGATTTAACGTGTGCGCAGGATGTTCTGCGTGCGTTCACACACGGAGCCTCGGTTTATTGTCTCATCCGAAGGACTTTTGGGGAGCGTGGAGTCGGCACTGATGTTAACTCCAGGGGGAAAATATCCCCTTGAACGGGAATCGAACCCGGGTCGTCATATTGCGAGCGCAATGTTCTAACCACTAGGCTATCCCGTTCCTCCCTGGTGAGCCTTGGTAAGAGGGACAGGACCGTATTTTAACGCATTTTGACGCACAGATAAAGCCTATGTTGTTGTAGGCATCCGAATTGTGGGGGATGTCTTTGGTTTTTTTAAAAACCGTCAAGTCATATCAAAGATTCCTCAGAAGAAGTTCAGCAACTCCGAATGTGTAATGATATCTGATTACATTGGTAAATATATTTTATATATTGATAGT
>CM054135.1:28770384-28787884 GCA_028751875.1 Rapana venosa | reverse complement strand
GTAGTGTAGTGTAGTGTAGTGTAGTGTAATGCAGTGAAGTGCAGTGCAGTGCAGTGCAGTGCAGTGTAGTGCAGTGTAGTGAAGTGCAGTGAGGTGCTGTGCGGTGCGGAACAGAGTGGAGTAGATTGGAGTGCAATGTAGTGTAATGTAGTGTAGCGTAGTGTAGTGTAGTATAGTGCCCTCTATTGTATTGTATTGCGTTCCATTGTGTTATCTTGTTTTTCATTATGTGCCACTTTCAGTCGCAGCATATTTCTCTTCAAGAATATCGGACTGCTTTCTGTGGGGAGAGCGTGTCACCACAAAAATAGTGCCACCCGTCCGGTTTTCTCTCTCTCTCTCTCTCTCTCTCTCTCTCTCTCTCTCTCTCTCTCTCTCTCTCTCTCTCTCTCTGTCAACATATTTCCTGTATTGTTTATAAATTCATAATTTCAGGGTAGGATTTTTTTTTTGTGTTTTATTTGTCTTTAGAAGTAATATTTATCGGCCACCCTTGGAAAAAAATATTACCAATCAATCAGGTAATCAATCAGTCTCTCTCTCTCTCTCTCTCTCTCTCTCTCTCTCTCTCTCTCTCTCTCTCTCTCTCTCTCTCTCTCTCTCTCTCTCTCTCTCTCTCTCGCTCTCTAACACACATACGAACTCTCACGCTTACTCACACACACATACACACACTCACGCTCACTCACACACGCATTCACCCACAAACGCACACACACATACGCACACATACACACACACACATACACACACACACACGTTGTTGAAACCTATGTTAGGTTTCGCTGTATCCTTAATGCATACAGAACTACGATGTATCATCCCATTCCAAAGCCAGACACCAAGTTCCTAACTTATAACTGACTCCTTAACTTCTCATTTAACTTCCTACGGAGTCATTACGCGCTGCTGCACTGAATAATTCAGGCAGCATTATCTTAGACTCAATCCCCCCCCCCCCCCCCCCCCTAAATGGTTTGGCTAAGGCTCAGGCCTTGGTACACAACCGCTACAAACAGAGAAAAGCTTGTGTGGTCGGATCATCAGTACAGTGCAGCTCCTCCCTTACGATCACTCGCTGTTGAAGGAGTAATGAATGAGTGTAGGATCTTGGGCAAATTGAAAATGGCAGAGAACTTTCCCTCTCTGGATTTAAATGGGGTCTCATTAAAAAAAATTGGGACGGAATAGCTCAGTGGTCAGAACACTCGCTTTCCCCCAGCTAATGTTAAGCAGCATCGGACGTGGTTACCAAGTGGATGGGTGACCATTTGCGCGCCTTGGCTTCAGTACAGCCCCCCAGTTCACCCAGCTGTAAATGGGTATCTGCCCTCTTTAGGGTCAGGGAAGGTAAAGCAGCGAGGGAGAGGAGATGGACGCCGCCCTCAATATGCTGGTCTCTAACACCTCGCTCTCCTGTGACCACATAGGTTAGTGGATCGTGGTCTAGAGGTAACGCGCCTGTCTAGAAAGCGAAAAGTCCGGGTCGGAAATGTGCGGTGGTTCGAATCCCGTTTGAGCCCCAAACTTTTCCCCCATCCATTAGACCATGAGTGGTGGTCTGGGCGCTAGTCTTTCGGATGAGATGATGAACCGAGGTCCCGTGTGTTACACACAATTATTCAGCGCACGTAAAAGAACCCACAGCAACAAGAGAGTTGTCCCTGGCAAAATTCTTAGGAAAAGCCACATCTGATAGGGAAACGAATGTCTAGTATTTTCTAAAGTTTTGTTCCTGTACCTTTTTATTATCGAAAGTATAAACCGGAAAGAATGGATCAAACAGTAGGTGAAGTAATTTGTTTGTCCTATCGTTTTATGATTTTCTTTTTTTAATTCTTAAAACATTCTTTATTTAAATGTGTGTTTGGATGTGAGCGCGCACGCGCGCAGGTGTGTATGAGTATGTGTGTGCGTGTATATGTGGTAATTTGTATTTTTAATGTATTACGTTATCGATTTTCCTTTTTTTAACTGGTTTAATTCAATGATAAAGGATGCAATAATGTAGTATTTCAGTATAATCATTAAGAAATTTGTTCTTAGATCGATGGCTTGGTGAAAAAAAGCAAATGCATTTCTTATTCAATGTACCATCTGGAAATAAAATTTTGACTTGACCTGACTTGACTTGAAACAAATACAGTTGCAGACTAAAAAACAAAAAAAGGTGGCGCTGCTCTTGTGGCGACGCGCTCTCCCCGGGGAGAGCAGCCAGAACTGCATGCAGAGAAATCTCGTGACTTAAAGTAGTATAAATAAATAAATAAATAAATAAATAAATAAATATGGGACACCTGTACTTTTACTTTACTTCATAAAAATACTCGTGTTGAATTAAGAAAGACTGAGGAGTATGAGGTAGAAGGAACGAGTATACGGGGGCCAGATGGCTTCGAACCACCTACTTACTGCCCACTGAATGTATGAATTAACCTCTTACCTCCCCTATCCCGTAATCTGGTAGACCGTTGGGGCACCACTGAAGAATTTGCAACCAGCTTCCTCCACAGAGCAAATCTTTCCACTCACGCCAGTCCACACTCTGATGTTGTCTTCCCATCGTTTTTCCCTCTGTCTCCCTCTTCATCTCCCTCCTTGTACTGTTCCCTGTAGGACAGTCTTGGCCTGTCCAGATGTTCGTGTGACTTGCCCTTTCCTATGCATTTTACACTTTTACTCGCTATGTCGCCTGCTGCTTCAGTTTCAGTTCTAGGTGGCATTAATACATCATGGAGAACAATAGAGCAATCTGACGACCCGGGTTCGATTCCCGTTCAAGGGGGATATTTTCCCCTGGAGTTAACATCAGTGCAGACTCCAGTTTCTCCAAAAGTCCTTCGGATGAGACTATAAACCGAGGCCCCGTGTGTGGACGCACGCAGAACATCTTGTGTACACGTTAAATCCTGTTCCGCTTTTCGTAAGAGTAGGCCATTGTGTGCCGGTGGGAACCGATGACAGAATTTACAAAAACCGCATACACATGGGGACTAGATGTAAAAAAAAAAGCACATAAGTGCTTATTCCATTATCATCGATATAAAAGAATAAATAAATAAATGGTAGGTTTCTGGGTTTGATGTGACTCTTAATGGAGAAAGTGGGGAAACGCCCTTTTCTTGTCTGTGACAGTGAATGGGTTGGTTGTGCCATTCAGTTGCCGCTGCGTAATGTGCTGCAATGATTTCCCCTGCTGCTTTATTACAAGCAATCAGCATAGTGGATTTTCTTAGGGAAAAGATGTGGTGATTCTAGGTGAAAGTTTATCTTATTGAATACTTGTGGTTTTTGTTGGGTTTTTTTTTATTGAGAGCTTTTTTTAAGCCAAGGCATCTGTGTCTGTTTGTCTGTCTTGTCTGTCTCTGTGTGTGACTCTCTCTCTCTCTCTCTCTCTCACAAAATACAACACAACACCACACACACACACACACTCACACACACACACACACACACACACACACACACACACACACACACACACACACTTGTGTCAAAATTCAACAGATACGTGTGTTGTCTACTGGTGACACGCTCTTCTCCAGAAAAGAAATCAACCTGAAATTCAGGCAAGAGACATCTGTGCTTGACAGTAAGAGACACAGTACAATACCTGATTTCCGTGTTAAATAATGTATTGGAACCATACACTTCAAAAACTGACGTTGATAAAGAAAATAGAATCTAAACAACAACTAAACTTGTGCATAAATAGTTTCTTTGGTCTAGACGCCAGCAGAATATAATTATTCTCACAGATCAACATCTTCTATCTGACTCTGTGGTGTTCACATTATATAACAGCTTTGTTCAAAATACTTCTTCCTGAGGGGTGTCGAGCTTTAAATACTGTGTTACCAGCTAGACAAAGTTTGTTTTGTCAGTCTATTTCTGAACATAACAGTTGAGCGCTTTGATTTGTTGCTTTACAAGATTCAGCGCTATATAAATTCCGTACATAATTATTATTATTATTATTATTATTATTATTATTATTATTATAACACCCTTTTTTTAAAAAAGTTGTCTGGGTACCAAAACTATGGGAGGGGCGTACACAGACTTAACTTGTCCAGTCTGTGATGAGATATTAAGGAAAGGGGCGGGGGAAAGGGGGTAGGGGGGCGGTTCCACCATCTTCCTAAAAACGATTATCCCCAAAATTGTACATGCCTCAGAAGAATGAATTTCACGAACATCTTCAAGAAAAAAAAAACACGTTAGGATTTGAACGGTTTTTTCCATCTCTAGCGATGAGAAAGGACAAGGATCAAAGTGGTGTTCTGATTCAATGGCGAAACGCATCAAACTGAGATACAAAGGCATTTTTGGTATAACAATAACACTTTTAAAAAACAAAACATCAGAAAACAATACTGGTATGTGCGTCTTACTCCCTGAAAAAAATTAAGTCAATTGATTTGAGCCCTTTATTGGAAAAAGAAGTAGACCAGAGATAGATACTTTCAGAAAAACGTCAAAATACTCATGCACGCACACATACACAAGGATTCTATAATGAGTCTACTGCAATACTAACTAAAGCGACGTGCTGGAGAAAAGAGCTAGGAATGTGTACAAACGAGTTAAGAATACAAACAGACGCAGAAAATAATATACAACGTCAAAAACAAATGGAAAAAAATGACAAATTAAATACTAAACACCAAAACCTCCACATGACACTAAACCACAGACCATGCAAAAAGTGGTAAAGAACCACACACGATGCTTGAGAGGTTATGGGTTCGATCTTCTTTCGAGGCAAAGATTTGGGGAAACCATCGGAATCTCAAGAGCTTTTTTTTTTGCTGGTCAGTTTGTTGTGAGTTATGACAACCATCATTACAGGAGCATTATGAGTGGACATCTTTCATCCCGTATCTCTACATAACACCCCGGGCGCACGACACGACTAGACAGTCTGTGGTCTCTCAAAAAAAACCATAGACTACAAAAGTTTTATATATCACCGAGTACGGGAAGTGTCTACAAATGAGAGTTTTGAACCACCTCTCAAGGAAACAGAGAGTCGCACAAATCGCAGGTGTGTCCGGGGTTTAGAAACACGACATTGCGACAGGACTCTGATCATTATGGGAGATAATCCAATTACCTCCCTGTCGCACAGGCAAGCATCATCCAACATCACAAATCTGACTGTGAGCGTGTTGTTCAAATGACTTGGTTATTGCAGCAAGCATATGGACCTGGTGATCGACCCTGCTTGATGTTCTCTGAAACTGAATACCAATTCACTCTATTACACAATCTCCGCTGATCTTCTTGTGAAAGAGAAAATTGTTTCTGACCTTCCGTAGTGATCTCAGTCCTGGGTCATCATCCCTTGCTTCCATACTGCGGCAAATTCCGGTCTCTTGGATGTGTAGATGTATACCAGTCTGCCATTTGAGAGACGTGCTATTTGGAGAAACCACTCTACAGTGGGGGTTTGGCTTAACGCTGGCTCTGCCAACAAGTAATACCAAATTTTTTTTTTTCTTTTGGCTGCCTCGTCCTCTGTGACGTTCCTGTCCTGCTGTTCCCACGTCCCTCATTTCAATCTTTTCTCCGCAGCCATACCCAGATTCCTTAAGCCGCATCCTCAGGGTCAGAAGTCCACACGGAGCCCATCACTGTCAAGCCGCCGTGGGGCCACCAGCTAGAGGGGCCCTACATTGCTGCTGGGTCACTTTGATTTTGCTCAATGGTGCCTGTTCGGAGCAAACGGACGAAGGACTCCATCTACTAATCCCACTACTAACGACAGTAAAGCTCAAACGCGGAACCAGACTCAGTATGGCGCCTACCCCAGGTGTGACTATCACAACATCCCTACAACGACTCTCTCCCGCCAACCCCCAACCTCGAAGGCTTTGACAGTCTCATCGCAGGCACAGAAGCGTATAGGGAAACCAAAACTGAGGTCACCATGAGACCAGAGTAACCATAGCAAAAACTTCGTTCCCACAATAGAGTACCAATCCTTTCAGGTATGCGATTTTGAGAGCATTGCTTAATGTGGCTCCTTGGGTATAGGTTGATGCCTCGGTGTCTTGCGATAAGAAACTGGAGTACACTCCTGTAATAGTCTCAAAGCACACCGCGCTTCCTTAGCATCCTCGATTGTCAGAAAACCCAAATCACTGTGACTCCTGTTGCTCTGGTCTCATGGCGAGTTTGAATTTGATCTTTCTTCTGCCTCTAATTTTTTTTGTGATCAGTAGGCAGTCTCCTACATAAGCTGGGTTAGAACACGTACCACCAAACACCGCCAAAGTGACCGAGTTTTCTGCTAGCATTCTAGCATCCCAACAAAGATGGCTTCTTATCACCTTCGCTACATGAAGATAGGACAGTGTAAGCCTTGATGTTGATGTGACCCTGATGTCCAAATCCCAATGAGCGGCGTGAGAACAGTTAGCATGGGCACTTCACAAAAAGATGGCACAAAAGACTCTTTGCTTCCATGTAACTGTCAGCTGTACTTAAAATGACTTCAAACAAGATATCCGTTTAAAAAAAATTAAACCAAAACAAAAAAACCTTAAACACAGAAGAGGTAGGGTTGTCCATGAAGGGGGAGAAAGGAGTGGGAGATGGGGGAGGGGGGGGGGTGGGTGTGGGGGGGAGGGGGATGATAAGCTCGTGCGTGATTGTGTGCTTCTGCGCGTGCAATGTGGCTATTTATAGCATAACTCAACCACTTTCTTCCTTTTTTTATATTTCACGACAAAATTTTAGACAACAGGAAACGGTGAACTATGTACAGTTGGCTGCTTTAACTCCCCATGGCACTGACATTGCTAATGTGTGGCAACGGTACCAGCGATTTGCATGGAATGACACAACAGACACCGTCAAAGACATCACCCAGTGCAACATGTTCACAACAATGGCATCGGCCTTCCACCAGACACCGGAGTATGTCCCAGGCACTGCGAATATCATGGACTAGAGACATGTAAACTCTCATGCGCAAACAGAGGAAAATAAGTTCATTCACTTGTCCCTGATACTGATTTTGCTTGAAGACTATGGTCCAGAACCACTTAGATAAATAACAGTGTAAATATTTAACACAAAGATATCTTTCTTTCACATAATCACTTTTTGAAGATATGTACATTTTATGACCAAAGCGGAAAAGTGGTTACCACACCATTGTTTCATTATAGAAATGTGCAAAACACCCCCAAATAGTTTTGTTACAAGAAATATATACAAGGCAGTGTTTCAGTCAAGCAAAAATATAATCATTTTGCCATACACGAAGTGATATTCTATTCTTTCCACACACAAAAAGAAAAGAAAAGAGAAAAGAAGGACAATAAGAGTTTGCAGTCAACTATCTCAATCATTTTCCTTCCATAGGATCTAGAAGGGCTGGGTTTGTTGTTGTTTTTAAAAGCAACACATAGTAAGCTAAGTATGGAAAAACCAAACACTGTAAAATAAGATCAATAAATTTTTTTTAAAAGATTAAATATTCGTCACAACACCTACATGGAAAAAGTAGACCATTTTGGTCCTATGAAAAACAGTCATACATTTGGAACAACATTCTTATGACCATGCTGCATATACAAATGTTTTCACACACGAAAAGGTGATACTGATAAGACATGAATTGCTCTAGATCGAAATATGCTATCAAATAAAGCGATAGTTACTATTTCATAGAGATTACCCATTCATGACAGAGACACTTGAGACCTTTAAACAAAGAAATAGATACAGCGTATCAATGATATTAACTTCTTTTTGGTTCGGGTTAGTGATTTTTTCAGTGCTATTTTGCATTAAAAGTAAACGTGAAAACTGCATAAAACCATAACTACCTACAAGTCTGTTGTATTGGGAGAAAATTTAAACTATGACTATCTGATGAAACAGGTGTTGTTCAACTTTTGCTCTGAGGATTAGTAAGATTTATCTCCACGAATGTCAACTAAATATTGAAAACAAAAATCTTCCATAAATAGCTTTTACATGGATGAAAGTACACGCACACTAACACTAACACACACACATATATATCATCATCATCACACACACATACACTAACACACACTAGAATTCCATAGGAATAATTATGAATCTTAAGCCTTTATTTATTTTTTTCATTCCTCGGTGAGATCTGTGAAGTTCACCAATGGCGAGATTTTTGCGTATGTGACCATTTACCCTCCATCTTTTTTATATTTTATTCTTTTATATTGATATTCCATTGACTAAGGTAGCCACATCCAAACTTTGGGGATTGTCGTTGACTTTCGAAAATTTTTCTTCCCAAAAGATAGCATCTGTATTATGGTGTTTTATATATATACATATAAAGATTTTTTATGAGTACAATTATGATATAATGGCATGGATGATTAGGGGCAGCTGTACTCCGAATTCTTGTTCACTTTAGAAAAATGTTCTTCCCAAAAGGTAGCATCTCCACTATGTTTTAGATGTGTATGTATGTATGTATGTATATATATATATATATATATATATATATATCTCTCTCTTTTTGTTTATGTTGTGTATAAAGGTCAAGCAAAAAATGTCCCATACCCTGTGTGGTCATAGGGGAGCGAGGCATCAGAGATCTCAGCTTCTCTAGGGGCCAGTATATTGAGGACGGCACCCATCTCCTCTCCCTCGCTGCTTTACCTTCCCTGACCCTAGAGAGGCAGGTACCCATTAACAGCTTGGTGAACTGGGGTGACAGTACTGAAGCCAAGGTGTGCAAACGGTCACCCATCCAAACTGGTAACCACGCTCGATGCTGCTTAACCTTAGCTGGGGAAAGCGAGTGCTCTGACCTCTGAGGTATCCTTGTCCCTGTAGTGTGTATAGTCATGACATAATGGCATGGATGACTAGGTATTTGATTGTCCAAGAAATTTTGTCTTATTTTTACTGTCTGACATTTTTTGCTGTTGCTAAAAATGTACATACAGCATATGAATGTAATAATACGTGAGTTTAGATCTAATTTAAAAGAAAACATACAAATAAAAAGTTATTTCAGCAAATGTACACGAAAGAAAACAGCTTTAAAATTGTATGCACCATGAAGAGCATACATACGGATTGAATAAGCTAATGAGAAGCATATATACGTACACAATAAGCTAATGAATAGCATATATATGTATTGAATAAGCTCATGAAGAGCATATCTACGTATTGAATAAGCTCATGAATAGCATAATATACGTAGTGAATAAGCTCATGAAAAGCATTATATACGTACTGAATAAGCTCAAGAAGAGCATATATACGTATTGAATGACACGAAGCATATCAGCAGTCATTTTCGTCTGATAAACAACTTTTTGTTGTCGTTGCTGTTGCTGCCTCTTCTGTGACCATCTTGTCCTACTCATCCCACGCCGCTCATTTCTATCTCCCCGCCACAGCCATACCCAAGATTCGTTATGTCGCATTTCCAGGGTCGGAAGTCCACAGGGAACCCATCAATATCAAGCCGCCGTGGGGCCACCAACCTGAGGGCCCTGCACTGCTTCTGGGTCACTTTGATTATCTTCAGTGGTGCCTCATCTGAGGTAACATACGCAGGACACCACCCACTAATCCCCCTACTGACGACAGTATTAGCTCAGTCGCGGAGCCAGACTGAGTGAGTCGCCCACCCGAGGTGGCGACCACCACAACGTCCCTCCAACGACCGTCCCCCATCAACCTCCAACCCCGAAGGCTTTGGCACAAACTCATCCCAGGCAGAAGAAGTGTATGGGGACACCGAATCTAATATCACCATGAGACCAGTGAAAAACTAAACTTCATCTGAAAAGAAACGCTGGCTGATACAGATACTGTTGCATAAAAGGTAAAGGTGTCCCATACCCTATGTGGTCGTAGGGGGAGCGAGGCATCAGAGACCTCAACTTCTCAAGGGGCCAGCATATTGAGGGCGGCGTCCATCTCCTCTCCATCGCTGCTTTACCTTACCTGACCCTAAAGAGGGTAGGTACCCATTTACAGCTGGGTGAACTGGAGGACTGTACTGAAACCAAGGCGCGTAAACGGTCACCCATTCAAGTGGTAACCACGCTCGATGCTGCTTAACCTTAGCTGGGGGAAAGCAAGTGCTCTCCCCTACTGCTGCATGCACTTGCTAAAATTGTAATCAAATTGTATTGGTTCCTATTGGTTCCTATGGAGTGGCCAAGACTGTCTTACTGGAAACAGTACATGGAGGGAGACAAAGAGACAGGCAGGGAAAACGATGGGAAGACAACATCAGAGATAAAACACATCTTGACATACTACCGAAAGCTGAGAACCACGAGGAGTGGAGGAAGCTGGCTACAAAATCCTCAGTGGTGCCCCATCGTGTCTACTAGATTACGGGATATGTGAAGAAGAAGGTGAAAATGCATTCATTCGTCGTAGCATTTCTTACCATTTAGAGCGAGAGAGACACAGAGAGACAATGCTGACAGAGAGACAAACAGACAGACAGACACAGACAGAGCTTATTAGCACTTTGCTTTAATGACAAACAGCAGTGAAAACAAGAGAGATCTACGTATGTACGTTGTGAAAGGAAACAAATAATATTCCTATGGCCCAGAAACAAAATCCAAAGGCTTTTCTTCACTTTCTCAACGGGAGAGCGTAGGTGGAGTGAGATGGAGCAATACACAGTAAAGGCAAAAAATATTAAAAACCAGTAGACTGACAACATTACAGAGTTAACAGGATTACTGTTTGCAAAGACCCAGGCTTTAAAACATATCCGAAAAAATGGTAGAATCTAATCTAAAAAAAGCCAACCAAACAACCCTCTTTAGTGTAATGCTAAAATGATTTTCAGAGCAAGATGAAGAAGACACCTAACAAAAATAAAACATCCGTATATTCATTGAAATGCATGCACCTCTACACTTACCTATTCTAAGCTGCTCAACAGCTGGTCTCTGTTTAGTTCAATAGTTGAACTAAAATAAATCGTATGCATCCTCTAGCCATAGAATGCAATGCAGTACGTGTCTGCGTGCGGAGCGCGTGTGCGCGTGTGTACACATGCAAACACACGCCGGCGCGCGCGTGCACACACACACACACACACATACACACATACACACATACACACGCATATGCACACACAGTCGTCTAATATCACTAGAAGTGAACAGACGTAAAATTGAAGTCAACAACAACATACACACACAGATATAATTATATATATATATATAATTATATCTGTGTGTATGTGCGTGTATATATATATATATATATATATATATATATATATATATATATATATATATATATATATATATATATATATATATATATATATATATTCAAAAAATCAATAACCAAAAAAACCATATCTTATACAAAGAAAAAGGACCCGTACATAAAATGTTGATGCCGAACATGAAAAAAAAATTTCAATTTTCAAGTTTCAACTTTTTTTTCGTTTCTCGGTAAGAGCTCCGAGGTTCACCAATGGCGAGATTAATTTGTTGGCGTATGCGACTCTTTTTTTTTTAATTTTAAAGTCATCATCATTAAGGTAACCGCATTCCATCTTCGGAGGAAACTTTCTATTAACGTTGCCTTTATACTCCAACAACAAGTCTTTGAGAATGGCACTGAAGTTTTCAAGGCAGTGTATGTGTGATGGGCACGTTCTCCCTCCCCTTCCCCCATCCCCCGACCATCCCAAGGGATGCCGGGGGCCTGTCAGTATAAATAGCATCCTCATTCTGGAAATTCTGTGCTAGAAATTTCCTCTTTTCTATCAATCTGTTTGTTTTCTGCCTTGTTTCTTTTTCTTCCTGTCACCTCCTTCTTGCCTTCTTGGTCCATTCTCCTACATTCTTTTCCCCCCAGAAAGACTTAAAAGATAACAATTATCTCTTACGCGCTGGGCCTGATTTGTCAGGCGGTTACTGGCAGCACAACGAACTTTTGCTCATAGGGCAGACAACAGTAGTTGCTGTTTGAGTGTTCGACGAAGACGTTATGGGCCAGTTAAACCTGAGGGAACCTTTCCCTCTCCATATTTGAAAACTATGCTGTATTGAATAACATTGCGAGTAACGAGACAACAGTGTGCTATATTCAAATCATGACATCAAACAAAGTCATGACGGCATACAGAGCCTGACTGCACTATCAGAGTAGAGTAGGCTATTTCCATGACCTGAACGAAAAGGTAAACAAATGAATGAATGAATGAATGAATGAATGAATGAATTCATTGACTGATTAATGGAAGGGTGAATGAACAAACGAAGGAAGGACAGAAGGAAGGGCCAAACAAACAAACTAACGAACGAACGAACGAACGAATAAATGAATGAATGGATGGATCAATAAACGAACTTACAAACCATTGAACGGGTATATGAATGAATGAATGAATGAATGAATGAACGAACGAATGAATGAATGAATGAATGAATGAATGAATGAATGAATGAATGAATGAATGAATGATAGATAAATAAATAAGAAAGAAAGAAAGAAAGAAAGAAAGAAATGAACAAGCGAGCGAAAGAATGAACGAACAAATGAACGAACAAATGAAGAAAGGAATGAAGGAACGAACAAATCTCCCATTTATAAAGCGTATACAAAAAACACCTCCCCTACCAAAAAAGCTTACTCGAAGCGCTGGAAGAAAAAAAAACTTGAAAAATAATAGGATAGGGTGGGGGCGGGGAAAAAACCAATATGAGATACAAATTCAGTTCAACTGAATTATCTTTATTGTATTCCGAGGATAATAAATAAGCTCTCTCGTGTTTTTATAGTCAGTCCCCGTGTACATGCCGCTTTGTAAAATTTTGTACACCCTACTACTACTACTACTACTACTACTGCTACTACTACTTCTACTGCTACTACTACTACTACTACTACTACTACAACTACTACCACCAATACTAATACTACTACTACTTGATAGAGTCCGAAATAGCCACTGAAATGAACAAGGTACACCCACACAGACGTATTTTTATTTATTTTATTTATTTACTTATTTTATTCTTTTATATCCAGGATAATGGAATAAGCACTTATGTGCTTTTTTACATCCATTCCACGTGTGTATGCGCATTTGTGAATTCTGTCATCTGTTCCCACCGGCACACAATGGCCTACTCTTACGAAAAGCGGAACAGGATTTATCGTGTGCGCAAGATGTTCTGCGTGCGTTCGCACACAGAACCTCGGTTTATAGTCTCATCCGAAGGACTTTTGCGGAGAGTGGAGTCTGCACTGAAAATATCCCCTTGAACGGGAATCGAACCCGGGTCATCAGATTGCGAGCGCAATGTTCTGACCACTAGGCTATGCCGCCCCCCCCCCCCCCCACCCCCTCCCCCCCCTACTAATTTCCAGCATCGCGCCACACAGAGAGAAAGCAGTGCATAAATGAATAAAGTAAACAATAAATCAAGAAATGAATGGATGAATAAATCAATAATCAATAACCAGGTGAGTCTTAAAATCCAAATATTGAAATGTATTCCAATAATAAACATAAACTTAACTGTCACTCAAGAATAACGACAGCTTAACTTTATTATGACTGTACGACTTTTAAGAATGTGTTTGATTGAATAAAGGGAGGGAACAAATATTCATAAACGATAATTCAAGGATAAGGACCACTTAGGTTTCTAATGACCATACGATTTACAAAAATTTGTTTGATAATTTTTTTTAATGTATTCTAGTGAGTAACCCTTTCAACAAGTTAGAAAATTTTGAACAGATTCTTAGATTTGTCTTTTTTAATTGCCTTTGAAAAACACAACTATAAATAGTTCTTTCAAAAATGTGATGAGCTACGAAAACACACTGTTTTGCATACATTTCAGATAACATAGCTAGTATTCAACATCAGTTATTTTGGGTCAAATACTTTGGAGACTAGCGCTATGACTTGTTGGGGTTTTTTCAACATAGATTGACATTTCTTTTGAATGCTTTTATATATCAGTTTTCTTGATTTTTGTGTGTGTGTGAGGGAGGGCAGGATGACCAACAAAAGTTGTGTAAACTAAATCTTTTACCCTCAATAAAGATCATTTTGACTTGACTTGACTTAGCTTAATAGTTAGAACACTGACACTGTAGCGTAACATATATTTGGTACAGTAATACTGTCACTTAATTTATACATTTGGGACGCTAACACTGTAACAACATATATTTGGGACATGTAATACTGTCACCTACCATATACTTGGGACACTAGCACTGTCACTAATTATATACTTGGGACACTAACACTGTTACTTACCATATACTTGGGACATTAATACTATCACTTAACATATATTGATACTGTCACATAACACATATCACTCACTCACTCACTCACTCATCCCTTGGTCGGGACGACCGTTGGGGTACCCGCACGGACGCTGCAAGTGGACCGCCAAATGGTTCTGTCCTGGGCTGTTTTCAGGAGGTTTGGTACAGTGAGGCCGGTCCACTCCTTGATGTTGGATATCCAGCTTTTGCGTGGTCGTCCCTGCCTCCTTGCTCCTTCCACCATTCCCTGCAGGACTGTCTTTGACAGGCTGTTATGCCTTGTTGTGTGGCCAAACCACTTCAGTTTCCTCCGTTTGACTGTATCTAGCAATGGTTCTTGTTTGCCAGCCAGTGCCTCGATCTGCTGCCAGACGTAGTCATTGGTTTTGCGGTCTCTGTAGGTGATGTTCAGGATCCGCCTGAGGCACTTCATCTCAAAGGAGATATATGGGATACTAACACTGTCACATAACACATATTTGAGACACTAACACTGTTACCTAACTTATATTTGGGATACTAAAACTGTCAATTAACATCTAAAACTGTAACCCAACATAAATTTTGGACAGTGACACTGTCACTTAACGTATGTTTGGGATACTAAAATATCCCTTAACATCTAACGTTGTAACTTAACACACATTTGAACACTAACACTGTAACTTGACATATATATCGTGATACTTAAACTGTCACTTAACATTTATTTAGGACACTAACACGGTCGCTTAACATAAATTTGGGACATTATTACACTGCCGCTAATTTTATATTTGGGACCCTAACACTGTACCTTAACATATATTTGTGCCCCTAACGTTGTAACTTAACATATATTTGGGACTCGAACACTAACTTAACACACATTTGGGACACTAACACTGTCACATAACATACATTTGGGACAGAAACACTGTCACATAACATACATTTGCAACAGTATTACTGTCATTTAACATACATTTGGGATACTAAAACTTTCACTTAACATATACTCAGAACACTAACACTGTCATTTTTACACACATTTGGGACACAAAAACACTGTAAATTAGCCATGTAAAAACGACATATTTCGGGCAACGAAAACCAATATTGTTCACAACAAATTGTAATCCATAATCTCAACAACAAGCCAGGGATAATGAAACAAACAACAACGACGACGACGATAATGGTGGTGACGAGGAGGAGAATATATCTTTCAGCCAACAACAATTCATCAGGAGATGGATATTCGAAGAACCGTTCTTTACAACAACGAAGAAACTAACAACAACAGTAGACTATCCCAGTTTCAGCAAACAATAACAACGACAACAACACCAGCAAAAATCTCAGCTGCCGATAATAAATGCTGTCACAGGCTAAAACTTCTACAATCATCTAACTTCAAAACTTATGGTAGTATTGACGATGGTGGAAAAAACAACAAGTCATTCAAACTATTTCCGTCAACAGATCAAGAAGGACTTAGGACAGTATGAATTTATTGAACGGAAATAACTCTCAGTAAAATGATACAATGGAGAACCGAAAAAACCCCAAATTAAATGGAATAGGTAATGATATTAATTCAAAGGGAAAAAACTGAATCTGTGGAGATCATAAGCTTTTCTTTTCTTTCGTTTTGTTATGATCCGTTTTGTTTCGCTTTGTTTTGGTTTTGTTTGAGTCATATTATTTCCGAACCAAGAAAAAAAGACAAAACAACATATAAAACTACTAATAAAAATATTTCATAACTCAAAAAATATCAACCAAATCATTTTTATTATTTGAGTTCAAAATACAGCCAGTTGCGCATGATTATATTATATTCTGAGTAAAACAGAAAACATAGACCTAAACAAAAAAATAGATACACGCATATTCCAGATTCTAGCGAGTGAATAAAACCAATGTTTCTAGTATGAGCCTGTACTATCATATGTCCTTTCCTGGAATGCAAGAGTCGACCTTGAGATACACACAGTGCGATAGAGAAAACACAAGCATCAACAGAAGACAAAAACAAATTCTTTGTTTTAAGGTCTGGCCAAGAAATACACGTCTCTGACATCAACTTCAAATAGCAAAAGCCGCAATATTGTTTAAATAATCTTAAAGTTTGGGGTATTTTTCGTTAGGAAAACAAAAAACACCATGATGTAGATAACAAAAAAGGCTAAGACATATCATAACCTATGTGGTCGTAGGAGAATAAGGCATCAGAGACCTCAACTTCTCAGGGGGCCAGCATATTGAAAGTCGCGCCCATCTCCTTTCTTTGGCTGCTTTACCTTCCCTGACCCTAAAGAGGGCAGCTAATTACAGGTGGGTGAACTGTACTAAAGCCAAAGCGCGCAAATGGTCACCCACCCAAGTGGTAACCACGCTCGATGCTGCTTAACCTTAGCTGGGGGAAAGCGAGCGCTCTGACCACTGAGCTATCCCGTCCCCAGAAGATACCATAAAACAGACAATAAAAAACCCCTAAATTTTCATAACTTAATTTTCGGAAGATAGGAAATTATCTCCGTTGATAGTCTAACTCCTTACGTAACGCTGGAATGAGGAAGAAAGGGGGGGGGGAGTAATATATAAGGAACTCAGTTCAAAACGTATATCCATAAAAAACACTTTAAAAAAAAACCTCAAATAAACCAAAAACAATGTAAATCCAATAAGAGAAAATTGAACCTTTAAAAGCAATTCTCAATGTAAACATTCTTTTTAAAAAAAATAACAAAAAAGGATTAACAAATAAACAGACACAAGAAAAAACCAAATTGCGAAGAGAAAACAAATTCAAACCCAAAAAAAGAGAAAAAAAACAAACAATACTCTCTCTATTCTATTCTCCATGACCCCACCTCGTCCTCTGCTTTCCTTCTTCAAAAACTACCCCCCCCCTACCCCTACCCACCCCCAAAGATGCAAACCAACAAGCAAGAGGGGGGAATGTAATCTACAAAACAAAAAATGGACATCAACACAACAACAACAACAAAACGAACACAGCATCAAACAACCAGCCCTCAAGTAGAAAGAAACTACGAGCACAACAAAATCAATCTTGCCCTGAACACTGGACCTGCCAAGACTTCACTCCTAAGGCCTTAGTTAGTCAGTTAGTTAGTCAGTTAGTTAGTGAGTTAGTGAGTTAGTTAGTGAGTGAGTGAGTTAGTGAGTGAGTGAGTGAGTTAGT